>VXAZ01002668.1:605848-726044 GCA_013399875.1 Gymnorhina tibicen | reverse complement strand
AGGGCGCCGTCTCCGCAGCAGCAGCAGCCGCCGCAGCCATGGGAAGGATTTGACAGGGCTCGGAGCGCTTTTGCCGGTGTGTCGGGGCGCGCGTCCCGCCCGCCGCCCCTTGGCGCAGCGGAGGAGAAGGGGGCGACGATGAAGACTTTAGTTTTTTTGAATCACTGAAAAGCCTTAAAAGGAGACTCGGTAAGGAGGAGGAGGAGGAAGGGAAAGGCTGCCCGGGGCAGGACGTGGCTGCGCCCTGAGGAAGGGGGGGCTGCGCCCCACCCCTTGGTGGCCGCGGAGGCGCTGCCGGGGCCGGGGGAGGCGGCGGGGGGCGGCGGGGCTGCGCGGCCCCTCATCCCTCCCTCCCTCCCCGCCGGTGTGCGCCCTCATTTCTGCTGCCTTTCGCTTATATAAATTCGTAAATACATCTGCTTTTCCCTTCCCATCCGTCCTGGGAAGCGGAACCGGAGGGGCTGTTAGCCCGTGGTGCTGCGGCGGGGCTCCTCGCAGGATCGCGCTGCATGATCTGCATTGGGAATGAAGGAGAAGACCTTCTTAAATATATAAGTGCGTGTGCCTGTGCACGCGCGGTGAAATCGGTGTCAGGCAGTCTCGGTTGAATTTGAGTGCAATTATTATTGTTAAAGCATCAGGAATGCCCATATATATTTTTTCCCCACTTCTTACTAAGCCTATTAATTTTTTTTTTTAGAATAACTATTTTCTTCTCTTAAAAGTCATGCATACACAGATATCCACACTGTATGTGTGTGTCTGAAACTCCAAGGGTTTAGTTTCAGGCTGGGAACACCGAGGTGGGCTGGCAATTAAGGACCGCCACAGTTTGACACTTGTTAAAAATACTGTTGACTTCTTTTTAAACAACAAAACCCTCAAAAGTTTTTTTTGTTGTTGTTGTTTTCCTGACAAAGTAATAATAATCATTAAAAAAGAAACCCCAATGCAAACTGAAACAACCATGTCTGGAGAAGTGCGTTTGAAGCAGTTGGAGCAGTTTATTTTGGATGGGCCAACACAGACTAATGGGCAATGCTTCAGTGTGGAAACCTTGCTGGATATACTCATCTGCCTTTATGATGAATGTAATAATTCCCCTCTGAGAAGAGAGAAGAACATCCTTGAGTATCTGGAGTGGGGTAAGTTTGAATGTGTTTATTTTGCGTACATCCGTCCATGTTCCTGTCTGCTTTGTATAATGTCTCTGTTATTTATGTGTGAGAGGGAATTGTTTATAGCTCAGTGTTTTTACTGGGAAGTGTTATCAGTTTTACTGTATTTCAACGTGGTGGTGGTGCTAAAAAGAAATCTCTATTGAGTTCTTTGCCTTTGAGGTATGCATGTAAAACATTCTTTATATTTTTTATTTTTCTTTTTTGACATGGGTCAGACTTTGGTACTTGAAGTATATTTGTTTGCCTTCAGGCCCAGCTGTTGAGTTTTGTATCCTAAAGTTGCTGGGAATATGGAATGGTGATGCCTGGAAAAACATCAATGCACAGTCCTCTAATTTGCTTCTGCAGTTGAATCTATACTGCTTTAAAATAAAACGTTGATGAACAAGAAAATCCTTCAGCTCTCTGAAATGATAAGGGTTTGAAACATCTGTGAAGATGGAGAAGATGAGATTCTCTAACATAAAATCGTTGCTGACTTAAGTAGATTGTTTTTTTAATCAGGAAAATCAAAGTTGAGAAGCAGAATGAAACTCTGTGTGCCCTTGGCACACTTTTCATTTCTTTATTCATTTTGTGAGAGATGGGGTATTAGTAGATTTTTAAAGGAAAGCAGGTGAATGATAGTGTGCCAGTTCTTCTTAAGTTGTCACAGAACTGGTTGACTCTATTTTTTTTCTTTTTAATTCTCTTTCTTCCTCCTCCTAAACTCAGATGTGAACCAGAAGATGCAGTCTGACATAAGAACCTTGATGAGAATGGTTACTGTATCTGACCTTCAAACTTCAAAGTCATGCTGCACTTCTGTATTTGCATACAGAACCATTTACCACATTTGCTTTGTAATAAATATATCAGCAGCCCTCCTTTATTAAAAAAAGCATATTTTTGAAACACGTAACAGGCATTTGATTAATTAGGTGGTTGAGCTCTTCAAAATGAAGGTGCTGAGGAAAGACATTGTTTTGATAACTGATCTAACAACTTGAGGCTGATATGTGTGTGTTTTATTTTCCTGCTCCTCTCTGTAGTCATACTGACATCTAAAGGACATCTGACTCAGTAATTAAGTTTCTTGTAGTGTTCATATTGCACTGGTTTTTATTTTCTTATTATCTGGAGGAACAGGCTATAATTAATGCATTCTAGCTAAGGAGGAAATAGTAATTAAAAGTCCTTCTGAAGAATCTTCCCTCTAAAACTGTCACTGGCGTACAGAAGCTGTGAAAGACTGGGAAAATATGATGGCTCCAAGGGTATTTTCTGTGCAGGAACTTAGTGTAGTCTGCAGTGGATCCAGCCAGCTGATACCCAGTTAATAATGATGATAATAATAATAATAATAACCAAGTTAACCGTATCTAGATGATCAGAGCAACAGTGTGTTTAGGACCCACTGTATTGGGTGCTGGTGCGTTCAGTGGTGGTTGTTTGATGGGTAAATGCATCATTGCCAGGCTCTGACAGTACCTGAAGATTTCTGTAATAAGCTTTCCTGTCTGCTGATGGAAATAATACACTGTTTTGGAAAGGCTGGACTGGAATAAGGTTTCTTGCTGGCCTATTTTTCCTGCTATTTTTCCACTCTCATGCTCCAGCTGTGCCTTAGCAGGACTCAAGCTTCAGGGAAGACCAGTTGCTCCCATTTCCAGGGCTGAGTTGCTCTGGTCCTCTGTCTGCTCCCAGCTCTGCTGTCCAGGCTTCTGCCCTGGGAGCTTTTTCAGGAGGGTTTGTGAGGTGACATGGAAGAGTCAGCAGCTGCTAGTACCTGCCGGTGGAAGTGTCAGTGTGAATGATGTCTTTATGCTGCAAACACTCCCAGGAGTGTCTCCTCTGAGGGCCAGCCCTCCTAGTGAAACTGGCAGTCTTCTGGCATTCCTGTTGGGATCAGGGGGTTGGCAAAATCAGTCTCTTGGAGAGGTCGGGTACCCTCCAGTGCTGTGGTGCAGTGAAGTTACTGAGGGTACCCTGTGCTCTGATATAATCGTGACCTCTCGTATCTCTCTCCCCAGAAGGGGAAACAATGCAAGTGGATTAGAAAGAGGTTATATGTGGTTTTAAAGTCAGAGATGTGCTGAGTAGTGGCAGAAGTGGAAGGCTGGCAGCCAGAAATCATGGACTCTGCCCCCATCTCTCTGAAGGACTCAGTGTTGAAGTGCTTTCAGCTCAGTTTTTTTCAGCTCCTCTATTTGAACAGCAGGAAAAATAGCACAAATTTTACACCAGGGAGTTCTGAAAGCTGCTGCATGTGAAGCGCTCTTGGTTTTGAATGTACCATATAAAATAGTGTGTATGAATTTATTTTTCCCACCAGCGAAATAAAACTTGGGGCCTGGTATATCTACTGGTGGATGTCAGTTGGATGCTGGCATTTTGTGGGTTTCTGCCAAACATCCACAGATTTGCTCGATTACTGTGGAGAGTGCAATCTGAATGTATTGGAACTGGTCAGGGAATGGTATGAGCTGGTATGCTTGTGTGTTTACAAAATGCAAAGTACAAATTTACTCCTGAGAACTGATTGTCATCTTAAGCTTAAACTGTCTTTTTTTACAAAATAAATTATTGTTTCTAGATGTAAATAAGATTTATTTATATAGTCTGTTATTTTTAAGAAAAGGCTAATAAACAGCCGTTGAGTGATCACAGACTCCTGTTGAGCAGCAAATAATTTTTTCTTGCTCTTCAGCAGTGTAGTTTTGAGGTGTTACTGTTTGGTTTTGTAGAGGGTTTGAGCTGGGGTTGCATTTGTGGATGCGTGTTTTTATACAGACTGTTCTGGGTTTGAGATGTTACCTGCTGTATTTCATGTAAGACTGAACCACAGTCTGATTTTTTGGGGGAAAGGTTTAGTAGGTATTCTACCATGGAAAAGCTAATGTCTTAATAACAGCCATGTGACTGCTGCTATATTTAGGAGAACTAAGAAGCTTCATGTTCTAGTACTTAGATCTTTTAGGACTACTTTATGAACTTGTAATCTAGAACTGTAATTTATTTAAAAAACGAATAAGGGTAAAAGAACTGAGATCTGAACAAAGTGTTCCTATTTTGGTTTGATACTGTGAGTTTAACTCAGCAAGTGGAGAAAGTAAGGTCTCTACAATGTGAAGTTGAGTTTTAAGTTTTTGTAGGATTTCAGTCTTTTTTGGTGCTTGAAATGACATTAGACTGGTTAGAAGTGTCAGGTTAGTTATTTTGTGGTTCAGAATCTGCTTTGCTTCTAAAATCCTATCTTTGGCTTTAAGTGAAAACATAATTGCATTTCCTCTTTTTATACAGTATTGGTTTTGTGACTTGCTAATAAGATGATTTGATTTTGTTGTTTATATTACATAGGTATCTTACGTGCTAAGACTGCCATGGAAACAGCTGTTGTATTTGTGTTCTGAGGGTTAAATCAGGGCACATTTTGAGATAACAGGAAGAAACTGGAACATTTAGATTTGGCTTGTTCTATGTATTTGATGCTAGTTTTCATTTTTATCTCTATTGATAGTTGTATTTGTGATTTAGAAAAGGCCTTGTCTAATTATAGCAACTGGAGCTTACCAGAAAAAGCTGTTGAGAATTCCAAGCACTTTGCTTTTTCTTTTCTACTTGTGTGTGTATTGCCACGCTGACGCAAGAATGTAAGGGAGGTAATGAAGACTGATAAGGTGAACTTGAAAGAGAAATATAGTGATAAAAAGAAGCTTTTGGAGATACTTTGGTTCTGGGAAAACTTCCTTTTTAATGGCTCCAGTTTGAATTTCTTTTAAAAAGAAACTAGAACAGTGTTATGTAGGATGTATTGAAAGAGTAGTAGAATAAACCTCAACATGTGCAGAGATGAAAGTGAGGGAAGACGGAAGGCACCACCAATACCATGGTGAGGTCAGTGACTTGATTAAATCTGTGCTCTTGTTGGAAAAATGTAAACTGTCCTTTAGTAAATTTTTTGTTTGGTTGGTTTTGTTTAGTTTATTGTTGTTTTTGTTTGGTTTGTTTTTTCGTTGGTTTTTTTCCTACCAAAGAAAGCTTTGGAAGATGGATTAAATTGTTCTCATTTCATCTCTAGTAGAACTGAAATGCGTGGTGTTTATGCAATGCTGATATGGTCATACACTAGACTGTCATCATTGGTCTCATGCTTGTATTATTCAGTTGTGCAGCATCTGTTCTGCATATTGAAAATGGTTCTATCACCATACAACCAATTTTTCAAGTTGCAGTTGTGGAGAGGTTGTCTGTGTTACCCTTCTGATGATCTCTCTCAGGGTTTTTCTTAAGAAAAAACGGTAAGCCTGTTTTTGAGCTGGGTTTGTTTTTAAATTTTAGTAACGAAAGAAAACAAAATCTTGTTTCTAAACTTGTGCACCTCTTCTTTGTTATTCATCTCTATATAGGTCCTGAGCAAAATCACAGTCATTTTCAGCTATGAGTTGCTTATATTTTGTTTTTAAAACAGACTGTTGAAAAACAATCGTTCATTTAGGTCCTATTCTTAGCAGACAGTAGAAGACTTAGCACTCAACTTCTTTAAGTTTTGTTGTTTTGGTTTTTTGTAAAGTAGACTTTGGTGCTCAGTGCTTTCCAACCTTAGTACTATCTAACCCATTAGAAATACTTTTTTTTTCCTAATTACGTTTTAAAAGACATCAACCTCTTTGTAATCGAGTCATAAAAATGGGAATACCTCTTGGTCTGACATAAGCAAAACCAGTTATTCAGTTATTTTTGGGGAAGAACGAGCATCTTGCTTGTCAGGGCCATGTAATGTGTTTAAGCATATGCCTTATTTTAAATGTGAGTTGTTTCATGGCTTGCAGCTGAGCCGTATGAAATGATCGTGCTTCATCAATGTAGAAGACATTATGGCATTCTTGACACATAGATTTCTGACATTGTTTACAATAACACTTTACTGCTTATTTTATGTAATCTGTTGTTTCTGTTACGCAGCTGCAGCCAACAATTAAATGCTTGTCATTGATTAGGGTGAAAGAAGAAGGTTCTTCAGTGCTCACAAGTAGAAATGACCTTCAGATCTCCATGTTTCAGAATATTGTGTAAACATCTTCTATACAGATGCAGTTCTACACCAAATTACTTGAAAAAGAGGGAAACAGTATTTGCAGGAAAATATGTAGAAGAATGGTTGCCCGTGCAGGCTGTATTGTTAGGTAGCTCAGTGTTTAAGATATATACCTTTTAAATTGTGATTTTTTTCCCCACATTTATTTCAGTTTTGATTCTTTCCTTGAACACAGTAAAATAATTACTGTAAGTTTATCAACAGTTCTGATGTGGTCAAATGAGCTGTAAGACCATCCAGGTAATTCTACTTGTTTTGTATTAGTTTCCGGTAGAGTGAGGCATTAATCCATTGTAACATGTTTGTTTCTTTACACGTTTTCGTTATACTAAGTGGCTTTTTAAAAGCCCCTCACTTTAAGTAGAAATAGTTTTAAAGGGTGTTCTCTTTGGCTGTTTTTGTTCTGTTAGGCAGGGGAAGTTTGGAAGTACTCCAAGGCTGCCTGTTTTGGGGCATATTTGGGGCATGTGTCTCCAGGTTGACTGACTTCTGTCAGTAATGTCCTGTTTGTTGCAAAGGAGTACGGCTTGCTTAGATAGAAAGCTAACTAATACTTAGTTTCCAGGAATTTTAGAAATGCCTTTATTCTGTACAGAAATTCCTCGCATGCTTTGGTCTAATGGGGACAAATGGAGAAATACAATTATATGAGTTAGTCTGCTCAGTGGGCATTATAAACCTCATGACAACACAATAAATTCCCTGTTACTAGGACATTTCATGTTTAAGGGTTAATCCAATTGTTTTTTTAATGGTATGATCGTAACTGTAAAATGTACTGCTGAAGGTGTGTTTGAATTTTTAACCTCTGTGTAGGATATGAGGCTGTGTGTGTATGTACCTGACTAAGCTCCTTCCTGATCTTTTGACCCTTCTCTCCTGGACTTTACTGACATATTTTTTTAATAACCTGCAGCATATTATTGTATCGCGGTTGACTAAAGTATGGATATTGTGCTCTGAAAGCAATGAGCTTATTTGGCCCAATATAGTTCAATTCTTTGTTTTAGATATATATATTCTTTTTTTACAAAAATGGGTAAAGCTGCCTTTCTTTTTGAAGCTCTGCCTTACACCCATAGATCAGTGTTTGAATCCTGAATAGCAGCAGCAAATAACAGTAATTTCACTACTGAGTCATACCTGTGGCTGGAGAGATCAGTGTTGTTTTGAAATTTCCTTGTGAATAAATTGCAAATACAGGATTTCCAGATACAAAGTGGATGCAGACTACTATCCTGGAAATCTTTTTCCCCATATTATTTTCTGAAAGTGAACTGTAATAAATTATCCTGGATATGTCTTTGAAAAATACTAACCTATTCTTAGCATCCCTAATTGCTTTTATCCTGTAAAAAATTTACAATCTCCATTTGTGCAGAAAACTTCCAGAAGCAATTAGATCCTGCTGCCAAGCTCTAAAACCTGACTAAAAAAGCTACAGTGGATAGCTGAGGTGGAATTGAAAGAAAAGGCCAGTTTCTAGACTCTTTTAAGTTTTATCTTTTGGCAAAGCAGGCATTCCTTCCATAAGCATTTGTACTTGTTTAATTTGATTTTCTTTTTCTGGCTGAACAACTGGAATATTTTGTTCTACTCAGGTCTAACTTACCTCAACACATTTTTCTAAAATCCTCATTAAGCTTGGGAATGCCACTAATGTGGACCAAAATCTTTAAAAAATGCAAGTGATTTAGGTCAGTCATGTGCAATCTTTTGTTAACGACAAGATTTTTATTTCAAATAGTTTAAACATGACATTAGGCTTAATAATAACTGCAAAAATCTTCTATTCAGACAGGTCAGTTTGCTTTATTTCTAGTAATACAGCCTAATTAGGTTTACTAGCAGTCACCATGGATAAAATCCACATGAAGTATATCCAGACTCCTATGACTTTGTGTTTCATAATTCTTCCTTATCCGTATCCAGACTTCCAGTTTGATTTAAATTAGTTTTGTTACACAATATTGCAGATTTATTTTATTCTCAGGGATCAGCTTCTTAGTGCACCTTCTCTTGGCAACGTTTTGAAAAGCTTTTCACAGGGACCTTGTAAATGTTATGAACTGAAGTATGTCTGTAGGCCATTTTGGGGGAAAAAAAATATTTTGTCCATCAATTTAGTGGAAATGCACGGTAATTTTTTTGTAGAAATAAGAAGTGAGTTTAGTGTGCCATTCCAAGTGGGAGAGGAAGAAGCATTTGTAGATGTTCATAACAGTAATTACATTTCCTTCAAATGTTGTGGGATTAGAACAGCAATGCTTTGTTGGTCTTTTGTTCAGCTTCCTTTCAGTCTCAGAGTTCGAGGCTTGGAGGAGGATGGGGTGGAGGGCCCGCAGGTCTCCATTTCTGAGTCCTTCCCGCTTTCCTTTCTCAGTGCTTTTCCATAGACAGTGTAATTCCAAAGCAGCTTACCTTCTCAACTGAGGCCTTGTGCATTTCTTCCTTGCTTCCATTCTGTTGCTTTTCATCCCATCTAAATCTCAGGTTGTGTTTCTAATATGGTGTGTATCCATGTTTCAGTCTAATCTTCCTGTGGCCAAGAAATCTTGGTTTCTGGATTTGTACTGGTTTTTTTCTTTGTTTCTCCCTAGTCATCCCCCAAGCTTTCACGATTTTCTTGGCCAGATTCATAATATAGAGACTGTGTGTGGAGAATGGTAGCAAAAAGTTGCCACCTGTGTGAAAAATACATACGGGCCTTACCCACAGGTGGATCCATACAGTGTTTCCTGTAAACAGCCCATACATTTCTTATTAGATCAATTGATTTACTGTCATTAATCATTTTGCCTTGTTAGTTTTTGTAGAACTGGAGCCTTGGGCTGTTTGTTCTGGCTATGAGTAAGAAGTTGGGATCTATTTTACTCCTGTAGTCTAAATAAGATGAGACTTAAGTGAGAGTATAGTTTTATCATTTTAATACCTGAGACTAAACTAAAAAAGTGATAGGAAGGGTGGCAATTATTCTGTCCGGTGGTTTAAGAAAATGTCATTTGTGCTGTGGGGACACCACAGACCCAAGGTATTTCCTGCTCTTACTCATTAAAGTTCTTTCACCTTTACCACGCTGCCTTTTGTAAATAAAGCACTGTGTTGTCTGAATGTTTTGCAGGACACATAGTAACAAGAGGAGGAGGAGGAAATAGAAGTCAGTATTTTGATTGCAGCTCACTGGTTTTATCTTGGGTGGGGGCTGACTTGACGGTGTCTTAAGGCTGGCTAAATCCACTGATCTTTGTTCTGCTTGCGTGGGCAAAGGGACACAATCTGGTTGAAAACCAACCCTGCAAAAGCACGTTGAAATCTGTCAGTATGGTTCTGTGAAGGTATTGTAGAGGTGTTTGTATTAAAGAGAGGGGCTAGGACTGTGACAGCCCAGACTTTTGTGTCTTCACCTACTGCAGCTCCTGTTCTCCAGGCGGGTTGCCTCTCAGATCCCTCTAGCCTACAAGAGGGCTACAATTTTGAAACAAATTTTGAGGCTACCAGCTTCTTCTGATAGATATTTTGTGTAGAAATTCAGTGAGCCTTATTTTTTTCCTTAACAGTTTCCAAAACTTTTCTTTTTGCAATGAGAAAGTTTCTAATCATGAAGAGGGATAGTCAGAATAACTGTCTGATTTTGGTGATGGTAATTCCTTGCAAAAAGAAAGTGTTGGTATATTTGTGTGTTCTGTGGTATTTGGCATAGTATCACTCAGTGTCTTCACACAGTTTTCCTTGTATACTTTGTAACTGAAAGACAAGGATTCTTATGTTAACACACTTGGAATAGTTTTGTTCTATTTCCTCCAACTTTTAGAAAACACATGATGTACAATTTTGTGATTATTTAAAAAGACCCTTTTATAATTTTGATAGGGACTGACACAAAAGAGACTTGTTTTCTCTCTAAACTGACATGTCAGAGGAAATTATAGAAGCTGCTTCCTATGCAAACAGAAATTTGCAGAGAAAACCATTATCATTTTGCTGTTGTGTCATTCCACCTCCAAGATTGACTATTTTCACCTTCCCATCTAGCAGCCACTTCTGGGTAACAAAAGATGTACTTCTAAATTTCTGCATCTTTATGAAAGTCATAATTTAACTCCTGAAATTAAATTAATCATATGGGCTTTTCTGGATCTAAGTAGGCTGGCTGAAAAATACACTCTCTGTGCTCTTGTATGTTACTGGTTTTTCTGAAAATAAGGATTGACTTAATATCTCCATTGATGGTAATTCACACTGAAAATGCAAACTCTATTTAGGTTTAAGGTTACCAAGAGAAAATGGTATGCAATGTGTATTACCACAGCTGGTGTGTATTATTTTGTTAACTTGATATATCTTGGTTAACTTTATCCTTGAGTAACACTTAGACTTCAGAGCAAATGAGCTGGGAACCAGCTGCTTTTGGTGGTGTAGCTTGTTAGGTACTTCAATGAGTATCTGTGCAGAAACACTGTGGAGTATATGCTGCAGGAGCTCATGGTAAGGCTTGAAAAGTCTCTTCCTGGCTGATTTAGCAGAGATGTCATCTGATCTTATCAGTAGTAGCCTAGTGCTTAAACTTTCTGGGGGAGAAAAAAAGTGTGCAGCCGGGGCAAGGAGTTGATGATTTCCTGTCTAGCTACACTGTTCTTGAATTTTTTACATTCTTCTTCTCCAAAGCTAAGATCATGTAATGGAATTTGTATTATTTACTGACAATACTACGTTCACTTTGTGATCCTTGGCACTACCAATAGGAGGGAATCTCTTCCAGTAAAGTCTTCATATTAGTACTTAAAAATTTGCTTTAATTTCACCATTAAGTTTTCTTGATAAGGAAACAAACCAGTCTAAGGAGTTTTGGCTTTATCTTGCTCATGTAGTTCATGTTGTCAGTAAATGTATTTAACCATGTGTGTGATCATAGTTATAATTACAAAAGGTTCCTAAACACCCCAAAATCTACATGGTATGTTGCTGCCCACTGATTGGTTCTAAAGCCTCAATGCAGTCAACTCTTAACCAGGCTGAATTTGTGGCACTAAAACCTTTTGTTGACATCAAAGTGTCATATGATTATTCAAAACTTGCATAATTTTATTCCATGTGACCTTGTGATTTTTTTTTCTTCATCTACCTTAATTAGGAAGTAGAATGTTTATTGATAATTCTTACTGATGACAGGTTGTGATCAGCAAAATGAAATTTTACAATTTAAAACCTAGGCATTAAGCATATGTAATTCTGTCTCTAAAAGAAAGTTTCTTGTCTTGTGTCTTTCACTTCAGAGAGGGGTTCCATCTTCTGGGGATTTCCTTTTTTTTTTTATTTTTCTTTTCCAGTTTCGGGAAACAGTTTTCTCTAATATGTCACTGTCAGATCCAGTTGGATCAAATTAATTCACGTGTTTGGGGAAATTATTTTCTTTAGTAGTTTTGATGTTATCCCACTGATTCTTAAAGCAGTGAAGAAGACTTTGTGACTGCTAGATTTGCGTGGCTCTTTTGCTTACGTTGGGCTACCATTTGTTACTGCTTTTACTTTAGATTTTCAGTTTCTCTCAGACACACGCCTTCTCCAGCCCTCTCTGTATTCCCTGTCTCTGGCACGTGAAATCACGCGCTCTTACAGTGACAGGGTGCAAAGGTCATTCTTAGCATGGTTCCAGCATCAGGGGTACAAAACCATTTCCTTGTGGGAAGCGTCAGAGGAAATTTGCAGGAGCTGAAAGATGGTAAATGAAGTAATTTTGGCAAAGCTACAAGGATTTCTTCTTGGTATGCCGATCATTGTTTTCAATAACACCCCCACCACCATCCCCCTAAAAGCTTGTGGCAGAATTTTCATTACCTTCAAGAGAAGCAGGGTCAAACTGCACATTTGAATTAAGCGCAGCAACCTCTCACAGGGGCTTGGGGTCCTTTGTGTGTGTGTGTTTGTAAAGCACAGTGCAGAAGAGCTGCATTGCTACTACCTGATGTCCCTTCTCAGAGTATTCCCATCAGACAGAAATATTTGAAGTCTGTAAGCGTGCTGCTTGGTGACATTTTCAGACTCACAATTTCAGCATAAGCCTTGACAAATAAGCCCAAATTCTCTTCTTTCCCTTTGCCTTAGTGTCTGTCTCATACCATATTTTTCTATGCCAGGCACTTAAAGACCTGGGTGCTATTTTCCCTGCTGCTTTTTTCTCTTTGAGAGAAAAACAGCCTCTCCACTGAAAGGCCATTTCCCAGGTGGTGTGTCAAGATTTCAGAAAGTTTTGACATCTGAATGGGAATGGGTTCATCACGTGGTAGGCATTGACTTTAATAGCTATGAACCAAAATTATCATGTCTGGTAGGAAAAAGAAGACATTTCTAAGCCTAATTCTGCTCTCAATTAATAGAGATAAGCATGGTGTTAGTTCACTGATACCCTCATGGTATCAAAGCAGTTCATATTTGCTGCTGAACTTCTAAAGAAAGCCAAATCATTTGAGGGCATTAACTGGTTAAGTGTTTAAAACTGGACTTCAATTACTGTAGCTTTTTCTAGATGTCAAGAGAGAATATTTACTTTATTTTGCTTCACTTTTTTATAGTATACTTTAAAAATGTGTATTTATTTCCATGTTGGGGGGGTGTAAATATACTTTTTTTTCTTTCAATTACTTCCCTGGTGAGAAAGTAATTTACAGTAATATTGGGTACTTGCATATATTGCCTCGAGAACCTGTTTGAGAAAAGTATGTGCTTATTAGCATCTTAAATATCTCTGCAAAGAAATGGAGGCACTGCTGTGATTTGTGAAGGCAATTAAAAAATTCAGTGGAAAAGCAGTTTCTAGGATCCAGGTTTATTTCTGTGTTCCTTCCAATTTAATTTTTTTTTCTTCAAAGTTTTTTGAAATGTTTGTTGTGGAAATTCCTGAAGGTGTGGGTGGCTTGTAACTTCTGTGTGTTTAAGGGCTTTATTTATTTGCTTAAATTTCCAGCATACTGTTTGGGTACCCTTTCTAATCTTACTTCTGTGATCTTGTTGCTGTGATGTTCTCTTTCCTCCCTCTCCTGTACCTTTAGCATTGTACAACTTGAAGCAGCGGCAATTGTTTTATTTCTCAGAAGGGAAATGCTCTTTTCTGCAGTGGTCAGGTGGAGGCTTGCCAGAATTGTGTTTTGAGCAACTGTTTGTGTGTTGAACTTGGACCTCCATAAAAATTAATCTTTCAACTCATACGGTGGTTTGTTTGTACCTCACCTTTTCAAAATCTTTCCTGCAGCCCCGTGATATGCATGCCACTGGCATTTCAGAGAAGTTTTCCTGGAGTGTCTTAATGTCTGACATAAATTGAAATGCATACATTTAAATCTTGTGTTGTACTTCCTGTTTATGGGGTAGGTCTGCACTGTGTCCTGCTGCGTGTTAGGGTTTAGCTTGAGTGGACTTGGAGGAATACTGATGGTTGTGGTGTTGGAGCAAGTAACTGTCAGGCTGCAAAATTCAGATCATTGCTGCACTAGAAACTTTCCCCGTAAAACTCTGTATACTTTCAGAAAGTCAAATATGATATCAGCAGAGATAACCAGAAACTCTTTGATCTCCAACTAATGCTGGAAATTACCTTCTGGAAAGCTGTAGTGGCATAGGTCTTGCCCAAAAAAGTTTTAACTGAAGGTTGAGGCAAGTTCTCCTAAAACCTTGTACTTAATCATTAGTTAAGGTGAAAAAGACAGTATAGGTAGGCAGTTTCATAATACTGTCACTTCTGTGGGTCAGGAAATTCCCCCTTCCTACCCCTCCTTTTTTTCTGCCTGTTGCTTCTGAGTATCTGCTTCCTGCCTGTTTCCACTGGCACTCTGAGCTGCCCTGTGAGGAATTGATTTTAAAGCAACTGTACTAAAAGTCAACTTTCCATCAAGAATGGGTACTCTGCATTTTTCGTTAACTTCGTTTTGGTGTTTACTGCTTAAGAACTTCCGAGCACATTCTGTAGGGTGCCTGGAGGTTCGTTAGTGGTCAGTCCGTTTTTACACCGACTTAGTCATGACATACCAGAGAAGAAATGTGGAATTTTTCTTTTTTTATATAGTACCGCAAAAGAAAAATTCAGTAACTATTCATGAGCTTTGCAGATAGCAACTATTTCCAAGGCACAGTGTAATTTATGTAGTACATAATGCTTTGCATCAGAAGTTGTTTATGGGGCAGTTTGTTTATTAAGAGTATTTCTGAGTGATTTTGCTGCCTCATTATAATTTGCATTTACTTTGTGTTTCATTTGTGCAGAAACATTTTGTGCAAATTGCTGTAATTTGTCTTTTTGCTCTGCCAGGTTCAAATGGCAAAAGTTCTTGAAGTGTCCCAAGGTAGTTATTTATGATATACCAGGAATAGAGGAATTGGAGCTGGCATTGAGTCTCTCAGAGTTCTTCAGAGAAAGTATGGCAAAGGTTGGAGTTTGCCTTCCATGGCCTTCTGCCATAACCAGCTCTTGTGCATACTTTTGGACGAGGGGAAGGAACAACTATTCCTGTGCTCTGCTGTTGCACATTTAATATTCATAAAAAGACAGTGATTTAGGGTTCTCATTCTTGATGTGGTACAGCGGGACTTCAGAAACTTGCCTCCTTTCTTTTACAGTCAGGTGTGGAAGGTCACCAATGAATTGGTGCTCTGACGTGGTAGGCTTACTAAAATGAGTTTGTTTTCTTACTAGTCTGGGGAGAGTGGAATTTGGGGTTTCAGTCCAGTCTTGGCTTCATTAGTGCATGGATAGAAAAGAGTAACTTAATGAATTCTTTGATTGTTTAAAGGAAGCTGTCTTGAAAAACATTATTAACAAAATATTAGTCTTCAGCCTGACCACATGACATCTGAAATAATGGGCAGTCATTCACACCTGTATAAAATCAAAGACAGAACAGTAGTGGGTTTTAAAATTTTTTTGTTCGTTTTGTTTATTTGTATGGAACAGTGACATCTGAGTGAAGTGCAGCTAGTGCAAAAACAGATCCTGCATCAGTATTTGTTCTGGAAAGCTGCAATAGCTCATTTGTGGTTTTCCTGCTTGTAAATAATGTAGTTAGCCCAACTCCTGCTGAATGTTTTTATTCTTTGTATGATTCTGCTGATGTCTCTGCTTCTCTGAACTATTTTAAGGAAGAATATAGAGCAAGTTACTTGGTGATTTCTTGAGTTAAATCCCAAACTGCACAGAATAATTTAATGTTCTCCTGGAGGTTCTTGAGTCTTTTCCCCCTTCTCTTCTCAATTCCATGTAACAGAGGAAGCTTTCTTTTACGTAGGTTAGTATAGTAAGTCACTTCCATTTTGTGAGCTCAGTACTGTAGTAGGTGAGCTGCAGATTAAATGGAGAGTAATTCCTTTACTCATCCCTTTGAACGCTTTTCACCTCTTGCTTGTGCCTTTAACTGGTGACTGTGACTGAATGGCCACATACAAAAATCTCCAAGACTTTGTTAGCACAGTCAACATCTTTGTTTTAAGGTGCTTTTCTGCACCAAGCATGATAATAATTTTCCTGTGGGTTGGTTTAATTCCTCAAAAATGTTACTGCAGATGGTTGCACTGGAAAAGAAGAGGCATTTTTCTTTCTTGTGATTTCATTAACTGCATACGGTGCATAATTTTGGAGCTTATTAGCTGAGAAGAGTAGTTAGGATTCAAAACTTGAAGTATTGCATTATTGTGTTTTCTTATGTTGCTTACAGTGTTGGAGAAAGACAAACACAAGAAAAGTCAAAGTGATTCTTTTTCTTTCCTTTTTCTTTCAAGCCTGGTAGCTCAGGAAGGAAGCTTTACCCTGGAAAGAGACGTTGATGTGTTGCCATTGCAGTGGTTCTGCGGAGCACTGACCTTCTGGTCGTGTTCAGGGCACTGGCCTCTGCTTAGCTCCTGCACAAGCACAGAACAAATAAATGGTGGTTCAGAACTGCCTTCCCACGTTTGCTGAGAGGTCTGACTCATCCTTAAAACTTAGCATTTTGGCCTGAACTAACCATGAACCCTAAAGCCTCTGCTCCCCTGAGATATGTATCTTGCTTTTGAGTGGTTTCAACTTGATAATAGGACAGGTGGGACCAAATCTTGCTTATCTAATTCTCGGAATTATTCCAAGTGTGTTGTACAGTCAATATGAGTTGAACAATGTACAAGGATTGTCTTTGAGCTGTTTGGCCTGGGACCCTGTTTCGCCTGAATTTGAGGAATTTATGTCATACCGGAAAGTGTCCTCACTGCCCAGCAGATGTCTTGATCTCAGGCATCTCTGTTAAGATCAGAAGCCAGTCCTACCTGTCATTTCGAAATGCAAGGCCTAAGTAATGACTGTGTTACTGCTTTTTTATTTTGTATCAGCTGAGGTTTCAGATCCTTCCACACTCACTGGGTGTTGAGCGTTTTTTGTGCTGTTTCAGTGATAAAGATTTACAGTGCAGCTGCACAGTTTGACATCTGCACACCTGCAGGGAGTGAACTGATTGCTGGGTGAAGTATGTCTGCAGTTGCAGCAAAACTAACTTAAGAAGTGAAGAAGATGTATTGTGTACTGTTGAGTGGACAGGAGATTTTTATTTATCTCTTTCCCAGGAATGCAACACCAGATTCTAATGGTGTAAGAACTGAGCAAGGAATGGCGGTGTTGGTGTTACAAAGAAATTTACATTATGTTCTTTGTGAAACTATAAAGTAATTTGGCTGTGTAATGCTTGAGCTAATTCTGGGTTTGCTTGAAAGCTCAGAGAATTCCTCCTAGTCTGAAAGAAAGGATATGTATCATTTATAGCTTTAGCCAAAATAGCCCATGTTGTACTTTACTCTCAAATGGGAAGGTGAGATGCATTCCAGATTGCAATGGGGAGTCTTTCTGGGCATTGCTTTTCAGGTTAGTGGGGTTCCTTTCTATACTTTTCTCTACTTGCGGGCACTTAAGTAGGACTTGAAACATCAGAGTTGAGGAAGAAGGAGCTGCAGGCAGCCAGTCTCTGCAGATCCATGGTGAGTTTTAGGCATGCTGCAGCAAAGAGTGGGAGAGATGTTCATTGCTCTTTCCAGGGGCTCTGCCAGGTGTCAGGCCTGGGAGCATCCACTGCACAGGATGGGTGCAAATTTGGTTTAGGATCAATTTCAGGGTATTTTTTGTGCAGATGCATCCTGAATGTCACATCAGTGGGTTTTGTGTGAAAGTTTTGACTTTATTTAAGTGATTATTAAATGACTTCAGAATACAGTAAAAATTTCTGAAAATACCTTTTGTTGCTGGTACGTATGTATGATAGAAATACTGAAAGAAACAATTAAAATGGTATAAACACAAACTGATAGAATTAACTGGATGTGTGCTTCCTGTCTTCATCTGTAGCTATATGATGGTGATGTTTTCCCTGCCTGTTTCCCCCGTCACCTGTTTTGCATATCCCATAGGACAGTAGGGCTCTGGAAATTCATTCATATTTTGGTGGGGACTAAGCTGTCAAAGTAAGTAGTTACGTAGTGGATGAATTTGTGGTTTGCTGGAAAGGAAAATGTTAGGGTATTTTTACAAGGGAATTAAATGATGCTATGGAGAATTTTATTCTCTTGCTGGCTGCTACAGAGGGTTTTGTTTTTTTTTTTTCATGTAATGCAGGATATTAACCACATATTTTGTATGTAGCCAGTATTGTGCATTCATCACCATATGGATCAGTTAGTTGACTTCCTGTGGTTTGATATGAAGAGATACTGAGAACTCTCAGCTGTCACTGAAATCAGTTGGAGCTCTGTTTTAAACTCTAAAGCTCTATATAGTGCTGCGTGCTCTATGAAGTTCATATATGGGTTTCTAAAATTACCGGCTAATGTTGGATGACTTACTTTTTCCCTTAATTTATCATGTGCCAGTTCCTGTTCTTGTAAAGGCCATAAGATCACTGCTCTTCAAGGGTTATTTTGAAAGGCAGTGTATTTAGGATCTTGCCATAGAGTACATTTAACAGCTTTTGTGAGAAGTCACAAGTCTTGTTGCACAATAAATAAGATGGACTGTTTTCCGGAACCACCTGAATATATCTTATCTGAGTATTGGAAGAGTTGCAGACTGTCATCATTTGTCTGTCTGTGCCCTCCAGTTTGTCACCAGCCCAAACTTTAATCTCCTTCAGCATTGATGTCTTAGCCCATTCTTGTTGTTTTGTTGTTTTTTTTTTCTTTGACACATACTTGTCCAGTGCCAGTTTCATTCCAATGTATTGTCTTTTGGTTCTGTTTTTAACAGAATACTCTGTTAATTGCATGTTACAAGGCATTTATATTTACTTCATTTATTGTTGCAGCTGTAGTTGATCTGAACATAGCTGATACTGCTTTGGAAGACAACTTCTGTTTTGGAAGAGATGAGTAGAATTTTTCTGAATTAAAATGAGGTGTGATGGAGCTACTGGTAGATGTGGAAAGGGAAAGATCTATATAAAAGAAGTGGTGACAAGTTGCATTTGGCTTAGTCTCAGTGTCACTATGGTTTGTAGAAAGCTAAGGAGGGGGTGTGCTGTGCTTAAAATAAGATCGTCTGTGTGTTAAAGAAGTAAGAGCGCTTGGGAGCACATGTTCAGGATTCCTGTAGATTCAGTGAGAGTGTGTAAATGTATTAAAGGCATCCAGAGAGGGACCCTGTCTGCCTGAATTAGAGGTTTTCTGGCATGTACTTTCTCAGCCTTTAGGGAGTACAGTTCAGCTTCAGCATGGTGCACCTGTCAGTTTGCCTCATCTGGGGTTTGCGGTTGATGCTGTTGTAGCTTTGAACACCCAAAGGTGACTCTAAAACCGTAGTTCAAAGTATTTTTTTTCCTTGTTCATTTGAGGGAGGGGTGATTGCGGGGAAGCTACAGCTGCACCATGTTTCAGTGTTTAAATGTACCTCAGCCAGCAGGGAAGGAAGCCAGTGTTTCAGTTCCAGCTCCAGTCACTTGTGGCTAGACCACAGCATCCAGGCTCTGAGATAAAGGACATTGTGTATTGCTTCTGCTTCACCATTTTTGGGAAAAGAGCACTATGTTTTCTTTCTCCTGTGGTCGGCTTTGTAGTAGGAACATACTTTCCAAACATTAAATTAAGAAGCAGCATAACACCAATTGTCTTTCCAAAATCCAAAGTTTTGCTTTTTATTCTTTCCCCTTTTAAAATCTCACTGCTACAGAACAAAAACAAAGCAAGCTGCTTTTCAGTTCGTCATATATTTAAAGGTGTACCACTGTCATTGTGCTTCGTATGTGGTATAGGAGAATCTTTCCTTTTGGCAGAGATGTGGGCATTTTGAGCCCTTTTTCTCTGTCTTGGTGGATGCACTTCTAGCCCTGGTACACTTGCACAGATTCACGGAGTGCAGAGTAGAGAAAGAAAGCCTTCAACAGAGGTAACAGAGAGAATACCTTCAGTAATGACCAAATCCTTAATCCTTACCTCCATGCTCTTTGGAGAAAGGAAACAAACAGGATACAGGTTGTGCTTTAAACAGTGTTCCTGTGTCACTCTTCATCAGCATTGTCTTATTTGAAGTTTTCCCTCCCCTGATGATTCATTACTGTTGTCTTTTTCCTTAAGCTTGGAAGCTTGTACATCTTGCATCTTGCACTAGATTTGAGATATCTTTGGGTAAAAACTTTCTTTTAAGCACATTAAAAAAAGATAGAGCCTTAATGCTGGTGTTGGATACTCCATCCATGAAGTTCCTGGCAGTCTGTCTGTATTCAGTTTGGAGGTAGTGTTGCACCTGGGGAGATACAGGTGGTAATGGTGCAATTACATAGGTGGCAAAAAGGTGACTGAACTTGGCTAATTTGTGCAGAATGATGCAAATCATGTAGCAGATGTAGGTAGGGAAACTCAAGACAGGTTTTATGGGCAAATGAATATGATTTTTCTGATCATATTTTCTGACTACTTTCTTAGAAGTAGTCTGGAACCTGGAAGAGCGATGCTTCCGTTCAGTAGATTTGACAGTAGATTTGCAGGGTATGGGGAAATTGTCTACAGGACCTTCTTAGTGGTGGTCTTTGAATTTTGAGGGGGTAGTTTTGCCATATCAAGGTTACCTAAAAGGGAAAGGAATTGGCACAGCCTTGTATTTTATTTCTGCAGTATTTTGTGCCAGTATCAGTCCCTATGTTTGATTTTAATCATGTTCCTGATAGTTACTCTCTCTGTTCTTTAGCTCCAAAATGTGGGTAGCAGTTGATACATGCTTCTCAGGAGTTCTGAGACTTCTTTAGTCTCAGAACTGTAGTATGAGATGGGCTGTGGAGAATTTATGTAGAATATAATGTGTAGTGTTGAAACCCATAAACTAAGAATTTAATCTGGATCTTTGTCTTACCTTTCTCTATTGATAGCCTTGGAGGCACAAAGGATCTTAAGAACCAGTGATTTTGTGGAGTTACCGGTGAGTGATGCTCAGAGAAGCAGTGAGAGAGGCCAGGTCATGCATGGCCTCTGTAGCCTGTGTCCACGGGGGAACTAAACGAGATGTATATGGAAGGACTAAGCCTGAATTGTGCATCAGAACTATTGAATTTATTTTAACCTGCACAAAACTCACCTTTTAATCAAAGATTTATAAGAAACGTTGTGCATTGTTGCTGTTAGTTCTGCGAGAAGGATCTAACCTACAAACACACCCATGCTTACCACCCTGAGTGAAGGTATTTAGACTATTTATATTTTGGTTATATAGTTTGGGGGTTTTTTCTGGCTGTGAGCCCATTTCTGGTGAATATATGAGAAATGGAACAGGGACAGAATCAAAAGGGGATCTGAAACAGTTCAAATGTCTTGACATGTCTTTTAGAGGATGGTCTGTGTCATGTTCTGATGTATTCAGATGAAGTCAATGTTTGTAACTATTGTGAACTTCCTAACTGATTTTTGTTTGTGGGGAAACAGTAAAGCTTGTACTGAAAAGAATCCTTCAAGTTGAAAATTTCTGTTCTTAAGAACAAAAGCAAAAATCTTCTGGTCATATTTTGCTGTTATCAAAGAGCTGTCTGAGGTATTCATCTACTTTTTGTCTTCTCTTGAAGTAAGCACAGAAGAAGGAAGGCTGCAATTTGCCTTATCTTCACTGATCTCATGCAGTTGTAACAATGTGATGCAGTAATCATGTCCATGTTGATATTTTATAATCAAAATACTGTTTTAAGGAGCACCTACGAAATTTGATTATTTCAAACTCTAAAGATACGAAGTTTTGAAAAATGATGGAAATGTCAATTGCCGCGTGGTAGAAAAGAGGTGGTGTGTGGGTTTTTTTGATGCAATTTATTCCAGCTCTTGTCTACAAGCAAAAGGCAGTTACTTCGTTAGACTTACACAGAGCTTCTGAATTTAACAAGTACTGAGTCATTGCCTAATTCATAATATTTACTTGTCACTCTGCGTGCTCAGATATGACTATGGCATCATGCAAAGTTTCTTAACTAAATTGAATGTTTTAAAATTGTTCCTAAGATAAATTGCTGTTTTCTAGCTGCTCTAACAAAAGACAAATGGCTTTCCTGTTTCATGTAGCCACTTTCTAATGAAACAGTTGAACAAATTGATTTTTTAATAGTTTTTATTTAGAAATCTTTTGGACACGTACAGATAGCTGGATAGTTGTGTGAGAACAAAACGTGGTCCAATGTAAAAATAAAGTGCTTAAATGTGAAAAATAAATGTTACTGGATGAGACTTTATACAGGAACTGCTGCTGATCTGCTGTTCATTCAGGTAAAAGCGGATTTTCACACTTCTAAAATACAGATATACATTTAAGACAGACTATCAGCTGGGTTTTCTTATATGTTTTTCTTGTTTCATTATTTCTGAAAGATTGCAATCAAAAATTCTGTGAAGAATTTTTGTGAATTAAAATCTGGATCATTTATGAATATATTTTAGTTTTGGAATTGAATTGTGGATAAAAAACTGGAGGAAGATGTTGGAATGATAAAAAAATAAATTTTATTTTTAGTTCAGAAAAGCCATTCCATAGTGGTGAAATGTAACTCCAAATGCTCCATGTTCCTGAGCAGTTTCCTTTTCAGGAAGGCATGGCCACGCTTAATTTGGCTTCTGGAGTTATTCTTGCATTGTGAGTGGGATGCTGGAGGCACAGCTTTCCATAAACAGATTGCAGCCAAGTGGAATTTGATGGTGGGGGTCCAGATAGGAAGTAATTAAATGTTTGGGGTTTCATTTACTTGGGTTCATTTTAATGGATGTCTTTGATTTTGGAAGCCTGGCCCACAGCATCAATAGGTAATTGAATGAATGGCTGTTTCCAAAGAGAGAAAAGAGTGGGGTTTTTTGGTGGTGGTGTGATGCTTGATGAGCCTAATGTAAAGGAAACTGAAGTGCTTGCCCACTGACCTTGTTTGCTAAATCAAAGCTAATGCTAATGTGTGGTCAATAAAGACACCAAATGGCTGGGCTTTCTTTCACAAATCCCGTTTGCATGTTGTGGTGGATGCATATTTTAACTGCACTATGGCAAAGCCTTTAGTTCAATTCTCTTCTATTTATTGTATGTATTAGAAAGGGCCCACGGTGGTCTCCTCCCTGTGGCTGCAGGGCAGTCCCAGCACCTCCTCCCTTCTTCCTTCCCTGACCCAGGTGCTGGAAGGGCTGCTTCTCTCTTTTTTTTTTTTCCTCAGTTCTCTCTGTCTTTATGTTTTGCCCTTCCCTTGCACACTTCTCCTCAGGTGCCATCACCATTGTGGCTGAGGCACTGGGTAGTGCCCCCTCTCCTGCCACCTCCACACAGGCACCCATTGCTCCTTAAATAGGTAGAAATGCTAAGGACTGGCCAAGAATCTGGTTAAAGTTGATTTTGTTACATTGGAGTAACGATCCCTTCGTAAATTTATAATTAGGCAAGTAGAAGAGTGTAGGTCAGGATGACTAGCACTGAAATTACCTGGTGTTAAATTATCTGCATTCCCCAGAGCCCTGTTTCTCTCCTACAGTGCAGCAAAATTGCAGAATTGTAATTGGATGTAGAATTGTAACAAAAATTTATCTTACTAATTCAAACAAATGAAAGATCTTTTTTCCCCCCTCTCTCCTTATGATGCCTTCCAGTTCTAGGTGAAAATTACTTATCTGTTGTGGAATCAACTTTGAACCTTTAGGTCTTAGGTCATTACATATCAAGATTAAAGTTTATCATCTTTCCTTTCAGCCTGACAGAGTGAGAGTTTGCAAGTTAATTTTTAGGGCTATGGATGGGCTTTGCTTTGCCACACTGAGCTGAAATCTGTCCATTACAAAGGTTTGGCGTTGAGTCCAGGCCGTGGTGCCCTTGTGTCCCCTTTGCTGTCCTTTTCTCGGAGGAGGTGAACAGCCATTCTGCAGGGGGGATTTACCCAGCGCTGGTGGTCACCAAACGCTGTCCCTTCTCCACCTACACGTTCAAACAATCTGCCACTGTCACCTCCATTCCTGCAGGTACAGGGCGGTCCTGGGGATGAGGCTTCCCCAGCTCCTGATGCTCGGATCGGTTTGTTATATCCAGTTACGCTCTCAAATGCACCTGTCTGGTTCCTGCTGCTGGCAGAGCTGGCGCCTGGAGGGCTGCTTTGCTCTGCTCTGGATTTGTGTCAAGCAATACAGCTGGTGGTCTTCGGAGGCTGTCTTCTGTCCAGCCCAAGCAGCACCTGATTATTGTGAATCTGAGCAGTCATTAAGTACAGAGCCGTTTTCATCCTCTGCGTCCCTTCATGGGTGTCCTGCCGGTAAACAGCAACAGCAGAGGAAATACTAAGCCAGCCATACTGCCTTTAGAACCATTTCCGTGTTTGTCAGACTTTTTTCCTGACTGTAACTCAGACATGAATAGTTTTTCTAATCTGGTATTTATGGTACAGAAATAATGTAAAATTTAGCATGGTACGTGTGGATTTTTCATTAGCTTTCTATTTTTCAGGCCTGTGAGGGAGTTTTTCATGTGACCAATTTGAGACCAAAGAATAGTTCTGATAGGTGTTAAGTAACTACCAGACCATTTCCTGTTTTTCTGTGAAGTATGTCAGCTGTATTTAAATCCCTTCAGGGACGATTTTTGGCATGTGAACTCTGTTACTGGTTTGCCCACAAATTAGTCAAAATTAGCTTGCAGTGGCTGTGGTAGAAGTTAGTCTTTTTTCACTGGGAGCAAAGTACATAGACTATAAAACAAAAACAACCACAAGATCCTCCTTCCCTCCTGCTCAATAATTGACTTTTAAACTTTATCTATTTTAAATGAGGAAATGCTGAAAATGGATAAGAAAAGCTTCTAGGCTTGTCTGCTAGTTAGTGATCTTTGCTTTACGGTGGATGCAAAATTTATGTGCTCAGAAAGCCAAACTTACCTTTCCACCACTGGTCTTAAGAGATAAAGAAGAATTCTGAAATTGTTAATTATAAAAAAGAGTTTTCTGTATTAACTGGAATCACTGTTTTGAAATACAAATTAGCACTTGCTCTGACAACTACTGTGTTCACGAAAACCCTGCTGAGGAATAGCCTGCAGAACAATTTCTTCTGGTACAGTTGTTTTTAAGTAATCCCTGTCAACACTAGGCATCGAAAATGTGAGAGCTATGCCGTGGTCTGAAACAGCTGTCAAGTGTAGTTTCTGGCACACAGCCATGTCAAGATATTCTTGTATCCTGTTAACATAGAAAATGAAGAGGTTATTTTCTTCTGCATTGGTTGGATTTGCGGTCAGAGGGAAGAGGAAGAAAAGGTCCCAAGTTATAAATTAAAAGAAATTGGTTCAAGAAAGGTGTAAATGAGCATCAATCGATGGCTGCCTTTATTCACGTCATGAAGTGCTTTCCTGAGTGTAAGGATGTAGTTAACCACATGCTTTCCTGAATCTGGGTCAAAGCTCCTACTGCTCTTTGAATTTGGGCTAAGATAGGCTCTGCAGCTGGGATCATGGCAAAGTTTATACCTATTATCCAGAAGGTATATTACAAATAAAGGAATCCTAGGTGCTTTCTATTTTCAATGATCCAAAAGGACAAGGTAAACAGCAGTAAATTTGAGGTTTGATTGAAATAGGAAAACAGCTGTAGTACAGAGTTCAAGAAGAACAGAGTTTGGAGGGGAGCAGGAAGGGAAGTTGTTTCAGGGTACTGGCATGTCTTTCTCTGCAAACACACAGTCTTATCCAAACTGAAATCTGTAGTCCAATTAGCAGAATTCAGTGTACAAAACTGATTTTTCATGGTGGCTAGATGACATCCTGCTGAGACCTGAGTTGATAAGAGAACACAATAGTGTAGGTATGTATATAGGTTGCTGTCAAAGATTTACTTGAGTTTAGCAGGATGGTTACAGAACACTCCAGCAGAGGATGTGAAGTCTTGCATGCATTCTTTACTTAAGCGATACAACAGAATCTTTACCAGTAGGTAAATTGTATATAATTCTGGTTCTTATGGGGATTTTAGTCATCCTTTTCATTTTCCTTGAATTGTAGAAATTAGAAATTGCAAAAATCTATTAGGATTAGGTCATCCAGCACATTTCCTTGCCAATGAGGGATTTTCAGTGGTTTTTGTCTGCCTTTTGTTTTCTGAAGTTCCTTATTGTATCCTAACCTAATTAGGGTTATTGCCAAAGAGAAGCTGGATAAGGGCTTCTTTTGGAGCCTGTTAAGGAATTTTAGTGAATCAGAGCACTGCAACATCATACCAGATCAATGTCATCTAGTCTTGGTTTAGATAAAATACATTGCGCTAGATGTTTAATTTTCTTTCGAAAGAACGTTGTTGAAGGCAATGCTACAGATTAGGTGTAAGTACTGTCTTTACGTAGTTAGCATGAATAAATCCCTGACCAGAAGTGAAGTTTACATGTTACCTTCGCTTGACCCTTTACCTGTAGTCAGTACCTGTCATTGGAAAACCACACGTGTCTGTACTAACAGGTTTGCTCTGGGTGATAACTAATACAACAGAATGTAAACAAATCTAAAGGTGGTTTCCATACTAAGAAAAAAAATGAAAGTACCTAGACACCACATATGTCATGTTGAAATTGAGCGGGGATTTTTAAGTACAGTTGGAAGTGTTGTCTTGTACGGAATGCATCTGGTACGGGGCTTTAACTGTCTATTCCAGGTAATGAGCTGTGAAATTGAATGGGACTGTTTAGGCTGATTTACTGGGTGAGTTGCAGAGGCAGAACTATTTTTAACTCTTCATTTACTGTAAGCAAAATTGCTTATTTGCTGTTTATTGCAAGGGTCTTGTTTCTGAAAGGTAGTAAATAGTATGAGTTCAGTAGTAGGAATATTGTTGCAAAAATTACGGTGCTGATGTTTATTTGAGTGACTAGTAGTGTGTGTTTTATGGAGAGGTTGAAGGAGTCAGTCCAAGGGTATTTCTACTAGAGGCTTGTTTACTGATTTTTGTTAAAATTAGGTTTTAGTAACACAACAATTTTCGTATCCCATTGTGTAAATGCTACTCTTGTGTTTTAGCTACTCAAAATGTCTTCAGCTTGGTCTTTTCAGATACCTATATGCAGCCCTGTGTAGGTTGTATACTAATACGTGGGATTACCGGAAAATGTTTCCGTATTCTGGTTCCTCTTCTCCCTCCTGCCTCTTGTATTTTTGCATTATACCTTATATTGTAATTGAGAACAGGGCAAAGATATCTACAGTGTATCAGTCTTGATTTGCCTTTAGTTTGAAATCTCAGTTTTCATAATTATTCAGTGAACCCACAAAGGGCACATTTTTATATATAATTTATGTATGCTGCTAATTTGATACCAGCTATTATTACTTTACTATTTTTATAGATCAAATCAGATCTTCAGGTTGCAAGCTTATGGATTATGTAATTCCTATTTATTCCAAGTGTATTCATCATGTCACGTAAACTGAAAGGCACCTGATGTTACACCTCATGGCCTGCAAAAGTCACTTCTGGCAGAAATAAAGCACAGCTGCTGTGTTAACACATAGTCATTGCTCATCTGCAATTGTTCTTCTAATCTCTGCGGTTTTCCGCTTTCACTAAACCTAAGCGTTCTTTGTAGAAACTCGTGGATTATTTGCGGCCTATGATATCACCGAGACTTGCTGAATTTTTTTAGTACTGGTTGACAGATGAGTAAGTTCCTCTCGGTTTCCTCCTTCTTTGTCATAGGAAGTTGCATTAAATTGATTATGTGACTGAAGAGTAACGATACAACCACAGGAAATCCTGTGGCTGAAACCAGTTTTGTTCTCTGCTTGCGTTTGGTAATAAGTTTGTATTTGCAGAATACTGGCTTTGATTTAGGACTATTGGACTTTGGCTTTAAAAAGGTGATGCTCTGCAACGTATGAAAAAAATGGCTATTTTTTTTTTGAGCTGGGGCATCTTTTGAAAAACAAAATTAAGAGTAAATAGTATTGCTGATGAGAATTTGTGGGTGAAAGTTTGGCAGCGTAGGTCACTTCAAACGAAATGAAAGTTGTGTCAAATGCAAACACACGTAAAGCAAAGAGAAACCTAGCCTGTGTATGCTACATTTGGAGGCTTTAAAAGGTAATAGGTGCATGAAGGCATGTAGGACTTCTTGCTTTTGGTGTTCCATGAGCTGGAGCAGTGAGCTGGTTCAGCTGCACAAGCCCTCATGCTTGTATGAAGTAAGGATGTGTCAGGAGAGTGAACTCATCCTGAGAACACAGCATGTTTAAATTGATTTAAACAAGTCTGTACTCTCATTCTTGATCAAGAGTAGTTTATACCTTGTTTTCAAGCCCTTACTTCCAAGATACAGCAATATGTAAGTTCCTCATTAATTTTTGGTTGAGACCTGCTCTTCTGTGACTTTTAGACACAGTAATAACATTGTTGGGTGTCAACTTCTTTGAAACAATTTTTTTGGAAGTAATAGGAAGGTGGGTCTTCAGATACAGTGCAGATTATTTTCCCCCCATCACCGCTTTTCATTTGAAAGTACTTCAGAGGAGTTTATTAGCATGCTAGGTAAAACTAGGGAAAGACAGGTTTCATCAGAATGCATTTGCTTTCTTGCTTGCACATAGTTACTGTTAGGCCTTGGTTAATTTGTAAATACGGGAAATAAATACTATCCCTGAGATAAAAGGGCAAAGGAAGGATAAAATGTTTCAAGAACATCTCTCCAGCCCCAGTGGAGAGCGTGCACGGTGTTATGCTGACCTGACAGGCCTTATGAAAGGGGATTACTGTGGGAAACAGGAGGCAAGCTATTGGTATTTCCAGATTGAGGTATGCCTGACTGGCAGGAGGGGAGGATGGCTGGAAAACCAGCCAGGATGAGGAAGAAGGGACAGGAAATGCTGAGGTGAGCACCCCCAAAGTATTGATATCCTTGAAGTCCTTACCTTCTGTGTTCTGGGCAGCAGCTATCCATCCAGTACAGCTTGTGTCTGTGTGCTCACTGGGTGTGTACAGCCTTGGAGCTGGGCTTACCCAGCCTGGGAACCTGTGCTTTTGGGTCACTGTCCTGGGTCAGGACCTGGTGCAGGCATTGGTCCCTCGCTGTTGAGTGAGATGTGGATGGCTGCAGCAGTGTTCCTCAGTATTGGTTGTTAGGATATACCTCCAAAGCCCCCTCAGGACCTGCGTCTGCTGGGAAGTTGTTATGGAGACTTGAAAAAAGAGGGGAAGGAGGCAGCACCAGCGGGGACAAATTGGGATAGCAATACAAGGCATAAAAATTTGTGGGAACTTGATTTAATCAGAGCTTCAGTTTCTTTTTAATTTAAATTCTGTTCCTGTAATTCTTTCTCTCTTAGAGACCAGTGCATACGGTGTCTCTTAGAATGAATAGCAGTAGAATTGAGAAAAAGTAGTAGTTGAAAGATGATTGAAAATGACTTTGCAGAATCTGGACTGAATTCACTTCATTTCCTTCCCTGCTTGAAGCATTAAGAACATTATGTGATGTAATAATTTTTGTTGTCATTAGTAATAAATTTGGGGAAGAAGCATGCTGTTTGCAAAGGGATTTATGATGGCCAATTATCTGGTTCAGAAGTCTGGGCCAGAGGTGGGAATGTGGGTGGCTGTGCTAACCTGCTTGGGTCATCAGAGAGTGTCCATGAAATTTATCTAGAGGAGTAGTCTTGGTTTCTTCATTGAACTTGCTTCACAGCAATGAGTAAGGATATTTTTTGACGCTTTTTGCACTTGGTCTATGTTTTTATGCAGTCTTCTGTGACAAATCTAAAGGTTGGGGAGGGAGAAAGTGCAAAAATGTATGTTTGATTCTATGCAGTTCTAGGTGACAAAATAGCGAAATGAATTCCTGTTATCCAGCATAGCTTAAAGCTTTGGGGAATTATCTGCTCCTTGTGTAAAATACTTCAGAGAAGTTTTAAGACTATCCTGATTTAATTATAAAATATACTGTGTGGTCATACAAGGAGTTAAATGTAACCAAGCAAAAAAAACCCGAACAAAAACCACCTTGACCATAGTGACCTTTAAAGGAGATCACTGAGCATGAACCTTGTGAGACTTGGAAATGGATGAAACTGAGCTGGTTTATGTCAGCTGGAGATCTGGCTCAGTATTTAAACTGTAGCAATTTATTGTTCTGTTTCCTCTATGCACATAGAAGCAATAACACTGTACGAGTATGGGAGGGTGGGAACACCCAAACTCCAGAACAGTACCTCTTCTCCCAATCTCTTACTTTCCTCTGTTCTTTAAGGCTACTTAAGGATTTACTAGTTAGTGAGGAAAAAACGTTGAATAAGAACACTTTCTTCCAATCTATACCATCCTTTTGAAATGGCCTCCTTAACTATTTTATCACCTAGAAGAGCAAGAACTGCTATCTGCATTGTGTTTCTCATGCCTTTTAATTGCTGTGAACCACCCCAAAATTTTACAGCATTAAAAACACATAGCCGCATGAGAAAACATGAAGTTGTGCAATTCTTTTCCTCACATGTATATCAGAAACAAAGATATTACTAAAATTGGATTAGGTCTAAACACTTAATTTGTATTCAAAGAGGAGACGCCTTTTGTCTCATAGCAGTTGCAGGTTGGGTGGAAGTGGATGAAAGGAGTAGAAGTAAAGCTCTGGTGGAAGGAAGAGAAATCATTCCTTGGCAGGACAGAGTGTCTGTCTGTAGCAGTTCTGCAGAAGATGTTCACAAACCATAGATGTGGGTGTGGAGAGCAGGCAGAGCAAACAGTGAGCAGTTCTTGACTATACATGGGATGAGACTTCAGCTAAATTCCTAAACCAGATTTACTAATCTCTTCCAATATACTACATGAGTGAGTGTTTCGAAGATTGTATCCAAACAGTCTGAAAATAAGTTTATTCACATATATGCTACGAATTGGAAGGAATTGTGAGGAAAAGAGCATAAACAGCAGGTACTAAAATCATGAGAAACTTTATGCAGCATTCTTTAGGATAAAATACTTTGAGAGTATTTAGTACAGCAGAATAGTTTGGATCAAGAGACTGAGCGCATGTTGACTTCATATATTAATAAAGCTGTTAAATGCACCTTTTTGTTTATCAGTTCATAGTGTGATCTTCATAAGTGGGCTGAAGGCCTGCAGTACCTCTGTAGCTTTAAAACAAGCGTTTAATCTTTGTTTTTAAGCTAAATTTTATCCTGAACTCCAATGAGGTGAGTGTTGCATTTGTGCAATAGTGAAAGATGAAAGAAAACTTCTTTTTCAAACACGGTTTGAGAAATTGCCTTTGGCTTTGATTATTCATGCACGCACTGTAGAACCTTAACTCAACCGATCAAGTTGAAGTAGTAGAAGCACCTCAGTGTGAAAATGCAGAGGTACTTTTAAACCAGCATTATAGTGCTTATACATGGAAAAAGTGAAGCTATAGGAAATGTGAAACTATGGCAGTGTTGAACACTTTTCCTCACAACAAATTTGCACAGTGGCAACTTGTAAAAGTGTAAGATTTTTAACAAAAGTTTATTCTGAGCTGCTGTAAATACTGCATCACTTAGCATTCTGTCCAAAGATGCTGATTTTTCTTCGGTGTGATTAGTCTGGAAAAAAGAAGGTGGTCACATATGTTCGGTAATTTTGGAGAGATTGTTTCAACGCAAACTTTCAGCGAGAACAGATGTTTTTTAAGCAAGCAGGTAATTCTCCTTCTAGGCTTAGCATTGAGTGTAAGCCTGTTGGTGGTATGGGATGCAGCAATGCAAATCATTAGTAAATAACTACTATACAGGATACATAGTAAATGATATGTTATTAGTAAGGAATTTAGTATATTTCTTGTTGATGAGAAAGCAACTTGCTTTCTGCAGGTAAATGGACTCTGTTCTGTTGAAAGCGTGGCTTCAGCTGATTTACAGGCGTCAACTAAAGCTTCGGGATTTTAATTTCCACAAGGAAACATTTTCTGTTTGTATTACCTTACGGAGTAGAGTATGTGAGATTAGGTGGAATCAAGCATGTTTCCAATATTAAGCACTATTTAGTGGTGTTAATGTTTTGATACTTTTTTTAAATTTTTTTTTTAGTTTTTCCAAATTAAGTGTCTTGGAAAGTAAATACTGAAAATCAGATTCACCAGTTAGGTGAAGGACATGTTCATGTTGGAAACATTCTTTCTAACTGGTGTAAATCTGTAGGTGGTGCCAGGACTTGTGCCTTAAAGTAGTACCTAATTAAGCAACACACAGGTCTTAATGAAACCACATGACTAAGCCCCTACAGAATCTGTAGGCTGTATTTATTTTAATTCACTGAATTAAATTATTCATATAATTCTATGTAAATATATGTATACTCTATTCATACATATATGTATGTGTGTAGGTGTGTATATAGACACATATACACCCAGATAAATATATATATATATATTTATATATATTAAAAAAGCCATCAAATGCTTTAGTAATTGATCTTGGTTAAAATTTTAAGACACGGTTCCACAAATTTCTGGTACCGTCCAAAAATGTTTTAAATTCTTAATTCCCAGCAAGAATTAAGATTTTTCCCTGCTCACTACGTGGAAAAATCAAATAATTCTCTCTGTGATTTATTACTGGATTAGCTGTAATGTATGTTGTGCATGTTACATTTTTTAAATTTCATTGGGTTTTTTTGATGTTTGATATAAAGGCCACTGGAAAATGTGTAAAGACTGACTGCAGGAAGCTTTTAAGATCAGGCTGTTACTAAACTCAGAGTGATATTGTATGGAAAAAAACGACATTATCAGATCAAGCTGCAATGTCCCAGGTCCTTATGGTATTTTGTTTTCTACCTTTTTGCATATGTATAAAAATAGTTGATCGAGCATTTTAACTGTGAAGTCAATTCCTTTTTGGTATACAACATCGATATCGTAATACATACCTATTTTAATGCATGAGTTCTAGAAATGAAAACATAAAATTGATACATAATAGAAAAATAGATGAGTATTAAAGAAGGTCTTACACATGCACATGCTTGACAGAAATTACATCAAGTTATTTTAATGCTAGTATAAAATGGAATTTGTATTTTAATGTTCAACACTGTGCATCAAGTAAGATGAACAAGCTGTCAGAGGGAAGGGGGGGCATTAGAAAGAAACATACATGTAATGTACACATTATTTTTTCTTACTGAGAACTGCTAAGAAAGTTTTCATTTAAAAGAAGTGTTACTGCCTGAAATAATATAATGATATAAATATCTATACTGCTCAGAACGTGTTATTTTTGAATATTTTTAACTGAATTTTGGCCATTTAAAATTTTTAAGGTATGGGATTCTGCATGGCATTTTTCTCTACCAAGTGGTCATAGATGTTAACTAATTTGAAAGTTAAAAGAGCAGTATTCATGAACTGTTGGCAAATCTACCTAATGTTACCTTGTTTTGTCTCATGTATTAAAGTCTGTTTGAAATAACACTATTTTGAGGCTTTGCAACTGTTACGTGTTTGAACATTTTTCGTTCCGTAAAAATAATTCACTTCCAAGTCCTTGTGTAGGGAGATATTCAGGAAACCAAACCTCTTTCCTCCAGGAATATTTGGTTTTGTTTACTCATGTCAGTCTATTGTGCTATCACACAGACTTTATACTTGATTTTGCTCTAATGCAACTTGTCAGCTCTCCTTGTAGATGTCCCAGTCTCAGATGAGATGTGTTTGATGTTTGCAAAGGGAGGGAAGGGTTATCTTTCATTTTCGCAGTCATCGGTTGAATCAGAGTTTAAAATACAAGGTGAAGGTGGTGGGAGGTTGTGTCACTTTTTGTCTCCTGGAAGAAGTTCTAGGCTATTGCATTCAGCAGTGATGTGCTGGCTGCCCGGCACTTTGGAAAATGCAGTGTTGTGCTGTTTCAGTCCTTGGTTCTGCCAGTGCAACTACATTTATGTGTGGGTTCCTGTTAAAGTACTGTGGTAGCTACCAGGTAAATCGTCCTGCTGGCTCTACTGGGAGGTCATTTGTCCCACTGGCATCACCGAGGTATGAAATTTAGAGGTCAGGAGAACGGCCTTGGGAAGAGTGGCAAGAGGCAGGCAAAAGTTTCTCTCTTGGGTCTTGCATAACTCTGTCACTCCGGCAGTGACTGAGCCGGGGAATGGTTCCTTTCTGTTTAATAGGCTTGTGCCATTTTTAATTAGGTTTTTTTCTTCCCCCCTTTGTTTCTCTGCTTTGTGGGAAAGGTACTGCATTTTGGGAAGGAAACTATTAACTCATCATTCTTGCACTTTGGCCTTTTATTTGACATTAATATTGTTTTGTACTATATTAGTGTTACTTAATTAGTGCTTTATCTACGAGAAAGTCAGTTGTTTGCAGATACTGGGGCTATTTAGTTATGTAATACATAGTAATTGCAAGAGAGCAATGTACAGGTAAAACATGACTTTCTGAGGCTATCTCAAATTTTATTTAAAATTGTGAGGCCTTCTTTGATACATGACTAAGATCATATAGGATTTTTTTAAAAAGTAAAATCTCCAGACTTCTTCTGTAGCTATAAAATCTTCAGCACTGTGTGAACTTTTGTAGCCCATTCAGTGAAAACTGGATTTCATAATCAGATACATGTTTGGAACGTGGATATGTACTTTACACTGACTGAAGAATGAGATCATACAATACTGACAGTATAATCTAGTTGCTGACCTTCATTTCTTTCTTGTCTAGACTACACAATACTGATGTTAGTCAAATTTCTGAAGTGAACAGTTTTCTTGAGCGTTAGGTGTCTTTGTTGAAGAACTGAGGATCTATTTCACTGTTGATCCAGTGGCTGGTGTTTGGAGCCTTTGAAGAGTAATGCCCATTATGGTCTGCAGGAGCAGCATTCATCTCTAATTTTAACACCAGCTGACCATTTCTTAAAAGACTGCAGCTGTTATTTACTCAGAGCTGTGTAGCTAATTTGATTTTTTTTTTGTCTACTGCAGAGCTAATGAATCATTTTTGCTTCTTACTGGGTGCTATGCATACATAAATTATAATTTCAAATGTTACATTATTTGAAGCCTTTTAAAGGGTTATGTTGCTGAGGTACTAAGTATAATGGAAATGAGATACCAAATGTAACGTGCTTAATTCTGATTTCCTCTAGTAATAATCATATTTTGTCTTGGTTTGTTAAAATCATATTTGTAAAACAAGCAAATGGCATTGCCACTGTGCACGACTCGTATTGCTTGAAAGGTCATTTAGGCAGCCTAACAGCAACGTTGAGAGTTGTGTTACAGAGCAAATTGCAGTAGGAGAGGTTTCAGCTTGGGAATCAATGCGAATCCTGAGTTACGGGATTCTGTGTCAGTGATCTTCTGAGATAGCTGGAACAGCTCTTAGATAGAGCTTTACTAGTCCTGACAAAGTAATACTGACAGATCAGTGCAGAGCTCAATCTCCTGAGCTGGACTCCCTGTGTTGTGCAGCTTTTTTTTGTTCACGTATCTTCATTAGCATAGAAGCTAACGAAGCTAATCAGTATTCAGAGAGGAAACTGAAAAGGAAAATGGATACTAGACACAAAGAAAGCATGGGATATTTTGGTTAATACAGATGGTGTTTAAACTGTAATTGAGCATAATGTCAGCGTGTATCTGGAAGGGATTTCTGAACATATTTATTTCAAATGTTCTTGGTTTGTTTTAATTTTTAAGACAAAAAATGTTGTATGTAGTAGTTTATTACAGCACAATTATAGTATTTGTCTGGTATCAGTTACTGTGGATAGGCTGTAGACAGTTTAAACAAAATTGTGGCTTCGTTATTTTGGTTTCCTGACCAGTTTGGTTTTTGTTGGGTTTTTTTTGTTTTGATTCTGAGCACTTTAGAAAGATAGTAGGTGAATGTCTGTTACCAGCTTCTATAGGAGAATCAGCTCTGGAGAGATTACACCAAATACTTACGCTGTTGTCAGGAGTGGCATTGTTTTTCTGCTGTGCTGCAGTTGTTATCAATATGCATTAACAAAGCATTGTGAGGTTAAAGTATTGAATGAGTGTGGGGGAAAGCTGTGGTGTTTTGCAAAGCAATGCATTTTAACAGGGGCATTGCATTTAATAAATATTAAAGTAATGAGAGTGAATTGAATGCCTCATTAGAGTTTTTGAAAAGACTTATTTATGGAGTTAATATAAACAGTATTTGGTATCCTTTAATAGTAGCTTTCTACCTTTTGGACTTTATTTATAATTTCTACTGGAGCTGTGGACTTCAGTACTGAACATTTAAGTTTGTGATATCCGTGAGTTTCTTTCAGTTAATCATGAACTTTAGCAGTGCCCACAATCCAGAGACCAAAGAGTAGTGCCTTAGAAGACTTCTCTGACCAGCAGATGGAAGCAAGCAAGCAAGAGAATTTGTGTATCTGTCTTTTTTCTCCTTCAAGGAATTTTTGTTGATGACTAAAATAAAAATAAGTTGGAAGAATGTTTGTAAGAGCAATCCCCAACTCTGTTTGTGAGTGCTCAGAGCAGTCTAAATAGCAGTAAAGTGCTAAGGATTGAATTTTCATCCTTTATTTTGACTCAAATAACTGGAATTACTCTGTGTTTGGAAATATTTTTCACATATTGTTATTGCTTGAGGTCTTGGCTAGTATTCTCTTGTATGTTCACACACAGGGATGACATTCATATGACTGCTCTGGAGCATGTGTGACTGGATATTTTTTATTTGTAGATATTTTTCATTCCTTTGAGAGAAGGCTAGCAAACGTAGAAGTGACAACACTTTTGAAGTTCAAAGAAATATTCCCCTCTGAAATCCCCAGATTTAACACAACTGCTTTGTGTGTATATTCTCTGATAGCACCTCATCTTGTGCATGCTTAGCACAGGCTTGGCATAGTCAAGTGGAATATCTATATCTTGATTATAGAATCTGACTGCAGAGCTTTGAGTGGCAGAAAGATCCTCTCATGCTCTTTGGTGGTCAGGACAACTAACTACATCATTATGGTTTCTTTGCTGTTAATGTTTTTTATGTGAATTCATTTGCTAGTGCTTAATTAAAGCAGTAACTACTTCAGCACTTTCTTCAGAGGGTAGGAAGTACATTTAACAAGCCCAGTACCCAGCAGTGGGTGAATGTACCTGCTCAGTCTGTAGGTTTTGTTCACATGAGTAAGTATCCCAGAGGAAAGTCATGCCAGGAAACATTCTGCCTTCCAGCTGTAATTGAATGGGCTTGAACAACACGCTGAGACAGCTGGGTCCTGTTTTGGTCTTGATTTGTAGGGACCCAAGGGATTGGGAGAGTGGGAAAGAAATCCTGTGCCAGTTGAGTGAGTTCAAATGAGGAAAAGAGAGCTTTGCTCCCTCGACTGCTCTGCATTTCAACTATTAATACAGCAATAAAGCCTATTCAAAAAGAGTTCTGTGTTCTTTGTGTTTTGTTGAAAGAAGGCTTGTGTGCTTAGCTATTGTGTCTTTTTTGAAATTTAATGTCTTATCACATGAGGCAGAATTTTCCAGGTCAACCACCCAACTTTAATCATGAGATCTTGTAGAGTGCAGGAAGGAAGCTGAGAAGTCCTCACAATAACCAAGGAATAACATCCTATTGGAAGTGTTCTTTCATGGGGTCATTCATATTATAATTAAGAAACCCCAGGAAACAAGTAGTTAAAGCAACTTTTTCAGCAGTTTAAGTCATTGATGTATCTGTATTTAAAATGAGTTTTCTGTGGTCTTGAGGTGTATCAGGAGCTTTCCCCCATTCCTTTAAAATGTTGCTCAGTTCTGAACATACACTTCTGATCGCTTTAGGAAGGTCAAAATGCTGTTTTCAGGGAGAACACTAAATCAGATTTTTGCAGTTTACATTGCAAACATTAACTGTATGGTTAAACTTTGCATTTGCCTCAGGTTGACCTGTCGTTGACAACCATAAATAGCTATTTCTCCTGACTGAATCAGGCTGTTTTAACAAATGGGTGTTTAAATTAGTTTGTTCAAATCTAGCTAATATGATTGTCAAATGAAAATATTATGAGGGTAGAAGTGGGGCAAAATGAAGCTGTATTTGCACAGTGATCAACTGTGTATATTAAGTAAGAGTGAGAAGTATGCAGAGATGTGTGAAGGACCTGCCTATTTTTAAAAATGGCTACAAAGAAGAGACCTCTTCTTTGAGAGTAGAATCTCAGAGTGGTTTGGGTTGTAAGGGACCTTAAAGATCATCTCATTTCAACCTCCCTGCCATGGACACTGCCCTTGACTAGACCAGGTTGCTCAGAGCCCCATCCAGCCTGAGTGTCAGGAGAAAATAGTGTGCTACCATATAAAGCAGAGGGTCCTGTGCTACCAGATTTGTCTAGCAGAGCATCTGCACTGATGTTAGTGGGGGAATGTTATTACAAGCTCTGTGCTGTGGTGGCTTGATGACTTCTGGGCATTTTACGTGGGTATTACTGCATCATTGCGTGCAGTGTACACAGACTGACTTTAGAGACACAGGCACAGAAAGCTAAATTGTTTTTTATTTATATGCTGACTCGAATACCTGGTGTATACACAGAGCTGAATGTAGATTATCAGGTTGAATTTGTAGCAGCTCCTGGCTTTTCTCAGGTGATTGTGTGCCTTCATGGCTAGGACTGGTGTGATGCTGTAGGTCAGAAGTCCCAATATAGAGGGCTCTGATTTGTACACTGCTGTAGTGATTTCATGGCAGGTATCCTCCAAATTTACATGGGGGAAAAATAGGTGTTCTGGCTCAGCAGAGTAGTGCCATCTTAATAGCCAGCTGATTTTAAATAGTCAGTAATTTTGTCTATTTACCAAACCTCGTAGTGTCTCCGTGTGTGTCAGTGATGTGTTCTCCTTTGGTTATTTGGATGTGCAGAATTCTGAAAAACTTGGCCGTAAGTAGTTGCGTTCCTGCAGGTACGAGTTGTAAGCTATCTCAGACTGAAAATAACTTCTTAGCTAGAGTGTTTTCCAGGTTTTGTCTTGTGTAGTACTTATTATGCTCACAGATTATTATTTTGTGTGGGTTTTGCAACTGTTATGAAGTGTGGATTTGTTGTCATCAACTTCCTGTAGGCCAAAAGAGGTTATTCTAGAGAAGTGTAGAGTAAGCAACGTTTCTTCCAAATAAAATTTCACTGGATGGCAACTAATTTTATAACAGGAAATGAAAAAATGGGTTATGAGCTTCTTCTGAAGAGATATGAAATTCTGCCATCTTTATTTAAGAGTGACACTGGGCATAAAATGTGATGATCTTTTTTGCTGCCTCCAGATCAAGAAAAGTCCATTATTTGTATTCTATTAAAGTTTTTCCTAGGACAGAATAGCAGAATTCAATAGACAGAAAAAGCTACAGTCTTTCACATTCTCATAGAAGAATAGCTAACTCCTTAGTGGAGGCTTCTTTCTTTTTTTTTTCTGGACCCAAGTTCTGGAGTGTTGCTTGCAGGCAGTACTGGGAGAAGATGGCTTATATTATGTCTATATGTTCTTTTAGGGGCAATCTCACTGTTGTCAAGTTTGGTTTGAAACTTTGAAAGAGAAAGGGGAAGCTAGTGCTGTGAAGGTGATTTTTTTCATTTTTCTTACGTTGGAGATGACACTTGCTGTATTTCAGCCTTTGTAGCAGAGTGGCTCCATAGTGTCAAGGTTGTAGCTGGGGAGCGCACCCTGGGAGAAGTTTCTTTGGGCTAAAAAGGTCTACAGCATGTGAATTTGGGTATTTTAGCTATATATTTGTTTGAGATTAGGGGAGGTTAATTTTAAAAAGGCAATTGAAAATACAGTGTTTCATCTTCACTTTTTGGTAACTTTTGTTTATAACCAGTACTAAAAGCATTTATATTGCTCTAGTGTACTGACAGGAGTGCTAGCACTTTATTTATATTTGTACATAACTTTGCATATTATATCTCTTAGTGACAACATATAATAAAAATAAATGGATATCTAATTCTCTTTTATATCTTTAAAGGTTTAATTGATACTCGATTATTTATTTTGATTCTGTCTTGTATGATCTCTGTAATGAGTTATTGATTAAAACATTAAAAAATTAATAAAGATTTAAGTAAATAAAATCCTAATTGATGGATTGACTATCCTGAATGTTTGGTAATGTGCTTAAAGAGCCATAAAATATAGTTAGTATATGTTTCATTTGAGACTGATGTTAGACTAGTGGCTTTTTAAATGCATATCATTGGAGTAAATGGTGATGTGACAAGTAGCTATTTTTAATTATTTGTGTTAAGAAGAAGATAACTGCTGTTTTAGAAGTTGAGCTAGAAGCAAGGAAATGGTTATCACCTATTTTAACATGACAGAATGTGAAAGCTGTGTTTACTGTGGGTGCACACAATGATATAAATAGCAGCAGCAGCAGCAGCCCGGTGTGGGGCTGGAGGGCAGGAGAACAGCGCGGTCACAGATTTGCCACCTTGGTTACTATCCAGCCTAGCTATGTTTGCTGTCAGGTACTTTTGCACTTTTAAATAGAAAATAAGGTGACTTTGAAAAGGAGAGAGTAGCAGAGGCCTAAAAGAGTAGCCTAAAAGGAAAGAAGGTGGCAAGCAAATGAAGAAATTGAATCTTCTTTTAGATGGCTTTCCTATTTCCTCTGGGAGGAAATACGGTCAATCATGTCAATAGCAGTCCCCTATTATTATTGATTAAATAACAGCTGGCTTGTTTCTATGGTGTCTTTAACTATTTAGCTTTCAAAAATGGAGTGAAATGTTCGTGTCTCATGAACGAGAGGACATGTTTATACTGGTGTATGTGTTATATGAGAAAATTTCAAGATGAAATCCTTTTTTTTACATAATGAACTCAACAAGACCTCATGCATCTTGTCAGAGATGGATCATTTTTTGCAATGGGAAAAATTTTTTTCTTCCCATTCATTGTATCTTTGTGTTTTATCTTGTGATTTTGTGCCAATAGGTAATTCAATTGAGTGAATATACTCTTGATTTCAGGAAAATACTATAACTACATTGTTACTTAACACACATATATATGTTAAAATTTCTCCCTGAATGAGGCAGAAATAGGTAAGATTTCCCTTACAACATAGGTTTGCTGTTTGGTTTCATAAGGTCATTTTAAAATGCAAATCACCTAGATTTTTTTCTATTACAATTGCTCCGTTATCTATTTACTTAAATGTTTTTAACGTTCATGTATTCCAATATGTTGTTTTCGTAAGTCAAAATGTGATTTTGAAATGACAGTTCAAAATTTGTGTACAGGCTGTGCTTAACTACGTGCATGGGGTTGTGTTGAGAATATCAGGTGAGAACTGAATGTTGGCTGCCACCCTGCTCTCAGCTTCTGAAAAATTCAGGCCTGTTATCTTGACAACAAATTCATGTGTCTGTGCATGTGTATATGTGGCATTTTTAGTATTTCTCAAATAAAATTGGCCAGGAAATAATTCTTTTTCTCATGTGCAACTTGATGAATGTCTGTTTGCGGTTTTGAGTAAGTACAAAATGTTTGTTTCTTGGGTCAGTGAGAGAAATTACTGTTCATGGGGTAAAAATAAGTTTTCTCTGTCACGTGTACTTCAGGACTTGTGGGGTGGGGAACAAAGCAAGGCTTCCGTTTCCTGGAGGCACACAAGCAGGATTCAGGGGAGATTTTTATCTACTGCCTGCATTGGATAAGGAAAGAATTGGGGAAAGAGCTAAACAAATCACCATATAAACCTGCGTAAGTCCAGTAAGTCATGGTAATGTTTCCTTCTCTCTACCTGGCTTTAGGTAGCGGGAGAAATGGCAGATCATGCAGATTATCTGTGGAAATGCCCTCGGAGGCATCCTGGTGACATCAGTCATGAGCACTTCCTTAAATCTCTTTTGCACTTTGTGGTCATTGGAGCTTTGATAATGTTTCAAAGAGGGAAGATAGATTTTAGTTCTTAAAATAAATTTAAAAAACCCCAACAAAACAGCAAAAGGCCCAAAACAAAACAAACCCAAAAGACATTGTATGGTCTCCAAGAAAAAACTGTGCATAAGGATATTTTCACAGCGTTCCTTTCGGGATGTTCTTTTACTTTAAGTGCAGATAGTGAATATAGTATATGAGACTTCAGGCATGAGGAAGGTGGTTCTTTTTCCTTTGATGGCTTTTATGTACACATCTTCATAGATTCTAGTGATTGCAGAGGGGGATATGATTTTCTCTTTGAACACTAGGTTAATTTACTAGTCAGTATTCTCTGATGTACGGGTCAGTTTTTGGAATGAAATAAAACTTAGTGGTAGTAATTAGGAAATTCTTGTGTGTGATGTCTGGGCAATCATATGTACATTTTCTTTAAATCTGTGATCTTTGGTATTTAAATCAATCCTATTTTCAGAAATAGTTCATCATCTTTCAAGAAAATATCTGACTTAAAGACTCGTTTTAAATCTAAAAAAGATGATTCTAAGTAGATACTAAAATTATTTCTTTCAGATACAGTAAGCTCATTTGCAGTTGTACAGACATTCAAACTTGGGAATGTCCATTATTGTTTTACAGCCCTGTGGTGGTTTGAACCTGAGTTGATGGACAGTTGTTTAGCCCAAAAGTTGGAGTTATTTGTCTTACTTCTAAAAGCTGGATGTAGCACAAGGGTCTCAACTGTTCTTTGGATTTCCCCATAAACATTGTTACACATCTAATACATTGCAGAGTTCTGTTCGACTCTGTTCAGCACAATGGCATTATAATGCTCTTTTGTGTCACTTTGCTCTTTGTGTCACCTATCATCTTAGGTTCTGCACTGATACTGTATTTCCTGACCACCACATGCCCTTGCAGCATTTCAGGTGTACTAGGTCCTCTAAGAACAGATAAAAGTCAATAGTGGTGACATTGAACTGCAGTTGTGGTGTCCAGGAAAAATACAGCATGTTTCATTACAAGAAAAGATGCCTTGTACCTCAATTTCCTGCTTCTTTCAGAATTAAGTTGAAAACTTGGGATCTTGGTTGTTAGGTTGTGATCCTGTTTGTTACCTTTGTTACCTTCTGCTTACATTTCCAACTTACAGCTAAACCAAAATTTAAAAAAACCCCACCAAACCCTAAAATCTGGTATTTTTCTTTCAGTTCATCTCTGCTGTAGCTCTGCAGCAGGTGAGGCACACTTCCCACCTGGTGTGGAAGCACAGGGATGGTGTCTGCTGAAGAAAACAAGCAGTTGTTAACACTGAGCACAGAAAATTTTTTTCTTGTTTTGTCAGCACACCAGGGCTGCTGTTGTCTGCTGGGTTTGGGGCCATGTGTTGAAATACATTTGTAGGGTGGTGGTTTTCTTTGATTTCTTCTGATGGTGCTCTCATATCTGCACAGAGCCTGGGCCACAGGAATTTGGATGCGTCTGGGATAAACTTACACTTCCTTCATGCCCCAGACCACAGTACAGGCTGAGGGGTAGCAATCTATTTAGAGTGCTTCAAAATTGCCTTCGCTGTGCTTGGGTTCAAATGGGGCCTTGTAAAGCAGAGGACCTCGTTGAATGCTGCCCTCATCCCTAGGTCTGCTGAGATGTTTTTGTTGTGGTTTTTTTTTAATTTCCCTATTACTTTTCTAGCAGAGGATTCTGTAACTTATGTATAAATATCTTCAGCTGGCTATGTAATTGTACTAAGCTTCATAGGAATTTAGGTGCTTCTGTGAGAGAAAGGAACATTTCAGAAGAAGGTTTTGGGTTTTTTCTTACAAAAAAAATATCCATGTACTGTTTAAAGGATCTCAAACTCCACCATTCCATCGTCCCCGCAGCCAAGGGTGCCCTTGAATTTCACATTCCCCACCAGCCCCTCCGTCTTGGTGAGGAAAAGGTCTTGGTTGCTGGCTGGGGTTAAGCCACACCACCATTTAATAACACTTCTTGGCTCCTCTGTCACTTGGAGAAGGAAATTATTATCAGCTCATTCCAGCATCCTTCTGGATTGCTTATCCTCTGCTGTGTCCCTCCTGTAGATAGCAGGGTGGTTTCAAGCTATTCCCTTCATCTCCCATAGAAAACAGATGGTGCCACTCAAGAAGGCATCTAGATTTGATTTTTTTTTTCCTCCCTTTGTGATCCTTTTTGTTGAGATTTGTTTGGAGGCAATGAAATGGTTTAATATACATATATATAAAATTTTTTTGGTTACTCAGTTAACACAAACTATTCCCTGCTATCTATGGACAGTCATGGGAAGAGGATAGATGAGGAGCTGGCTTGGTTTGTAACTCCTTCAGTTACCTGTATCATAATTTTCTTGTCACTGTTCCTTCCTTTTGAGTGGAGCAGCCTGTTTGCTTACAGGGATTCAGCTCACTGTAAGCAAATTTCAGCCCACCCACTATTCTTCACTGTACACGGCTGGGAGTTAATAGGTTGGCTTTCAGCTGGAGAGTGTACATTTTTTACTCCCCTGGTGATTAGACTGCTAATTTCAGTAACCTGTTGGCATCCTGCAGTGTCGCTCATCTGTCAAGCTTGAGTTCTGCCACTGTGCTTTCAGGCTGCAGGACAGATATACTCAGGAGGTGGGTTTGGATGTGGAATTTAGATTTTACAAAAACAAAAAGTCCGTCTTTTTTCGTTCATTTTAGATCTTGTGGATCTCTGCTCATTCTCTGTGTGTTCTTGACTAGAATATCTAATGAGTCAGAAATTACTTTCCCTACTTCCTCAAGCCCTTGGGAGTAAATTTCATTAGGCCTTGCTGACTGAAGTGTATCTAATGCATTTTCTTGTTTATTTAATCTTTTTATTAGCATCAGCAGAGATATTTGTGATTTGGTTAAGCCCAAAAAATCTGAAATGCCTTTGTCGATAGGAATGTCACTCAGATCAGGCATGTTGGTCAGTGCATAGTGGGAAACCTGCCCTGCCCTTATTTCAGACAGCAGGGACTTGTCAGTCCAGTAACTTTCACAAATACTGAATTCACATTTGTTCTCAAATGTACTAAAATAATTGTAAATGGGGAAAACACTGCAGCATGAGTAGCTCTTAACAGATGGAGCCTGGGCAAGTTGTACTGCCAGCTGGTAAGAATGAGGAGAAGCTAAAGCAAGTGTTGTCTGTTTCAATGACTAGCAACCCAAGTTACTGACAGTCACAGTTTCTCCAGCTCAAGCTGGATTCTTGTCGAGATCCAGAAGAATTTTAAGGAAAAGGCATCCATTTATCCTGAGGTTTGTAAAGAACTACTTTAACACGGTATATATGGAAAGTTTATCTCTACAGGTTTTGTACTTTACTGTGATTATAATGGTGCTACCATTTTTGAACGTGAATCAAGTGCTAGTATTGGGTTAAAACAAATGCATTTTCCATTCTTTCTCACACATAGAAGTAGTTGATTTAAATTAGCTGTTGTGTTGAGCCCGAGATGCTGTTGACATTTGAAATAGTACTGAGAGGTTCATTATTTGAAATTTATAAGGGAGAAAGCAGTAAGATTTATCTCTGCAGTGTGAATATTGGTCCTTTGTGGATTAACACTTAGAGGGGAGGCACTGTACCGTGGCTGATGCAGGAAACACAACGAGGGGACAAAAAATCCCAGCTAGGGAAAGCTCATAATGACTAGAACATGCAGTATCTGACTCCAGTAGAAAGAACTTTTGCAAGGCTTTTAGAAGTCATCTGAGAAAGCTTGATCTTGGTTGAATTTTGGTATTGAAGATCCCAACAACCTCATTGTAAGTTAGGTGGGTAAGTTGATGTTTGATGAAAAGGTATGAGAGATGTACTTGGAAATACTCAAACTATAGGAAAGTAATTTGATTTTAAACTTAGCTCCAAGTAACTTTACAGGAACAAGACATGAAGAAGTAGTCATTGTTAACATGCACAACTAAACTCACTCTAATATATGATCTTTTATATATAAAGTTCAAACTATGTTATCCTTGGAAGGTGAGACCTTTGTGGTTAAATGTCTATAAATACCTGTTTTATTAAATCAGGAAACAATAACAATTAAAAGCAAGAAAATAAATTTACTGAATATTTCTGATGATATATCATAGTAAGATGCTCCCTGTCATTGTAGTTTGTCTATCCCTCTGTCTAAATTAAGTAAAAATTGAAATGAAGTACAAACAAAAAGAAGTATGGAGGTTGAGGGTGTTGTGTATATTCATTACTTCCTTTTTATGGACTTGGACATCTTTCTAGTATATGAGGGAATGATTGATTCTCATTTTCTGAAGTGTCCTTTCTTTTCCTTTCTTTTGTAATGAGCCCTTGTGTACACAAGTAAATTTCACAACTCTGTAATTCTGTCTTGTCTGAAGTTGGCAGTCTGCATCGGAGTTCACAGTTATGCAGTCACACGTGTCCTGTTGATTTCAATAGAAGTTAAATGTTTGCATTCTTCTGAGAATTTGGGCCCAAGACATGTTGAAAACCCATGCAGTCATTTCCAAAATTATTGTGTATTAAATTATTTTCCTTGGAGAAATACTCTGTGGATGTCAGGTTTGTAGAAAAAGATCTCTCAGCTTTATAGAGTGAGATCTCACTTTCCTGTGAATCATCTTTTCTATATTTGTATGTCACAAGAAATAGTAAATCAGAAGTTGTGACCCTTGGAGTTGCCCAAACTTTATGCAAAATGTTTGTGTATTTATCTGTTTGCTAAAAGATGTGGAGGGAATACTCAGTATTTGTGCAGTTGTATTTCCTGGTTCCACTAAGAGTCTGGGCACAGACTAGGTTAAAAAAAACCCTCAGAAAACAGGAAAAGAACAAACCCTCAGAAGTAATTCTGTGAGCAGAAGTGAGTAATAAAACTTGATTTTTTGTTAATGGTGCCTGGTGCTTGACTGGAGTCCCCGAGTTAAAGGTTTTGTCACAATTACAGCACCTGTGTGGGCAGATGTCTGCTCCCACCCCTGTGGCTGGTTCCCAGGGTATTTATTGCCTTGGGATTAGGAAGTAAGGTGGTGGTGTTGTTGTAGGCTGTGGGTTTAGGAGTTGTAGGTGGGTTTAGGAGTCTCTCCTGCCACCCACCTATCTTTGCAGAGCATGCAAAAGCTGAATTGTCGTTGAAACATCTTCCACTGAGTCATATCTGATTCAAGTCACTTGAAGGGTAGAAGGCATGAGGACACTTGGATGCAAACACATGTGCTGTGACTGCAGGAGTGATGCTTCTTTCCACTCTGTGTCACCTTCCTGACAGCAATTCATGGATATTTATGTGTAACAGATCTTGGTGGTGGTGATGATGCTTAGTCAAAATTATAAATTAAATTATATAAACCCACATCTGTCTGAGAGCAGTTGTAAATCTAGAGGATGAAACCCAAATGTTTCTGAGTACCACCTCTGTTATAGGTCTTTGTAAGGACTGCATTCTGCCCTTCTGGACTGTGTACACAATGGCTATTGTAAACATCAGCCTTCCGTTTGCTGCTGGATATAAAATTTTTGATTTATACGCCATCCTTATTTGAAAAATAACAAGAAAATAATCCCAAAATACCTTATTGTATGAAAGAGTCCTTTCCATTTTGGCAGCTAGATAAGCAGTCCATTTCCTCTGAATGAATATTGCTGAAGTAGCTTACAGTAGTTACCATATCCGGACTGAATTCAGGTTTTCCAGGTGTGGGTTTTTTTACTGTACAGATAGTTTTTGAATGCACTTTGAGATAAACTGAGAATATTCAAACAGTCAGTTGCATATTACATTTTTATGATAGAGAAAGATCTGGGTGGAAAGAAATGTTAATATAGAATAGAAAGTTGGCAATATATAGATAGGTATGAAAAGGCATCAATTGTGCATGAGTTCAGTCAGAGTTGTCAGGCGAAATGCATTTGGAATTCTTGCATGTATTGCATTGGAATGCTCATTTTCCCCTAATGTTTGACATTAGTTTCAGAAATCAGTTTTATTTACTAAGATGTAACTAAGAGAATTTGAAAAAGAGAAACAACTTTTTTTTTTCTGTGATGGCCAGTGTTGTGAAACCAAGCTAAAACTAATAGGAATGTTTTGTGGTAAGTTCTGAGTAAATACAGACTAACAATCTAAAAGTAGGTGTTAATGAGGGCAGGAGTTGCCACACTTTGCTAAGGATTTGAGATCAGGAAAAACCCCCGATGTTCAGACTGTGGGAAGGGAAATGTTACACCTGTCATGTTTTTTGTAAGAGGTAGGGAGTGTGCTGTGTTACAGTGGAAGTGATCTAGGTTTGACTTGGGACTTGACCCACTTGCCAAGAAGGGTTTAAAAGTATCAAGCTCTGTTTAACTGGATGGATGGATGCACTCATGACCCATACCTTCACATAGAACTAATTCCGTATACTTATTTGATGCTTCATTACACTTAAACTTTATTTTCAGTAGTAGCATGTTGGTACTGTTTTCTTATGGAAAAGTACTAAAAATTCACAGAATTCAGATTGCAGAAAGATTTGACCAACTTTCACATTGTTGTTAAGCTTTCCCTAATTTAATGTGTTGCTCAAGTCTAGAGGAAGAATAGGTGTCATGACCACGTGTTTGAACTGAGAGCTCTTGCTGAACAGGGAACAATGATGAAATAATTAGCAAAATGGGTTTTGTTGTATCATGTGGAACATAAATTATCCATACCAAAAATAAACATTTGCTTGCTTACATTTTACTGTGAACTACTTCTTAACTTGCTCCTTTGTGGTCTGTGGAACAAGACATTTGTAAAAATGTGAGCTATGAAATCATACCCCTGCAAGTACTTTAATGTAGAACAAACTTTCTATAAACTAATTTCAGAGTGAAGAGTAATGAATTTCTAGCATTCATTATGGTTATGATTTAATTATGATTTATATTTGAAAAATGTCTTATTCCCTGGAATCTAGTTTTATTAGAGTTTTCATTTGAGCATTTTTATGAAATGTCCAGACTGATAATTTTTAAAAATTACAAGCACTATCTAAAATTCTTGTATGTTACCTTCTTCTGAAGTGGGGTTGATTTATTGATGTAACTAAATGACTCTCTCCTTAAAACTGCTGCTGTTTTTTAGAAATTAATGAATTTGTGTTCCGCAGTCTTCTGAAGACGTATCCAACTTCTGTATTATCCCATTACTTATCTCAAACTTGTTTGTGTGTGCTATGTCTTGCCATGACTTTTCCTTTTAAGTTTCTAGTAAGCAAGACTTTTGAGATAAAACTTGGGTGAAAGCATTCAAAGAATTTTCAGAACTCAGTGGATATTTTATGTATTTAGGATCACAACTTGCAAAACATTTCTCCTCCAGTATATCAGATTCATATAAGACCATCTTTCCTGTCTGTATTTAGGGAAAAAAGCTTACAAAATTTTGAAAATATGTCTAGAATTCAAAGATGAAGAATAGTTCGTATTGAGCCTAATTGTTCTTTTTGGTTAGTTTATTGTTTAAAACTGAACCAATCAATCTTGTACAGAAAGATTGTTAATTTCACTTGCTGCCTCCTCTTTTGATCTTAAGTTGATAAATAAAACCAAATAATGGTATGTTCTTGGAAAACTACTCAAAGATGACTCTTAATTCAGGCTCAGCCATGCAAATATGTGCATGTAGGAGTTCATGGATTTGAGGTCTCTCTTACTTCTGGCTTGTCATTGACAGGGATACTGATATAAGTGACGTGCTCAGTAGCACAAAGGTCAGTTCAGATGCACCGTTAGTGAATCCCTTCACTTGGTTCATTAGGAATTCTAAAGGGTCAGTGTGAAACAATATGCCCCGAAAGGGTGGTTTGAAAACATTTGATGTTTAGGTAATATAAGCATTAAAGGGTGCCTAAAACCAGAACCAAGGTACTTACTGAAAAACAAGTGCAAGTTTCTCTTTGGTTTCATAAGTAATTAGATCCATCCTCTGGGTTCCAGAATTATTCTTTACTGCAGCCTTGGTGATACAAAGAAGGTGTGGATCAAAGCGAAAAAGAATCTCTTGACATCTGCATGTATGCTCAAAGACAAATGTGGTTTATGTAGGAACTTCCTGCTTACAGAAAATGTTTATTGTAGGTTGGTTACAGGTGTTGCGAAATGTATTTGTCTGTCTTCTTCAAAATGAAGATTCTCTTGGAAGTTTGATTTATATTAATGGGGATGGTTGATCTTTTTTGCAGTAGCAGCGGGTTTTAGTGATTCAGCTGCATTGAAGATAAAATGACTAAAATTGCCATGAGGTGAAGTGTGGTCAAAATAAAAATATCTTAATCAGCATTATTTTGCAGTGATCACTTAATCAGGAAGAAAGTGAAGATGATTGTAGTTGAGAAATAGAGTGCCGGATCTGGTGCACAGTTAGGTACTTCAGCTTTATGATACGGTCTTTATTCTCAAGTGGGCCAAATCAAGTTTATTACAGGCAATTTACATCCTAATGGTACTGAAATTTCAAATGATTAATTACTTTTTATTTTAATTGCATTAGTTTTAAGGTAACTCTGAAAGAGTGATGAAGTTCTAGGATCTTTGGAGACCTTGAAGGAGTGTGGTTTGTGTAATGAGGGGCTGCTGTTGACGTCATAATTCCCTGAAATGTCATGAAACTAAGAACAGTTCTTGAAACATGACTTAATTTTGAATTACAGTCTTTTTATCCTTGTGTCAATGCAAAAGAACCAGACAATAATGTACCTGTTCAATTGGATTACTCAGCTTGAAATACAAGGAGCAACAAATGAGTAGTTTGCAGTCCTTACAGTACAAATAATACAGGGTGAGGGCATTTAAAATGGTGTGAGGTTTGGGTGGAACAGGAGCTTAATTTGTCCAGGTGGAACAATTTCTGTGGACATAGGAAAGGTGTTTCTTCTTCTTTTGTGACTGGAAACTCGAAATTTCAATAAAAAGCAGCTGGGGGGATGAGTCTTATTTTAGTCTAGGCAAAATTCCTTCTCACAACACCAAGTTCCTGCTCACTATAGTGTTTAATATTTCCATTTGATATACATTATATTGAAGTTTGTTTTGCTTTTCTGAACTTTAACTTTACTATAATATTTGAAATTTAGTTTAATGTCATGAATTCAGGACTTCATATAACATTTTCATTTCAAATATTGTCTATAAGGGCAGAAACAGTGTAGTTGTGTGCATTTGTACAAGTTCTCTAGCTCTGCTTGGGGCTTTTGAGCTGTGTTGAAATGCAAATAGAAGCAAGTGTCAATGAAACCCACAGTAAATGAAGTGCTTATGAGCAGGCTCATGCCATGCTCTTAAAGAGGAAACGAGGTGTGTTGGTTCCTGTTCATAGTGGGGGCACCTGCCTGTGACATCCTGAAGAAGAATTTACCTGCTGGTTTGGGTTTGGCTGCGTTACTGTCCTCCTTCTGAGGCCCTTGCAGCTTGGTGGGAAGTGTCTGCAGGGACGTGCAGAGAATTTGGGGGGAAAAGCACCGTAGTGGAGGAGTGTAAAACAGGACTCAAATGATTTGTGTGCTGCGTGAGACTTGACAGGTGTGCATTTTGACAAGTTCTAAGTGTGAGTGTACGCTAAGAATATATGGCTACAAAAATGAGTCATTTGAGGGGAGGAAAGTTTGTGGAGAGTCTGCTCATTCTCCTTCTCATAAGGATTAGGGCATATCCTTTAACTAATTTAAAGGGATTAAAAGTGCTTTAGGTTTTACAGAGCTTTTACAGCTTTTTTTTCTCCTCAGAAGCAAAAATTTGTAGTGTTAGTTGCTTGTGTAAGATGTAATGAGACTCTCAGCATCACAAAAAATACCAAATGTCTGACCTCAGTATATTTGCTTGATATAGATATTTTCTTTTAATTAAAATTCTGAGGTGAAAGGGAGGCAAGAGAAGGGGCTGTAAGGCAGTGTCTCTTAAAATCCTTCTTTCTGTAGCTTCAGAAATGGAGACTTCTGCAGTGCTGTGAAATACTTGGAAGCTGAGCAGGGACTCTGTTAGTGGACCAAAGTTGCTGGCTTTCTTCTGGTAAAAAACGTCTATCTTAGTACAACATGCACCAGAATTTCTAGAGAGGGTTCATTTCTGTATTTTAATTGAGAGGATTATTTGAATTATAAATTGAATATGTATTGAACAATTCTTTAATTCGGGGTGGAAAAACATAAATGCAGAACAAAGGAAATGACGGAATAATTGATACCTCCACAACTGCTTTGACAGAGTACATATTTCGGACCTTAGTGTCCTCAGAGTCAAGTGCTGTTACTTGACACGTTTTTCTTCCCCTTTTCTTTCCTTTTCCCCCCCCTCCCTTACTGAAGTGCGGTTACATGCTCTCTTACTGTGCAGTATTTGATTTTTTTCTCTGATACTCATCAACACACGGTGTTCCACAAACAGTTCTTTTTCAAGAGCCTAGTCAGACTAGAAGGTGTTATATCTGCTTTACATAATAAAAAGTAGTGCTGTGCAGAACTAAGAATTCTGTTTTAAGTATTCATTTTTGATGCCTGGTTTATTTTGATTTTTCAGATCATTTAGTAATTCCAAACACAGGTCAGATTGATTTTATTTACAGCTGAGATGTTCAGCCTTTTTTTGGCAGTCAAGTACCAGCATATTGAGTTATGTGTCAGATATTGGGGAATGTGAAGTTTAAGCTTGACTGTTGGAAGTGTAATTTTAATTGACTTGTTTCCAGCTCTGGGACAGCGTGAGGGACGGAGTCGAAGCAGCGTTCTGCTTTATAAAGTGTAAGGCCACCTTCTTCCTCCTCCTTTGTTTTAGCCTTTCAGGGTTTTTACATATCGCAAAACTTTCTTCCTGTCTGCTCTCGATTTGCTCCCAGAGCATTTCCACCCTATTTAATAACTGGAACAGGAGTCTTGTAGAACAGCCAGTTGAGTCTTGCTTCAGAATTCCAATCCACAGCAGGATGAATTAAAGTTCAATATTTCACTTTGCTGCTAGTATAATAATATTTAAACATAGGGTGGTTTACTGAAATTCTTGGGATGAGAAAGAATGGTAATATAAAAAAATAATGGCCATATCTTGATGTGGTATGGAAGTGTTGTCCAGATCTGCAGTGGGTGTTTCATGAACACAGGGATTATTTTTCATCTGAGTCTGGGGAAGGAAAAACCAGAACTACTCTAGTATGTTTGGGAAAGGTATTTTATTTTTCTCCCTGATTTTAAAGTTCCCGTTGAAGAATATTTTGTGGTAGCTGTAGCCAAAGATGTCTGGATGGTCTCTACTTGACCTTGATGCAAACACAGTAGGATCCAGAGTATTGTGTCTGTCTATACCATAGTACAGGAATTTCTGGACATGCTTCTCATTCCTGGAAAATGCCAGATTCTTAACTTGTACTTAGAGATGTTGGCACTTAACTGTTCATCAGGGAAAACACGTTAAAAATGTTCTGAGGGAGTGAAAACTAAATCTTAACTGTTAAAACTGAGAAGGGTATTTGTGGCTTTTATTTTTTACATTGCCTTGACTGATGTTCTGTGGTTCAGCTGCTATCACTGTTGACTGCAGTGTTTCACCCCAATTTCCTCCAGAGAGTTGGCAGAAACTGCAACAAAGCTTTCTTGGCTGTTCTGCCAACCGTAGGTGGGTGGAGAGGAGAGATTTCTTTTCCATCTTCTCAAATTATGCTTTAAGCAGCTCTGCCTTGCTGATTGTCAATGACTTCCCCTTTGTTTTGAGAAATACTGTTTATTTTGGGAGTAGTTTGCTCTCACACCTCCTTTCTGGAGTTTTTTGGAAGCTTTGGTTATGGTCTGTCTTAACTCAAAAATGCTATTTACACATTTCATAATCACAGCTGATAGAAGCCAGTGGAAAACAAATACTTTAGGTTTGGATTGAGCCTGTAGAGTAACTTGTTAAAGAAACACTTGTTAAGTTCCTTTCACAAATTTAGCAGAAATTTCAAAACTGCAGAGCACTTTTAAGAAACAGAGCTGTCAATATATTATTCTGCTTTGGGTTTGTGGTGGGGTTTTTTGTTGGATTGGTTGAATTTTGGGGTTTTTTTTCCCCAAAGACAGCACTAGGAAGAATTAGAGAGCCTTCTGGTATTCAGTTAAGTGACAGTCTCTTAGATTGTGTTTTTTCTCATTTTCATGGGGAAGCTCTTTATGTCTTTTAATAAATACTTTTAGCTATGGAAGTGAAGGGGGTTTTGTTGTGAAATGGCAAGTGACTAGTTTCCCGTGGTGGTTGTTTTCTTTCCCAATCTATGGCCTTCAGGATGAACTTTCACCATTGTTGTTGACAATTCTGGTGGATACAGTTGTTAATTTCTGTACCTTTGGCTTGCCATGCCATTTTACATTGAACAGTGCAGTGGGCAGAAGGCTGGGTTTGCTGTGGAATACCTGGATCACTAAGGAAGCACGTTTTGTAATTCCTTTGGGAAGTAAGATATGGGTATCTTACTGCAACCTGTCAGTCAAGGGTACAGTCTTCAGTCTTGGCAGAGTTAGTCAGCCTGTTTATCCAAAAGCAAATATAGCATCAGTGAGACACCAAGAGGAATTCCTGAACACTGTCCTGTTAGGTTTTGTTTTCTATTTAAATCAGTTGTGGGGACACATTCCTAATTGCTGCTCCAGGTCTGCAGCACTTTCTTTAACAGTCAGCATGATCTTCATCTCACTTGGGTTCAATTTCAACCCATGCCTGCAGCACCCCTGGTTCCCATCAGTGCTATGCTGGGGGGGAAAAAGGGGCACTGGCAGGTGAGGGAGAAGAAGGAACCTGCCAGCAAGTTAGCCTGGGAAAACCTGAATTCCAGGGCTAGCCCTCCCCAAGCTTTGCAGACGGAAACTTGGAGCTGGAGGGACAGTGAGCAAGGCAGGAGCATGAGACTAACTTGGCAAATAAAGCATCCAATACTGCTGGTTTACTGTTTTGATGTCATTTGTTATAATTGTGATACTAAACTGCATTGGGCTATCAATGATGTCACTGCCATCTCTGTGTCAGCTCTTTGGAAGGTGGACTTTTATCTCCAAGAGTCTAAAAGATAACCCCCTTAGTATTAAATATGCTGTAAGTAATGTTAATAACTGCTTCCCTACTGTAAATATGATAAACAGAGTGTTGAAGCTCAATGTCACTACTGCAGAGCCCATTGTTCTGCCTCTCTTCTGCTGGATGGTTGTTGTAATTGTAATAAAATCCTGCCTTTCTAGGGCCAGGGGGTAGAACATATGTTCCTCTGCATGCCTGGCTTGGCAGCTAGAGTCCTCCTGAGTGTTTTCCTGTGTGTTTAACATGTTACTTCTGATGGAGTTCTGGTTAAATTTCAACTGGAAAAAATCTAAATTTCTAACACTTGTAGTATTCTCCTTTTAGTGATTTTTATTGTTTGTGTGCATTATAAGCATAAATGGAATGAATGGCTAGAGCATAAAATGTGGGGAAAGACCCATAGAAACTTAAGTAAATTGAAGGAATAGTCAAGACAGGTTCACCTTGTTTGAAAAAGCAGCTTGGCTTACTGCATCAGTACGTTGGTTGCCCTAAGGGAGAACTGGGAGATTGTTTTTTCTTGCCATGTGTAATTGATTGAATAAGTGCAAGGAATCTTGCCAGGAGGGTGGTGGTGCAGTTTTCCCAGGCAGGGTGAGATCGGAAGTGCTGGCCAGGTGGAGTGGCCAAGTGTTTTCACAGAACAGTTTTTATAGGTCAAGTCTTATCTCTCCATCTCCTCCACAGAGATTGATAACATAGAATATTTTTCAGAGCAGCCTCCTCCACGAACATTGTGTATGACTTGTCAGCGTGTGGCCGTAGAGAACATCCTAGCAAATTTGAAAGTTTTATATAACAAACTTCCAGTTCTTGCTGAGTTGAAAACCAGCAGGAGGAGGCAGCAGACAGGCTGCCCACACTTACCCTCGTTTGGAGGAGGAAGAGTTCTCTTTGGCACAGCAAACTGCTGCTCCCTAATCTGTATCACACATGGCTAGCAACTTTGAAAAGGGATATGTGCGTGGAAAAAAATCAGCTATGCCTCTGTGTATTTCTGTAGGCTGAATGAAGCACCAGAGGAAATGCCCATACTGCCTCTTGCTCTCAAAAATCTGCAAGGAAAGTGTGTCACTCTGGTATCAACCGTGAAGGAAACTGCAGCTCCTGCTGAAAAAGAGGGTTTTGTTCTCTGTTAACTTTGTGCTGAATCTGTTTAGGGAGATGGGGGTGTAAATGAGGGCTGTGTACCTGCAAAGCTGCTTTTCAGAGACCCCTTGGAGCACACTAGTTTGAAAAGCATTCCCTGGCCTGACAGTTTGCTCTTTCTATAAGGCTTGTAGGACACTGCCAAAGTGGTTGCAAAAGGTCTGCCTGTTAACCTCCTAGTCTGGAAAGCTGGATGGATGAAATGCTGTCTGGAGAGAGGCCTTCCAAGACCCCAAGGCAGGCCAAGTTTTCTATACTTAACATTGCTGTTGCCACAAGAGCAGCAGATGTTTGCACAGCAGACAAACAACGTTGATGATAAAGCAAATTGACCTTTTTAGGAACAAGCTATTTGGAGCACATTCCTAGGGCAATTCTTCTTTACTTTTTTTTTTCTTTCCTTTTTTTCTTTCCTTTTTTTTTTCTTTTTTTTTTTTCTTGGGCTGTATCTTGGCTGCTTGGCTCTACATTGATGTCTCTGCTAGAGGTGATAAAAAAGTTAGAGGAGGGAGATTTTACAGACTTTTCCACTAATGCTGATACTACAAATCATTTAACCTACTCCAAACCTATTTTTGTCGTCTTTACTTTACTGAAGTAGTTACAGTGATGTTTATTTTTCCAGTGTCCCTATGGGAACCCTGGAAGATTTCAGAATGTAATAATTAAAGAATGACAGGCCTTTCCTTGCAATATAAAGTGAGGAAGAGCTTTGTGGTTTAAACAGCTATGCTGTTCCTTGTTAGCAAGAAATTTTGCCTTGTACTCTAGCCAGGCCTATAATGGTCAAAAAATGTTGAAGTTGAGAACTACATGTTTGTTTTCAATCAATTGTTTTTCAAGTTAAAAGGCTCTAATGGCTTGTTTTAATTTGTTCAGTAGTATTTGTCAGTAGTATTAATATTTGTATTCAGTCACTTAGTGTAGCACAGCTCAGGCTGTCCAAGTAAGGCAGTACATTTTCTTATCACTTTTTCTATTGCAAGACCTTTCTTTTAAGGAATAAAAGATGAATTGAAAGTTTGGGAAATATCTGGGAACTTGAGTAATATATTTCTGTTTAAGTTACATTTTAGAAGTATTTAAAATGTAACATAAATTTTTATTTTAATTTTCTATTCAATATTTTGAATAAAGTTATTATAAATGTAAAGTAAAAGTATCAACTAAAGTGAAAATCTCAGTGTTACATGGTTGCATCTTTACTATTTGGACCTAATGCTGGGTTTTCTTAATCATAATCTGATGTTCCTGTAGTCATAACAGACGTAATTCCTGGTAGAGGATTGACTCCTGGTATCTGAGTATTTTAGAAAAAAGAGACCAAGTTCAGACCTTGGAGCTACTGAGATTTTTAAAGGATTTCATCCATTGTACCTCTAATGTTAGTGGGGGTATGCTATATATATATACATTATAACTGTAAGTCGCTGCATTTTTGCATCATTGTTGTTCAGCTATGGTTTACAAAGTTACTTTAAGGACTAGGATGAAGAGTTTTACTGGCGCTTTTTAGGTGTTAAAACTACAGGTAGTTTGTGTCTTGACTCAGTTTATAAAATTGCTTTGCTGAATAGAAGGCAGTAGGCTTTTGGACAAGGATGCTGTAGTGCCTTGAAGGGCTGCATGTTAACATTAAAATTCTATATTGAATTGATTAATGTGATAGGGTTTTTTAGCAGGATTATTTCATATCATTAGAAAGAGAAAATACTGAATTCTAGGAGAACCCAAATTTGGTTTCTTACATGTTGTCTAGGTATATTTAACTTGGTTGTTACTTAGGGTCACTTGCTTTTGGAGCTTTTGAAAACTGTTCCCCTTTTCTGTTCAGAAATGTTATTCTGAACAATTTGTTTTGCAATATGATGCCTGTTCCAACGCTTCCCTGCAATTAAAGCTGCACTGATTCCATCAGCCTCTGTAGAGTGAGAAGTGGACATCGATGGGTCCCTGTACCCTGAAAGCATAAGCTAATAAGGTTTTAATGGGCCTTGTAAAATGGTGACTTTACAATGTGCTTTTTTGGCTTTTTTGTGATTCAGGAATGTGATGGTCAGTGCCTTGTCTGCTACAAAAATACTGTCTCTGTTTCATAGATGTGAAACTGGGTGCAGTATCTCTAGTTGCTTGTTTGGGATCATTGAGCTGGACTGCCTTCAAGCCAGAAATTGAACTTCATGTTTCTGACACCCATCCCAGTACGGATTATACAACCACAACCTTCTTTTATGAGCCATATTTACTAAAGTTTCTGTTTTAGTAATAGGATTTCATTCGTGTAAAGCATTGAACATGCTTTTAAAACAATAATTTTATAAAGAACTCCTTTTCCTGCTAAATTACTTCAAGTTTTAATTTGTTTTTTCCTTTTTTACCAAGGGTTGTGCTATATATATTTTGATGTGGAGTTATCAGTAATTTGGATGTTTTGCATGCATGCAGAGAGAATGTATTAATGAACCAGGACTGTTGTAGTAGTTGTAGTGTGAAATGGGGCTGAAAGAGGGGAATAGTCCTCCTGAGGCTGTTTTACTGCAAACAATGCTGGGGTTTCACCTGTCTGGAATACAGTACATTATTTTGCTTACTGCTTTGAAATATATTGTAAAAGAGGGGGAAGAGATGAGGGAAATGAAGCTTAGCTTGAAAATAGATTCAGTTTTTTCACTGAATGTGTTAATAATGTCTTGAGTGCAACTGTTCTTCCTTCCAAAAGCCAAGAATTGACTATTAAGTGTTCCCTATGTTGAAGAAGTAGTTTTCAAAAATGTTGCATAATACTTTGTGTAGGGTGATACGGCCTTTCTACTTACCGTTCATCACCATTTTAATTTTTCATTGAATACAGTATTGTTTGGCTGATTGGCAAATAAATTAATATTGTCCAAAGTGAACTCATTATATTATACTTTGCTTTTGCAACCAGAGTTATATAGCACAGATGCAGTTCATGTCTGTGAACTCAGAAGTCTGTGGAAAAATATAGTCAGCTTGACTCCATTTTTTTTAAATTAAAAAAAGGCAAAAGCAAGCTTACTTCATAAACCTTTTTCTCACAGCAGTTTTGACTTAGTTCTTACTTCATTATTTCTAGCTTTAAACTTCATTGTATTCCTTTAGGATATATAGGTATATAAGCAAAATTATTCATTGTTTTTAGGGCTCTGGTTTCATCTATTTTGTGTTACTGTTACCTTGTTTTTTGATTTTTGCGTAGGTTGTTTTTTGGGTTTTTTTAAATAATTCTTTTTTTTTTCCTTTGTTTCAGCCAAACCTTTTACATCTAAAGTGAAACAGATGCGACTCCATAAAGAAGATTTTGAGATTCTGAAGGTGATTGGTCGAGGAGCCTTTGGGGAGGTATGTGTGAGAAGGAGGTGGAAGGGTTTGAGTAATTCTCTTGCAGACCTGCAGCACTAAGGAGAGACTGTTAATAGCAATACACTGATGTAGAGGTTTTTACATTATTTAGCCATAATGGATATTATAGGCCCACCCTAATGTTTGATGCAAGTACATCTTGTTTTATACATTCTTTGACAGCTCTTTTTAAGTCTTGTGAATTTTGAGAGAAGGCAGGTTCACATGGATTAAGAGACCGTGTTTCAACTGTCTGAGGATAAATCATTTGCCTGACTAATTCTTTCTGGTCAGGAGGTGGAGGAGACCAGTGAGTTACTGATGGCACAGAGATCTAATAATTGCTAATTTTCATAATAACTATATAGTCTGGAAGTAGTTTTCGGCAGCTTAGATAGCCAAATATTGATACTGACATTCCAGTAACATAGAGAAATCTCTCTTTTTCTGTCATTTAGTCTCCTATTTTAATGAATGTTTGAATATTTTTCCTGTATTTCTTTTAAGGACTTTAGCAGATGTTACTTTCTTTTTCAGTAGTCACCTACTGCTATCAAACTATACAATTTTTTGCTGCTTTCGATTAAGCTCTCTCTTATTTGAAGTTGCCAGACAAGTCTGTTGATCACTAGGTCGAGGAAACTTTAAATTAAAAATCTGAGCTTTCTGCCCCATTTTTCTTAATTCTTTTGGGTGCATGAGCTTTGTTTTTCATGCAGGACACTGTAGGAAGAGCAATCTAATGTACAACAGTGCCTTGAGTTTTTTGTAGCCAAATATACTGCAGATGTGGATAGCGTGTAAAGCTGCTGCAGGAGGTTCTCTGTACTGCCTGAAAATACACATGGACTGAAACCCAAAGAATAAGAAAAAGACTTTCTGATCAAAGTCTTCATTGCCTTTGGAGATGGAAGTTCTCTTTGATAGGAGAGGATTTCTGGAGGCTCTGGTATGTGACAGAGAAGAGCTGTTCTCAGGTTCACTTACATGTTTGCATCTTGTGTGAAAATCAGTCTTTGCTAGGCTGTGATTGTGGAAGAGTAGACTCCTGTAGGTAGTATGTAAGGAAGAGGAATTTTTACTGTAGTGTGTGTCACTACATACTCCGATCCCTATGTGCAAATATAATCATCAGGCAGCTGTAAAAATAACAAAAAAAGTAGTATTTATTTAGCTGCTTTATCACTCTTGGTTTTGCTCCATCTGGAGTAAAGCTCCTTTTTAAAGGAGACTGAAGGCTGAAGTTACTCATGGATAATTTATCTTTAGTCTAAACCTCTGCCACAGAGAATGTTGCAATCTCCATTTTGATGTAAACACTTCTGCTTAAAAGATTAGCCCTGGTCAGTGCTACCATAGGAGTTGCAGCTGAGTTCATGTACAGATTGTGTTAAAAATGAGAAAAATCGCTGATGTTGGTGCTTTCTTGTCAGAAGGATCGTACACAAAACCTGCCTTATATTGTGTTTTTAAGAGAAGTCATTTTTGTCTGCTAAATCAGCATCAAACTCCACAGCAGCTAAACCGCAAAGAAACCGTAGTTCTTTCTCAGGAAGTTCTTTGTGGTGAATCATCCCATGAACAGTGAGAACGTAACTGTCCCCATCCTCTTCTGGGGACAGTCTGTGTAATTGGTTAGTTCTCCTCTTCTAGGAACAGTGTTTCTTTCTAATTCCTTATCTGAGGAAGATGGCATGACTCAATTAATTGTCCAAATCTTCAGTAAGGGGAAAACTGAAGTTCTTTCAGTGAAGATGTTTGGTTTTTTTATGTTCTTAAAGTAGGGCTTAATAAATACGTGGAAGGATTTTTGTCTTGCTAGCTTAGCAAAGACAAGTTCTACACAGACATTTGTCTAAGAAAACAAGTTCTATATGAAATTGCTAATTTTCCTATGAAATAACCAGTAAATATCTGAGCGAGATTGAAAAAAGGACCACCGAATTTTACTGCTACTTAAACCACAAAAAGCTATATTAATATTAAATTGCACAATACTTGTATTTACTGAGACAGATTAAGAAATCTGAAAGAATGTATTTTCTGTCCAGCAAACTATAAATGAGACCAAGGTTGCTCTAGGTTACTGGGAGGGGTAATTTTTGTCTCCTGAATCAACATAATTCTGAAATTCTGTAGACTACAAAGTCAGTGCAAGTTTTCTTTGGCACAGTCTCAGACTTGTTCTTATTTTGATTTTACACTACTCAATTTCTTCAATTTGCATAGTCAAGAAATATTTCCCACTTTGTTTTTACAAGTTTAATGTAGACAAAAAGTAGTTTAAGCTAGTTACTGCTTATAACTGTAAGAGTTCATTGTTCCTACTTTTGTTTTTCCCTTACCCTTTTTCCTGCCTTCTGAGAAGGCTTCCTTTTTGTCAAATTATTCGCATGCCCCTTCCCTCTGCATGCATACATTTACTTGTTTACAATTTTATGTAAGACTGCTGTCTTTAGAAAACACAGATGTTTTGCTTGGGGGCGGAGCAGGATTATCATGGTAAAATTAATAATGTGGGCTTCAAGTGTTTCATTGTGCTGGCTTTGAGCAGCATGGTTTGAAAAACCTAACTCAAAACAAGGAGACTTTAAACTTGGGAGTTGAAAAACGCTGCTAGGAAAGGTGAAGCAATTGGGCAACAGCTCTTGTTGGTGTCCCTCAGCAGTATAAAAGAGCAGCTTAGTGAAAGTTCTGTCTAATACCAAAATTTTCAGTTGATGCTGTTATAGCTTAAAAGAAAATTCAGTGCATGCTTATGCTAGAAAATGTTAGGTTGTTAAATTGTTGATATTTTGAAGAGGATGAATTTTGTAGCTTGAGAACGAGCTAGTTACTCCTGAATTTTGTCATACGGTTATGAACATTAACATTCTTTCTTGTTTGCTTGTTCTTGCTGGACAAGAAAACCAATGCTGAATCTTCTTTTCTACTTGTTTTGTTCTTCTTTTTCTTTTTATTTCAGTTTTAATAGCTTCTGTTCTAGTTTTTTTCTGTATAAGGCTATTGCTTTTTAAGCAAAAGAAAACTGCAGACAAATACCGTAGAGACAAGCAGTCAAGCTTGGGGCAGAAGGTGTCTGACAGAATGCCAAACTGTACTGCTGTTTGTGGGAAATATGGAAAATGGTTGGAAGAATGGGAAAAATCTCTGTTTTTGACTAAACCAAGATGTTTACATCAGCACATACCGATCATTTTTTTTTGGGCTGGTCACAGGAAAATAAAATTAAAAAAAACCCCAACCTTTAAAAAGTCTAATTTTAAGAAGTTCCTGTAGCAAGACACTTCAGGATCACTAGGACAGGAATGATTGCCCTTTCTTGGCTCTTCAACAGCTTCACTGGGGAAGGGAAAAGATCAAAACAAAATTCTGTGTGTATTTGTGCCTTTGTGTAGGTAGTAAATACTCTGTGTATATGTAAACACTGCCTGGGTTTGTAATCATGATTCAGAATTTTTTTGTTACAGTTAGAAACTACATCGGTCTGCTCATTGCTGAAGTGTCAGGTTTTACTTTCACAGTCTTGGAATAAGCATTTTAGAATTTACTTTGATAAAGCACTGAGACACCCCCAAAAACATGCTGTGATTGCAGAAAGATGATGATGATGTCTGTGATCTTTTGTGTGTGGTGGTTATTGATATGGAATAACATTAATGGCTTTCACCGACTAAAAAGCTTCTGACTGATTGTAAACACAGCTGGTAAACACGAGTCTATTTTTGTTCTTTAGTCACTCTTCAATGCTGTTACACATTTGCAGGAGGTACCAAGCCCTTGTTCATGCCACAGAAGGCCTGTGTTCCAAATCTTCACCAAAGGCAGTGCTGTAGCTGTTGCAGTTGTGTCCAAGTGAATGCTGAATAGGAGACTGCAAATTTAGGCAGCTGTGCAGTTACTGTGTCTTTCAATAACCAAGGCCTTTGCAGAGTAACACAGCCTTGCACTGAGCATGCTACAGGCAAGAAATAAAATCCTGAAATTGGTCTTGAAATACTTGTATTGTCTTATGCCTCTGGCTGCCTCTACTCCAGTGTTTAATGGTGGGGTAAACTTACTTTCCATGATGGGCAGCAGCAGCTACTCAGCTCTAGGAATAGCCTTTTAATTTTTCCCTGCAAGAGTCCCAAAACCCTTAAAGGTCTTTAGGGCACAGCTACATTGTAGCTTCATACCACGGGCCGCATCATTGCGGGTGTCCCTGTCATCCAAATTATGTAGGATAAGTTTGAACGCTGACTAGGTGCAGTGTTAAGGCTTTCTCCTCCTGCCATTTCTCATTAGAAATTGGTACAGATAATGGCTTACCAGAGCTTCTAACTAAGATTTAGCTAGTAAAGCAAAAGGATAATCAAGATCAAATCCACACACAGGCTATGTATCACGGCAGAGGATTCATCTTTCCCTCAAAAAAAAATTGTAATTCTCAGTCTTGGGTTACTATGCACAGCAGGGCACGCATTCTTTCTGAATTAAAATTATTCTATTATAGGCTTAAGTGATAATCCGTTTTTGCGTTTCAAATCTGAAAGTACCTTGAGGCGTTCCAAATCTGAACTTGAATCTCATGTGAGGTAACCTTTAAAAATTTCAGCCCATAAACCAGTTTAAACAAATAAATGTAGTACCTTTCTGTCTTATCTCCTCTTTTTATCTCCCCGCGGCTCCCTCCCCCTGCAACCCCAGCAGTGTCAAGGGCAGGGCTGATTGTGCACATACGGGAAGTGACAGCTGCTTGGTCTGTGAATGTATAGCTAGGCAAGAGCTACCCTGTGAGATGCATGTTGGTTTGGATGTCAGAGTATTGCAATCCTTTCACCTGCGCTTTCGCCTCGTTCGTGAAGCTGTTGCAGCTGGTGACACATTTGAAGATGGTTGAAAGAGGTTTGCATGACACTTTCCTCAAACTGTCTGATCCTGTATTTTCTTTTCTGTTATCGCTGTCTTCACACACTGCTGGTTTACTGATTATGAAAGAGGTGAAAGGAATGTAGGATTCAACCTTCATATTTTTTGTCACTGGCCTGCAGGATGAAGATGATGATAATCTGTGTGACAGCATGTTGGTTTGTAACCAGATGCACACAGAAATAAACTTTTATCTGCTTTAGCTTTAAGATTTCTTTGAAAGGGAAGAGGCAGAATAGGATAGTTGGAGAATGGCTGTTAAAGTGTAGTGATTGTTGAACTTTTCTATAGTTGGGATGATGATGCTGGTCTAGTTGTGATCAGCAGCTTTGAGTTTGTGGCACTTTCATACCCATTTTGGTTAAGACACTGAGCTTTCCATACCCAGGGAAGCCTGAACTGTGGAAACAAGTTTGCGTAAACTTCTTCCCTCCCTCTTTCTTAAAAATATTCTATGTTAGCTTATATTATAGCTAAACAAAACTAATATTCTCAGAAAAGGATGGTGTCAGTGAACTTTGTTAATTTATTATTACAAAGGCCTATGGCATCTAATGTTTCAGAAGCTATGAGGGGAGGAGGGGCAGCTGGGCAGGCTTGTTTTGTTAAGTTTTACTTCTCTAGGACTTGTGCATTTCGCTGTTTGCCTGCTGCTTACAACAGACATGATAAAGAGCTCGTTGAACTTCAGGTGGAAAAATGTGAAGTCATACTATCTTTGAGGAAAATCTAGTGCGTTATTTCAGACGAGAGTGGAAGTTGTTTTATGGCAAATCTACACTTTCATTCGTGTTTAAAAGCAAAAAGACATTATTTTATCTTGACTTAGAATCTGCTATGCCATTGCCTTTTCTTGAGGGCTCTAGAGTTTAAATTAGTGTGTAGGACTGAAGCCTAGGAATATAAAGCATAGGGCCAAAGAGTTTCATGGCAGTATGATAGAGCAAGAAGTGTGATGTTGAGAAATACCAGTTTTGCACTGATGGTCACCTAGAAAAAAATTACACATAGGGAGAGTGTGATACATAATGAATGCTTAAAATAGACTTGGAATTTTCCTGTATTGTTGAGGTGTTTCTCTCTTGATGGTGTGGTATTGTGTGCATAGTAAAAATGTGTCCAGAACACTCAGGAAAAAACTGCCAAAACTGCAAGATTACATAAAAATGAAAACAATATGCATTTCCGTGTTGTAACTTATTTATCTTTCATTTTTGTTTTTCAGGTTGCAGTAGTAAAACTGAAAAATGCAGATAAGGTTTTTGCCATGAAGATACTTAATAAGTGGGAGATGCTGAAGAGAGCTGAAGTAAGATTACAGTAATGTTTTCCATGGTTGTGCCCCCTCTTACTCTGCTGAATTGTCACTTCTCTGTCCACAAGGCTCTGTGTGTATTAGAGGGGTGGAGGAGGTGCTTCACTATTTACTGACAGTAAAAGATTAATATTAAATAACCTTAAAGCAATTCATCAGAAGGGTTAAAATGGCCTGGATCTGGATGTTTTTGACATTAGGCCTTTTCTGTAATTGCCCAAGAATTACCGACTACACAAGCGATCTTTTAATGCATTTGTTCCGGTTGGGAATGTAGTCTTTAGCAAGTACTTTCCATGGTGGAAGGTGGTTACTGAGCTATAAAAAGGTGATTGCTGAGCTATAGCTCATCGAGCCTGTTAGTTTATCAGTAGTTAGAACTTAGTCAAGGCCCAATTAGTAGACTGAAAAATCAGAAAATTAAAGGTTTCAAATTAGTTTGAGCACATGTTTCCTAAAAATGTTCATCTGCAAAAATATGGGATAAAAAGTTCCTCATTAAAGCTGGAGTCCATTTTGTGTGTGAAAAAGGTGGAACAGCTCTTTTAGCAGCCTTGCTTTTGCCTTAGCTGCCTACTTTCATTATACAACTCTGCTCTTCATAAAGTCCTTGATATATTTCCCTGGATTCCTTTGAAAGGAAGCTTATAAAATGCAGGCTACACCCGAACACTTGTGTATTAATTTTAGATGGAACATGTATCTAACTCTCTAATTTACTTTGAAATTCTTCATCTATGCATACTAAAAATAAACACATAAATACATAGTTTTTATTTGAGACCTCAACTTTGCTGCTCTCAGGCTGCTTTGCTGTTCAACTGCTTCCAAGTTTATTCTGATTTCCGCATTTATGTTTTAATTACATCTTGGTAGGAAATGAGATCAATGGGAAACCATCACACTTTAAAAAAAATGTATTCAGACAAATTAAAGCCAATTTCTGATGTGTGCACATCCTGTCTCTTTTAATGAAAATGTTATCACATTAAGAAGTGTAAATGGCTTGCAGATTGGGGTTAGATGTACACGATGTGTTTCCTTTTTATCCAGAAATTACTCAGATACTGAGCAATCTGGCAGTAGTCTTGATACAAAGAGGTATTTCTCTCCAAGACAAATGTCATTACTGTAAGTTTTATTATTTCAGTGAAAAAGAAAAGACCAGGAATAAAGCTCCACTCTATTTTTAAATGTACCCTTTTAAAGTGAGTTTGAAAACTGTTCCTTTTCATTAACATACTGTTATAAATAGGTTTCAAAAATTTTTCTCTATGCAAGGTATTAAAAATACTCTTCCCATGGGTCCAGCTGAATTTCTGAAAGTCTGAACCGTTAGCCTAAAAAAAAATTACAGCTATGTTTTTCCATGTATTTGTAACCCATGGGTATACAGTGGGAAGAGAACCATCTGGAGTGAAAATGCATTGTACAGCATGACCTTCAGCAACTGTAACCTGTCATTTTTAAACGATCATGAATGCACTTCTTACTACTGATGGGGAAAATGACCCATTTTGGCTCTGTTAGCAGTGTGCTGCACTAACACTGAGATACACAGGAAAACCGTGCAGTCCAAAACACAAGACAAGCATATAGATAGATCTGTGTGTTCATATATCTCTGTATCCACAGTGTGGGAAGTGGGAGTCATTTGTAAAAGCAAAAAGGGAGTGTGTACTCAGAAGAGTCTTGAGAATGCCGGATTAAGGTTGATGACTGCAAACTCTTGAGTGCAAAAACTTTGTTGCGAGAAAACTATACAGGTTGCAAAGTCAGTGTTCTTTTTTTGTATAATACAGAGCATAAATTTTCCTAATACTTGCCACTGTTGAGATGGGATGTAGAACTGGGAATGTGACTGATACAAGGAGTACCTGGAAGTGTGTGACATCTTGCTGTTACACTCCCAGACCTGTCACCCTGAGCGTTGACAGTCACTTAGAGTTACACGTGTGCCACACTGGTGCCAGCTGAGGCTTGGGAGGGACCAGGACAAATATCGTGCGGCATGGCAGCAGTCAGCACCCCCAGGAGGTGCTGGCTCTGAGCTGTGAGGACACGAGCACCAAACAGCAGAGCAGGTCAAATTCTTTGCTGCTTGAAGGCCACGATAACAGGAGAGGTACAGCCATTGCACTGAGTTGGCTTTGCTGTGACAGAGAGTTGGATCAGATGACCTCTGGAGGTCTCTGCCAACAGTGCAAGGAGACTGCCTGGGGAAGATGAAGTGTAATGCTGGAATAAAGGATGGCACAAAAGAAGGCTTCCTTTTAAGAAAGCCTAATTGAGCGATGTTAGAGTGATTAAAAGAACCACTGCTACTGTCTCTTTTTGTTGTTGTTGGATTTTTTTTTTTTACCACTTCAACTCTGGCTGTTGCTGTCTCAGCTGTGATCTACTGTGCTAGTAGCTGTTGCTTCAGCTCTAGGCATGCTGCCCGGAGGTGGGTGTCTGGAGTGCTCAAGGAATGCATGGTCTTTTGTCAAATGATGGCAAAAACAAGTGGAATTATATAAACTCTCTAGTAACTAATCCTATGAATTGTGTCACAACAAGTAGAGAAACTACCTGTTATTTATCCTTGTGAAAACAAGAGTTCATAGTTACCTGTCTCTGAAATATGTCAAGAGTTTACAAGGAAGGAAGGAAAAAAAATCAAGCTGAAGCACCAAACAGCTTTTCTTCCTTCTGAAGATGATCCATACTCGTTCTCCTACCCCACGTGGATTTTTCATTCAATAACCTTTGAAGGTATTTGTTTTAAGTATGTCTTGCTATTTTCTCAAAATTTGACTGATTTATCTCATGCATTGTGCAATGATTAAAGTATGTCATCTTTATTTTTCCTGGTCTGCATTGTTCTTACTCTCTGTATTCACCAAAAAAAGGACTTGTGAGGGTTTATTTGCTTGGAGGACGGATTTACTTTCTGCTCTGGTTTTGCTGCATATATTCTTGTGCATAGCTCAATCTCAAATGCTATTTCACTTTTCATTCTTCACTCTCCAAATCTCACAGCCAGCAAAAGCCATGCCAGAGTTCTGGTACTTTTCTATTGGATTTGGAAATCAAACTGAAAAAATAAAAAGCAGAGGCTTGAATTTCCTTTAAACTTAGCTGTCTCAAAGATGGAAGAGACAAAGCAAGGTTCAAAATGATGAAACATCTTTGTGAAGAGCAGAGTGTGCTGGAATAGAGTATGGCCTGTGTTTTTCTCAAACTCCCCATCTGCCTTCTAAATAGAGCGTGTACAATATTATTCTTTCCTCTGTACTATCTTTCAGATCTTTTTTTCTGAACAAAATTGTGCATTGGCTTTGTTATTTGGTACCTTTTTTTTTCTTGTGATACTCACTTCAGAACTCACTCCCTTCAAAATGTTTATAGGATTTCTTTGCTATAGTTTCTTTTTGGCTTTTCATCTGTTTGGTCATTTTTGTCTGTCGTTCTGCAGAGTTCTTTCTGCTGAGATATTTTTTTCACTATTCAGGGCAAGTTGCAAGACCTTCATTGGATTAAATGCCTTGCTGCTTTGCACTTGGTTATTTTCTTCACATCTTATTTTCTTTTGTCTTGTACAAACCTGTGTTCCACAATTAAAACATTTGTTGGCAGTTCTTGTTCCTCCTCTGTTCCACTTGATATGAAGACATCTCCTGCCTCCTGTTTTTCTTTCCAGTATATTGAGGGGAAACCTCTTGGGATGTCTGATCAACAGCTTGTATCTGGAAAGAGCAGTATTCACTTCTCCCTGCTTTTCCTGAGCAAGGGCTGTGGAGAAAACCCCAAGTGGTTAATGATTATCAAGTGATGACTACATGGAGTTATTGGCAGCTGCTTTCAAATGAAAAGAACCTTGCTTATGTGGAAACTCAAGTGTAAAACTAGGATAACAGCATGATGAGATAAAACAATGACACAAGACTCCAGATCCCAGCTCTCTGACTCCTAGTGCAGTTACAGTTATCTAATGCCATTATCTATTGTTTTTCTTAATCATACATTGCTATTCTGTCATTATTGATACTTCAAGATTTTGACATTTTAGACAATGGGAAGCAGCAGCTTATTTATCCCTTTGCCTCACTTAACAGTACAGAGAAGTATAACTGTTTAAATTTGAAGAAGGTGGGCTCTTCTCATATCTATTTTTTTAATATTTTGTCATGTGTGGATAGTGTAATAAATGACATTTTAACTGAGAGACATTTTTGATTTTTTTCCCCTAAATATAATGTCAAAACATAGTCAGCTTGCTAAATGTTTTTTTATATATTTTACTTAAAGCCTATAATTATTTTTCTCCCCTTCAGACAGCCTGTTTTCGAGAAGAGAGAGACGTGTTAGTGAATGGAGATAACCAGTGGATCACAACATTACATTATGCATTCCAGGATGAAAACTATTTAGTGAGTGTTGCTTTTTTATATATATATATATATATATGGGTGGAAATGCAGAGTCTTAGTTGTGGTTTGAGGCAGAAAAGTAGTTTATTTGTTAATTTTCTGCTCTGGATCATACAGACCATGTGAGAATCTACGATTTTGTGCGTAAGATTCCGAAGGGTGGAGACTGGTCAGAAACTTTGAAAGTTTTGCTATAAATACCTCAGGAAGGCAGCTTTGTTTTCTAGACCACTTTGCATTTGTAGATAAACCCTGGTGTTTCGCGTAATTTGTCATTCCAGTTTAATTGTATTCATAAAATTAAAAGTGCAGTTACTAACATACGTCTTCTATTTTACTTCAAGTTTTTATGATTAACAGTGCTGATTACTGTTTTACAGAGGGAAATAGGGAGTAGCCCTGTTTTGAAACAACTTACTATTTTGAGGACTTAAACTCAGTAAGCTGTCACAAAACAATAAAATGTTATTGCAGCATGGAAGAATGCCACTAAATGCTCATAAATAAGAGTTGGAAGCTGTAGTTGTAGATTAAAGTGTCTGTTTTATGTTATTTAATTTTTGAGTATTTTGAATGACTTGCAAAAAGAAGCTAATATGAGTAATAGTGGCCAATTTTCGATAAAATCTTTCCCACTTAAAAACGTTTTGATTGTGATAGAGTTTTGGTAATATTTATGCCTGAAAAAGTAAACAACTACACATTGATGGCTTTTGATTATTTGGGGTTTTTTGCCCTGTGCTTTGGATTCTCTATCATTAGCAATTCTGATAATTTCTTTAAAAATCTACTAACAGCCACAGTCATTTATTCCTTCCAGTCTATCCAATACCCAAAGTGCTATACATGGAACTCTTGCAGACTTGCAGTGTTTCTGCCATTATGTTGCACTTTGTTCTGTCAGCTCAGGTGCTTGGGGATCCGCAGATTTTGGCAGATTTGTATAGAAACTGCATTTCTAAGTCTAACTGTTGGCTTAAATACCTCCCAGCCAACTTCCTGCTTTGTTAACGAGGACAGTAAAACTAATCTCATGTATTGTGTATTCTGATCTTATCTTTAGCAACATTTCAAGGAAAATATTAGATATTCCACAACAGCCTGCTAGAATTTGTATTATTCTTGCCAGTTTCCTTGTTTTCACTAAGCACAGAGCAGGTTCTGTTCTTCATCTTTAATAGTCTGGTGACAGGAGCTAGTTTTGCAGCTTCCTGGGCAAAATATCAGTACTGAGAGTTTGTATCATCACTAGTTCTCTATATGCTTTTTATTAAAATCATGTGTAACAGAAGTGGCCTTTAAAAAAAATCTGCGTAGATTGAGCAGTAGATGTGGTTGTGCAGTGACTGTTGTTTGCCTTGAGATGGACCTCAACAAACTGGGGAACTGGACAGAGTAAAATCTCATGAAATTCAACAAAGAGAAAGGCACCCGGGGTGGAATAAAACAAACCCAGTACATGCTGGGGGCCAGGTGATTGTAAAGCAGCTTTGCTTGAGGTCCTGGTGGATGATAACAAGCTTAACTGTGAGCCAGCAACGCACCCTCACAGCAAAATAGGCCAGGAGTATTCTGGGCTGCAGGGAAAAGTGTTGCCAGCAGGTATGGGGAGGTCCTTCCTCTCTGCTCAGCCCTGCTCCAGCTGCACCTGAAGTGCTGTGTCCAGGTCTGAGCTCCCCAGGGCAAAAGAGAGATGGAAATACTGGAGCAAGTCCATTGCGAGGCTGGAAAGGTGATGGAGACACTGGAGCATCCTTCTTGTGAGGAGAGCTGGGATTCTTCAGCCCAAATAAATGTAGGATTGAGAGGGGGGTTATCATCGGTGTGTATAAATACCTGATGGAGGGAATCAAGACAAGGGAGCCGGATTCCTCTCAGTAGTGCCTGGTGAGAGGACAGGAGCCAGTGCACACAACCTGAAATACATGGAGTTTCATCAGAACACAAGAAAACCCTTCTTTATTGGGAGATGCTCAAACCCCAGATGGAGACAGTCACCATCAGCCTTTTCTAGCTGACCGTGCTTGAGCAGATGAGGTCTCAAGAGGTCCCTTCCATGAAATGAAACTGTGATTTAGGATTAAATGCCTGAGTTAAGCTTCCACTAGTTACTAGAATTTAGTGGTCTTAAATCTATGCTTTTTCTATCTCTGGGAAAGATGGTGCTGTCGTACAGTAGTATTTTGGGATGTATTTGAGACTTGGATAGATCCGGATTATTGTGTACGTTTAGAAAGTATTTTTAAAGCTTTAAAAAAACCAAACTTTTTTTTAAGGACATGGATATTTGACATTGGATATTTGACAGAACTTTTTAATTTAAAACTTAGTTTTTAGATTCAGCTGTCATTCCTATGCATGTATTCAACTTCATTTGCACAACTTAATACCCTGAGTTACAGTTTAAGTGTTGAAGTTATTCAAAAAGTTGAAGGTTTCCATGTCATTAGGCTACTGTGTTGCTCTTGCAAAGTAGGAGGTGCAGAATCCTGTGTTGTAAGAGCCAAAATTCCATTGTTTTGGTATATCCAGTAGCTTGAGTTGCAGAGGTTTTAAAAGTGCTGAAGAATGAGTGCAGAAGATCCCACATCAGTCAGGAGAATCTGAAGAGGTGTTTTTCAATATACTTTCAAAGCAGTAAGTTCAGCTCTTGGAGATGTGTGTACAATGCATCAGTTAATAATCAATATCTGAAGTTCCAAAGGCTTAGTGCATTTTCTAAAACTGTAAAACACAAGAAACTAATACGATCAGTCTTGTTCCAGAAGGAGCAATGCAGAATAGAAGATATTTATCTTCTGTAAGGATTGTGAGCATAATTTAAAAAGTTCATTATTCCTGTCACAAAGCAACAGATGAAAATTTGACTGTCAACACGTTTAAAATCTTGTGGAAATGCCTTTTATGCTTTCTTATGCACTTGGAATCAGTGAGGATGCCCATGTTATTTTGTATCAAGCTGTTAAAATCTTGGTTCATCACCTTTATTGTTATGGAAAATATGAGGGAAAAGAAACAGGTGTAAGATTTCTGCCTGGCCCTCATCTTCCCTAGAGCTGGTACAATTTTGCAGATTTCTTTCCTCATATTTTAGTGTCTTTTTCTGAAAATGGGAAAGGCAAATAAGTTAGGAGAACTAATACAAATAGTCACTTTAGGTTGCATTTTCAGAATTTTAAAGAAAAAAATTGGGGGTATACATTATTACATCTTTATTATTTTTTATTATTTATGGTCTTGTTAAGAGTCACTGCTTCAAATGCAGATAGGCTGCCTTCCTGGAAACAGACTGGAGCTCTAAGAAAAAACTTCCAGGTACTCTGTACTTCAGTGGAAGTTTATTCTCAGGGATGTGATTTGATTCTTGAGGCTGTCCTGTGTAGGGCCAGGAGCTGGACTTTGATGATCCTTGTGGGTCCCTTCCAGCTCAGGATATTCTGTGATTCTAATTAATCTGTCCACAATGATGTTTGAAAGTAATGTCTTAGCAGTGCATGTTAAATTAGAATGCTTATAATTAGTTTGTTATCTAGAATTAGTTTGATTCTTTTTTTTCTTTCCCCCATTTGCCCTTTCAGGTGCTGTTTCATAATTAAAAACAAACTAAGCTAAGATAAAATATATTAATCCTGAGTTTCACACTTAAGTTTCACTTTTTCGAGCCATTTTAACTATGTTAATAAAAGATTGCTTCATTCTGTAAATACAGTAAAATTCATAAAGGCTCTGATTTCTTTAAAGTCTTTGCACCCACTTAAATGGCTGGCAAGTTTTGTGTTTCATTAATACATAAGAAATCAATATTTTTCTCCATCCTTTCAGTTAGAGAAGGTGACATGTTGTATTTTATGTTGCCAGGTCCTGTATCATGTGTAATGTCAACAGTTTCTGGAATTATGCTGTGGGTCACTGGAAGTCTCTCAGACTTTGCCTTAATCTGAATAGTCTAAAAACTTAACTCTCCAAAGTCATTTGTTTAATGGGAAAAGAAGATGGTAGGAAAAAAGGGAAGGGAAAGCCTGGAAATTAGGGCAACGTAAATGAGATTACAAATTAACACACTTGTTTGATTATTATAGGTCTGTGCTTTAATCCTTCACTCCTTTTGCATTCTAGCAAAGGGTATTGTTTTCATAAGGGAATTCAGAGGATCTAAATATTTCATGTTTGGTGATGGGACTATGGATGAAGTTGATACTATTTTGGTGTGAGGCTTACTGTGTTTGGGGACGTATAAATATGAAAAATATTCAAGTAGGCTAAATGTTAAAATGCAGTTGAACTGACTACTGTTTTCAGAGCATCTAAGCATCTTGGTTAGTTTTTTTAATGTCCATAATAATTTTTGCAGGGAATTAGTTTTTATGCTTCGATTAGTATTTAGTCTCTTATTCACTCAATAAATTGTGATCCCCCCCCCCCTCTTTTTTCTTATCATTCCCACTCCATAGTACCTGGTTATGGATTACTATGTTGGAGGAGACCTGCTTACATTGCTCAGCAAGTTTGAGGACAGACTCCCTGAAGATATGGCTCGTTTTTATTTGGCTGAAATGGTGATAGCCATCGATTCAGTTCATCAGTTGCATTATGTTCACAGGTAAGTAATTTGAGCTCCAGATTCCTGTTGGAGTTACGGAGAGTTACTTGATGGAGTGAAACTAGTTCCCATGAAAGAGTTTAGGTTGGTAACAAGTACTTGCTGTGGTAGTAAGCACAACAGCACCAACCTGCCCACGTTGTGGTTTTCGGAACTGTTGCTAAACTTGTGCCATATCATCAGAGACATGAATGAACCTCTGAATGCATCTCATGAGCCTTGCACACTGGTGTGCTTGAGAATTAATGATCCATAATTTATAAAAGCAAAACTGGAAACCTCTTTGTGAAACGTGATCAACTTTGAACAGGTTTATTGAAAGGTCAAATTCTGTTTCTTCATTAATCTGTTTGATTTATACTGGAGCTGAAAACACACCATTGTCTGCTTTGAATATTTTTTTTTCAGCATTTTCTTTTGGATTTAAGGATATCTTTAAAATAAAGTGAGGGCAGCTAAATGAATGGAAATACTTAAACTGTGGTGCTTATCTTTACCTTGGTGTATCTATCTATCTATCTATCTATCTATCTATATATATATATATATATAATAAACCAGACTGTGTTCAAAGGAAAATATTAAGTCATTTGTGTCTAGCTTTTTTGGAGACCATGACTGACTTTTCCACAAAACTAGCAACATCTTTTCTTTGATGTATCATTCTCTGCTGAACTCCATGGTAATTCTTGTATGCGGAGGAAAAGATTATCTTACAAGAGGAAGAATCTTCAAATGCACTCAACAGATGTACTTGACTCTGACAGAAGTCAGGAGGAGAACTCCCAGTTCTTTAAGCTGAATCATTAAGTTGGCAGAATGAGCTCGTTTGATACATCCATGTATCTCCCTTAATTAGAGTCTGTACTAACCATGCCTTCTTTTACTCTTCCCACTTGGCTGCTTCACTGCAAAAAAGGTGGGGGGGAAGTGTTAGGGTTTTTTTTTGTCCAAAAGGTGTATTGTGGTTGGTTTTGGTGTGTTACTGGCTTCTGTTTTATTTCCTTTGTGATTCTGGCTTCTCATGAGAGAGCTGTAGGTGGGGTGGTGCTAAACTGCAAATCACTCCTCTGGAATATTTGGAAGTCTGCTAGTTTTGCTAAACAACTGTGTCTACCTGCTAAAGAGACCTTTGCGTGATAACGTCTCATGGAAAAGCCCAGAGTACTTTCCTTGAGTATTGAAGATTTGAACTGTGTTATTTCTGCCTTTTCTGTTTGGTTTGGTTTTTTGCTCAGTGAATGACGTTAATGTGAACGATTTTTGCGTTCAGTTTAATTTGGATCGAATTCTTAAAACGTGTTTGTGGATAAATTGGTGAGACACTATCTACTGTTGCCAGGTCTTTTACCCAGTAAATCTGCATACAGAGTAGTAACTCTTTCCAGAAGAACAGATTCCTCCTACCTTTTCCTCCAAACAGATCAAAATCTTTGTAATTCAGTACCGTTAGTATGTAATGTGCAACAGATGTGACGTTTCCATCCTCAAACAATAGTGTCCCCAAGACGAAATAGGTGCTGGTGTAAAATTTGGGATGAAAATAGTACCACTGCAGTTGAAAACAATATGCTAATTATTTTGCTTGCATATTTATTCATATTAATTAAAAAAAAAAATTTTTAAAAAAAGCCCCTATACATTCTTGGTCCTTTGTTGTTTGATTTGTGGCGTTGCCAGTGAGCTTCACATGTGCATAAAGTTCTAAATGCCACTTTGGCATTTTATCATTAGTGCTACTGTAACACAATGCCTGTTTATAAAGGCATGTTTGGCAAGATCAAAAATGTAAAGAACACTTGAGTATATGTTAAATGATCAGCCTTTGAAATGAGACCTGTTCCACTGTTAGTTTTATTAAGATGTTTGCAACTGGTAAAGCAAAAGAAAGGAAAAGAAAACACATCATCTAAATGCCACTAATGCTCTTTTCCTGAAGGATTAACCATGGTGGCCACATCCTTTTTTGGGAGTGCCTTGCACTCGGCAAAGGATGTAGGAGAAGAAGAAGGAAGTGGTGCTAAAAGCTGGATTAATGTAGCAGCTGCAGCAGTGGTATTTCAGCTGAATAGCCAGCGTGCATCAGGATTTGATCTGGGTTGTTGCTACTGAACTAGAAACCGTGCTTTAGGCTTGTTTTGGTCAAGGTTCTATTCACACAGTAAGATAGCAGATTGCTTTGTTTTGTTTCCTCTTAGTGCCCCAGTTCTTTCAGGATAGATTTTCACATTAACCATACATAGTGGTGTACTTTGATGATAATTTTCTGGTTTTCTCTGAATGTTTTTGTACTTTTTAAAAATGGTATTTGTGTTTTTCTTCTAAGTGTGTCACTCCTCTTGTGCTTTTCTAGCATCAGTCACTTTTTTGTTGTCAATTAGTTTTGTTTGGGAGTGATGCCGATTGCAGTGGCTTTTTGTGTGCCAACCACTCTGATGTCAAATGCAAGACACTTTTCTTTCCTAAAGTACATTGGCCAAGGTTCTGAAATGTCAATTACAAACAACCCCAGCATTATATAAATTACTGTATTTCAGGTTTTCAGTTCCAAATTTGAATGCTATTTCTGCACTAGTGTTGTGGGATTGCAGGATGAATTTATAGTGGGAAGGAGATAAAAATCTAGGTATTAATAAAATTGTGCAGATAAATTGCATGGTGTTTTTGAAGCTGTCTCCTGATACCTAGTGAAATGAAGAAAAAGGAAAGTTGCTAGCTAAAAATAACATCAATACTATCATTTTTTAGGGTATTCTTGATGTTTTCTCAGGTTTTATCCTCTTTTTAGTTTCAACAAATATGTGATTCAATATTTGTGAGATAATATCAATCAGAACATAAATCTTGGATTTCTTATTTCACTTATTTCTGTGAATACATCTTGTGATATTTTACCTGATAGTTAAATGATGGTTCAGAATATAAACAAAATGGCTTTTTCTTTAGTATCATAGCTTTTGCCATTGCTATGAATTCACCAGCACTGGCACTACCAAGTGATGTTGACAGCTCCAAGGCTAGCTTTAGAAAGAAACTTCATCTAAGTTAAATATATGTGCAGCTGTTCACAATGAGAAAGAAAGCACATATTTGTATCTCTCACGAATGCACAACTTCACTGGCAAGCTTTTACCTAACCCTGATACCTTCAGTTATAAATTTGTACCAATGAAGTGACGTTTGCTTTTAGGCCAAGGTTAAATATTGTCTTGTGCCAGTTTTCTGCAAACCATAGTATCAGACAGGCTAAGATTTCCCATTTATTAGGAGTCAACATCAATTTGTCTTTTATTTTTATATATTTTTAGCACCTTTCTTTTGTTTTTCTATTTTTTTCCCTCTGAAAAAGGTCTCTACATGCATTAATATTAATTTTAGTTTCGAGGTTGTGTTGTTACTTAATTCCTCATGGCATATGTTAAAAGCTTATATTTGCATGCATTATCAAATATCCAGGTGTGGACTGCAGTAAAACTCTAACCAGTTTGAGCTAGGTAGCTACACTTTATTTATGCATGTTGTGTTACCTCAAACACAGAAAAATTGTTTTTCCTACAACGCCTTCATGATTCTGTTGGTGAACCAGGTTTTCTCTCAGTTTTATGTAAAGTAGAAATCCTTGGTTTTGTCTAAATCGTTTAGAGTAAAAAAAGACTGGAGACGGCCTGGCTGCCACGGGAAGCAATTTCCCCTGAGAACTGCAGAGGATGCCCTCTGGACAGGAGCTGGTCCTGGGCACGCTCAGAGTGCCACTGGTGGCCTTGCACATCCCTGCACTGTCTGTGCTGCTGCCTTTTGTGCTGTCTTCCGAGGTAGCCCCTTAATAAGGGTGCATCTACTGTCTGTCTCTGTCCTAAATTTAATTTGGGACATTACAGCTTCTTGAATAGTACAGAATTATAAGTCTTAATGTGCTTAAATCATTTTCATCTTGACTTTCTTTCATCCACTTATTTATTCTGTGCAGGGCTGCACAGTGATTCAGGGCAGAGCCAATTTGCATCTAGGGAGTGTTCAGCATTTAGGCTCCTGATCCTCCAGACCACTGCAAAAATATTCATTTAAAATAGTTTTCATATATTGGCACACACCCACATTAAACAGTCATCTTTTTCTATTGAATGGTAAAACAATCCTTAGTTACCTTCTTACTAAGAAAATATTTTGGAAAGATGATGAAACACCTATGTTAATTACTATTTTTGTTGGTTAAGTTTATGGGAGGATAGTTAAGACTACAGGGCAAACTCTTTAAGTTACATGCATTTCAGGTGTTGTCTTTTGCATGTGAAAAGATAGGCCTGCAAAGCATAAACACACCCACTTCCAGAAACAATGTGAGATTACAGTTAGCTCCATCAGTGTGTTTCTGGATTTCTGGTTGCTGCTGTCTTTTAGTCAGAAGGGTTTTAGCATTCTAAACTACCAGATACCTTTTTTTTCCCCTTCTCTTTCGATTTTCTCTATCAGCTTCTGAAATTTAAGCTGAGCTTCACTGGAACATTTGAGTTCTTAAAATGTAGAGCAGCAGAATTCTCTGAGGAAGTGACATCCTTTCTGAGAAATACTGAACATAAGGGAATAAATCCATTAGAGGCATAAAAGAACTGTCTATTCCCTATCAAGCCAGCCTCTTTGCTTTTAACAAAAAGGTACTATTTGTCCTCAGTAGAAACCATTTCAGGGACATCCCTGAAATATTTACTGTCAGCAGGCAGCTGAAGTCTGGGATCCTTTGTAGGATGCATTTCACTTTCAACTATAAGTTTCAGTGCCAACGTATCCATTTTTGACTTGCTGAATAAGTGGTTTTCTGTCTTCTGGGTGTATCCCATCTTTACTGATCATTAATTTGCTTAAGTGGAAAATGTAGGGGTGGAAGGCCCATCTTGGGAGTTAGCTGCATTGCGCGGTGTGTCTGAGTTGAGTTGGCACAAGGATGAGCCAAGTGCTCTGGCCTTTGGTAAAGTGAGCCCTCATTGTGGGTTTGAAAGAAAGCAACATCGCATTTTAAGTGTTTACCAAACTTTGCAACAGACATAATGTGGAATACACACATGAAGATGTCCTTACAAAGTGCTGAGAGTGAAGGAAACAGGGCTAGAAAAATAAGGAAAAAATAACATAAGTTTATTTTGATAGTTACTGAAAATGTATTGCTTTGAAATGTGGCATGGTTTAGTTTTACATGGAAAACTGCAGGACAGAAAATTATTTTAGTGAGCGTTTGGTAAGCCAGTGCTTCCTTACAAGGTATTCTGTGACAGAGGTAAGAGAGCTCTGTGAGTTGTTTCCACTCCATTTTTCCACGGAGGAGGGGCTGGATACAAAGGTTATCTGGGCTTTCATTCTGCCCTGTGACCCCGTATGGTACAAACACTGGCAGCTGCTCTCATAGTGTGCCCTCGGGGTGGCACGTGACCTGTGCTGAGGGCTGGATGAGGTTAATGCTGTTTGACTACAATGCATTGGTAGGATTTCCAAAGGAGCCTGCCATGACCTAGAAGTATTTTGAAATAAAAGGCCCACAGATGCTTGGAGTGCCAAGAGCTAGTGGATCATCCTGGCTGTACATCACGGAGAAGGCAAGTGGTTTCTCAGAGTGTCTAGTGGGAGTGTTAATTTGAGTGAAAGCTTTGTAGTGGGTGACTGAGCTGGTATAGACCTATATGTATATTCTGTGTTATTCGAGCAGAAGGAGTTTAAAAACCCTAAATCCAGCCCCTTAAGCGATAGTAGCCTTGAGTAGTCCTTTCAGCAGAGGTACCTTTACAAATGTATCTTTGGACCTCTTTTCTCCCATTGTTACCCACTCCCCAAGCCCCAAGCTCCAGGCATTCCTTCTTCTCTGCTGAAACAAAGGTTTGTGGCACTGTGCAGGGAACTGAACGAGGACACCAGGCCAAGTGAGAAGTAACTTTACATTTTAACTAACTGGGTCAGTTCTTCAATCTTACGGAGAATAGTAGGAAGTCTTTCCAATAAAATCTTTGTTCATTACATTGTGCGTGTTTTTCCCCTACATCCCTTGAGTGGTACTTGGGATATCTGGTGATGTGATTTTAAAGGAAAAAAGGGCATGAGAAACAGTTGGAGTATCATAAATGTATGATACCCTCAGCTTACAGTAAAACCTTCCCCTTTAATGTTTGACACTGACCTCCTAACAAAGGAGGTTGTTGATTATTGTGAGCTGAGGAGGGCCAGCAACACAAGGAGTGCACCCCTCCTTTCTTTTGGAGTCCCTACCCATCCTTTAGCTGGTACTAATTCTCCTTTACTAGGAAGGAGACTCATAGGAAAAGGAGGAGTGTGTGGCTGAAGGGTTTCTACTTTTTCATGTCGGTTTGTGCATCTTCTGGGTGCGATTCCTTGAAAGGCAGATGGATGTGAGCACTCTGCCAGATGGTGTGTAATCCCCCTTAGGTTGGAATTGGTTGTGGTTGTCATAAAACAGAAGTGTTTAAACCCTCCTAAAAGTGAAAATGAAAGAGATAGACAAGAAATAAGAGTTTGATTGGAAAGGTCCTTTTTAACTTTTAAGGGGAAAATTATTAATGGCAGAAGTTTTCTATAGAAAAACCTGTGGTCTTCCCTTCCAAGTAATAATGTTTAAAGCAACACTCAGAGGATACTAAATGTGATGGGACTTTCCAAGAGCTCCTGCTGCCTCTGGCATAAAGGTTGATTTGAGTTCTTTGGTGTTCGCAGAAGAAAGGTCCATGTTAGAACAGTCATAGCTCTGCGATCTGTTTCAATGTTTAATGAAGTTGGAGGTGTTTACAGAATTTAATAACTTCTTTTGAGGACAAAACATTCCCATTTGCAAGCTTGTTTTATGTGAGTTAAGCTATAATTTTACACTCATTCTTTTCTGATTATTTCAGACCTGGAAATACTTTTTCCTACTACTTTCTTTGATATCCAAAATCAACATCAGAATGCAGGACAAAAACATTTTCCTTATTTATGATTTTTTTGTCCCAGTGACTATGGTTCTGAGGGTGTAATTAGCTGTTTGTTTGGTGGCCAAGATAGAGTTGGTAATTAACTTTCAGTGATTTTGTTGTTGTTTATTAAGTTCAGAATGATGCAGGCAGAACTGAGGATGGCAGTTGTGTGTTAGAGTCTTCATTATTCTCAAGTTTTTTGTTGTATGGAAACTATCTGCCTTGTGCTTTGTCTTCTACAGACCTTCCATTTCATTATCCCTTTGTGAACACAGTATTTATTTCCTAACTACCTCCTTTCATAGTGTCTCCAATTTTCATTTATTAATACCTTGTGTGTTCCTCAAGTTCCTCCTTGAAATGACTCGATCTTATTTATGTGCCCTTTGCTTCCTTTTTAGTATCTGGAATACAATTGAGTTTATATTATTTGATTACATAAGATTAGAAGCTGCACAGGACAAATTCATTATCATTATATGACTTCGAGTGTCATGTAGATTTGTCATTGCATAAATAAGCAATAATAATTTGGCTTTAGAGTCAGACATTCCTGCAGTGTTCGTATAAAACTGTAACACTGAGATGCTTGAATGTATTTTAAGAAGTGTTTTAAAACCTGGTTTCTTGCTAGAGCATTCTTCTCGGTGAATATTTGGTGGATTTGGAGTGAAAATGTCTTCAGCATCTGAACTTTCAGATCTGACAAGTAGAAATTTGATGTTTGAATTTCTGAGTTGAATGGCTGTTGCCTCAACCACTAAATTGCTGTTGCCTCAACCACTTCCTTTTTTCATAATAAATTGAAGATAACCTTGCAAGATACCTTATTGCAAGACACCAGTGCAAGAATCTGATTCCTGAAAGGGCAGTTAAGTATCAGTTCAAATAACCTTTTCTGCAGTGAAGCTGTTCTCCAGTAAGCATTTCCCTCTTGCATTTCCAGAAGAGCTGCCCTTGCCTTGATAGAGGAGCCTACCTTGTGATCCTTTTTAATAACAGCAAAATATTGCTGGCTTTTAACTTGTTAAATGAGAAAAAAAATAGGTCACTTTACATCCTGCAAATTAGAATACTGCTTACCAAGCAGATGCTTGCACGAGGTCAGGCTTGGTTCAGTTGTGGAAGGTTCCGTGGCTAGGGTCAGGGAAGCAAGACCTTGTGGAGCTTTATCTGCAAAATTGTATTAAAATCTTTATTGACTCAGGTGCCGTGATGTTTGTGCTGTTCAGATTTTCTTTATTAGCTATTGGGGGGCAGCCTTTAGCATTTCCTTGTGCAGCAGGAAGCAGTGCTATGGCTGCCACTGTAACTCAGTAATTCTTAATCAGATACAGTGTGTGAAGCCCTGGAAAAGGGCATTAGGAAGGTACAAAGAGAAAACCCTGGCTTAGAGGAGAAGGGAAAAAAGGGGACGAGGGGCTAAAATCTTATCTGATACAACAGTAGCAAAGTTACGTCTTCTTCATGTAGGAAATGGAACTTTTAGCACAGAAAGGAATTTACTTTTATGTAAGTACAGCTCCTTTAGAGTTCTGTTTAAGTTTAAGAGCTGAAAATTCAGGCCTTAAGTTCCTTTCCAAGATAGTTTTTAAAATATACATTTGCTTTTTTTTTTTTTTAGTAAGCATTGTGCCTTGTGCTTTATGCCTAAAGAAAAAGGGTTTTTACATATGCAACTTGAATACAAAGGCTTTTCCAATAACACTTTATTCTTAATGAATGTAATTTTAGTGTGTTTCAGCAAACAGTATGCACTCTTTATTTTTCTAATTATTTTTAAATTTCTGAAATGTTTCTCTGCCAAGCTACTGCAAGTACTGGATATACTGGGATACATTTAGACCAAATGCATCTCTTCCTTCGTAGCCTCTGGCTACAGTTCCTTCCTTAGTCTGTTGCTGTCAGGGGTTTTATGCCAATGTCACAGTGCTTATTATATTTGGATCATGCTTGTCAGTATGGTTTGTTTGTTTTCTAACAACAACAAAAGCAAAAAACACATACTGAACTATTTATGTCATATGTCTGTTGCTGCACGACATGGTGGAGAAACTGTAGACATATGCTTCAAGCTTGGTCTGGCTTATTCCTGCACATTTCCTTGCCTTTTGGTTGAAATAAAGATTATATTACAGGCTGAACCTGCCCAAACACATTCTGAATGCTTTATGGGATGAGAGACTTTAGGATATGTTGTTATTCTTTTCCTTGATTTCTGTTTTGTAAGAATGAATGTATTGTTTTCATACTCTCTCCCTCAAATTATAATCTTTTTGCTGTGATTTAAACATGATAGGGACTTATTTATTAATTGAGCTATTGTTTTTTCATAAGATTTGCTTAAAAAAAAATTAAAATATTCCTGTGTTAAAGGATGAAAGTGCAGTTTTGATCTCTAGGGGAGTGATCTTCTAAAAAAAGCATATTCTTACAATCCTCCTCAGATGCCAGAGATATCATAAGCTGATTTAAAGCTAATTTTGTGTATAAATATTTTGTTACATTACATTTATACAAGCATGCTCCATTTTTAATATGCTTCCTTGTCTATATGCTGCAGTGTTTTTAATTAACAAAAGATGAATTGTTACCAGAACTGCTTCCATACTGATTAATCTGGTACACCAAAATCTTTGTACAGCCTGCAGCTGCATGTGCAGGGCTGGCTCAGTGACTGAAAAGAGGTGACCTTACAGAGGGCCACACGGACACAGTGATAAGCAGAAGCCATGAGAGCCTTACGAAGCTTTGCAAAACCAAACAAGGAAGAGATGAAAGTTGTCTCACAGTAATTCTTGACAATGAGGTGGTGAATAGGGTCAACTGGGCATCCCATTTAGGTATATTGGAGTTTTACACACTCTGGGAACTAGAAGATAGCTTATCATATCCTCCTTTAATACGTAAGAAAGTGGAGCACAGGCATAGTGAAAAATAAACGCAGCACGTAATTTCATGTGGTGGGCATATTTTCAATTTTATGGCAGAGCAGTAGAACTGTGGAGTTTGAGTTCAGGCTAATGTTGTCTCTGACACTGTAGGTGTAGTAACAGCCAAGCTACAGCTGAGAGTAAGTGGAACTCCAAAAAGGCAAGTAGGTTTGGGGACTACAATAAATAAAGCAAAATAAGAAATCCACGAGCTATATTTCAAAGACTTGTTTTGATCAGGGGACAGTGTTGCGAAACAGAAAGAAGAACAGGAGAATATAATGTTTCTTTATGTGTGCATCTAACTTTACAGAGTTTAGTCATGATGAAAAAGAGCTAAATTTCTGTACCACAATGACTACTTGGTTTTGGTTTGTTTCACACTATTGCAGCTACAGTTACATTTTGGTATGTGTAGCTGCAATATGGTAGCCAGATTGGAGTTTCTTTATATGTAAGTTAAAATTTTAGGGATTTCTTTTACAGGTAAGAACTTTTGAAGTAGTGTTTCATGCCAGTGTTGAGTATGGTCATTCTTCAAATTGTTGTTTAATCTTAGAGTTGTCTGACAACTTGATAAAACTTTAATGTCAAGGACTGTAAATATTATATGAGATGACATTTTGGGAAGAACTCGTGCCCTAGCTGCAGTATTTCTCACTCTGCTAGAACATTTCTCCCCGGTGAAACCAAGAGCCGTCGTTCCATCACACTGTCAAGGTACAGATGTAAAATAATGATTTGGTGTACTCAGTTCCTTCCCTGGCACTTACAGTTGATAAGCTCTTGGTGTATAAGAGAAGTTTCTGCTGTTACACTCAGGAAGGTATTTACATTTTGCATACATTTTGCACTGTTAAGTGTAATCTGATTTCTGTTATTATAGTTTTCAGTTTAGTCATTTCTGCATGTGTGATATTCCAGTCTTCCCTGCTGTTACTGCTGCTTTGCAGCTTTGCGATATCTACACATTGTATGAGCATGCATTTATCTTTGTGCGAAGTTTTAAAGCTAAAATGTTAAATCAGTTGCAAAACTGATCCCAGAGGATCAGCACTAATCATCTCCCTCTGATTTTATTACCTCTTTCAGCACTATTCAGTCATCTCTCCTTCAGCCAGTTTATTATCAATACCTTTCCTAGTACTGTCATTTTTTCTTTCAGTGATGCTTTGTCTCGTGAGAAAAATTAAAAATATTTTAATATGGAATTGCGTCTCAATCCATAATACTGTGACAAACATTACCTGATCCTGATGAATTGTGCATACAAAGGAATTCAGATTTTGCTCCCAGTGCTTGCATGGTGTAATGTGGTATTCCTCGTAATGGTTCTAAGTATTACACATTATGTTTAAGGAAGTGAAAGTTGCTCAGTGTCAGTATAGTCCACGTGTTTTCTGCCTGATTAATTGCAACACCTCCAAATAACATTCTCTTCCTACTCATCTGTGTCACAAAGCTGGTATTCCTTTTAAGAATGAAAAATCCCAAAAATGGTAGAAAATTTAAGTAACAAAACTATGATTTACAGTGACAGCACTTGTCAATGGACTCAAAAAGAAATTACTGTCAAGTCACAACTCCTACTTTTTGAGTCAGCCTTTGCTTACCTTGTTTCTTTAAAACCATAGTTTCTGGAAAATATTTGTCTGAGAGTCTGTATTAGTAAGGTCATGGTTGCTTTAGACAGTCAAATGCTTAGGAGAGTTGTGAATGCTGAAATGTAGAACATCATGATTGCCAGTTGAATATTCTAAGAGGGATTAACTTGTCTCTTCCCAAAAAATCAAATCTGAGTTCTGAGGATGTCATGGAAAGTAATGCAGCATTTGTGTGTTGTGGTATCTGATTCCAAATCAGACCTTTGCATCCCTTCTCACAGATTTAATTCCAATTAAAGAAAACTGATTTCTAATAAATGATGATGTTTGACCTTAACAGTCTATGATAAATTTAAAAAAAAAAAAGAGTCTGTCATCAAGAATGATGCCAGCTTCATTAGAAACACAAACACAGAAGCTGCTCAGTGCAGTTTCCCTGGGGAGATAGGAGTTCCGTTATCCCATTCTGCTTGTTCCATCATTTCCCTGCTTCTTCTATGAATATACAAAAATGAAAAAATTTCTGTTCCATGATTTTTTAAATTATTTAGTAACTTCTGTACTCTGCCAGTAGCTACATGAATGCAAAGCAGATTGCTGATTTCCCTACTTACCTTGTGAACGCGTTGCCAGAATCTTTCTATGTTCGTGCCTGGCAAAACTCTGCCTGTCTCAATGTATTTGTCTTCCTTCTGCCCAGTGTATGCTAACTTGAATGTGTGTATCTTAAAGTGTCTTGATAAAACTAACATGAAACCTCTAACACACTGGGGCTTTTTTGAGGATATCATGTAGGGAAAAAAATCCTCTAGCTTTTCACTTTACCATCAAATTTGTGTCTTCACGTTGCAGGTGCTGATTTCTGCGGGTTAGAAAATGTTGTGTAATGTTTTGGCTGTGCTTGTGTGATTCAGATCAATAAGGATTTCACAAACTTGTTTTGTCTCTATTATTGCCTCTCAGTTCCCTACTACCAGATCAGTGCAGTGTAACGTGTATAGAATATTATTAGCAGCATCAAAAGAATCTTCTAAGCCCTCTGTTCTAGAAAGAGTGATGAAATAATAGAATTGTTCTGAGAGTATCAGGAAATTCCTGTTGCCACGTGAAAACAGAACGTCTTGAACTGGATTGAAGTAGTTTCTGGTACCCTGTTAGAAATTTTGATACAATCCTGATGTAGTTCCTGGGTTCTGTTACGATTGAAATTCTCTGTAAGTGGTCTGCTTGAACACATTGCAGCAGTTACTGAAAAGCAAATGTACATTTAAGGTAAAAATGCAGCTCGTGTGTGAAATAGTTGAGATGCACGTGCTTGTGTAGGATTCATACTAAAGGCTTTGACTTAATTTGTGTTTTATAGTAATGAGAATTCTTGGCTGAAAGTATCTGATGGTGAGATACTAGTTTATACAACATTGAAAGAGCACCAGTAATAATCTTACGGAAATTGGTAATTACACTAGCATAATATATTAAGTAGAAGAACTCTGAATGCCTTATCTTCTGTGTGTTACTTTTTTAGTACATTTCTACTCTAATAGATCTTTTTGAACTACAATTTTATTTCAGTGAACATTTATGACATTCAAATCTCAGCTCTGGGCAGACAGTACTTTATCACTGTTACGTAATTTTATATATTCCTTGGTTCCAGATCCATGAGAAGGAAGAAGATAAATTTACATAGACATTTTAGGCAGTGTTATGTTTATTAAAAGAACCAGCATTGAGCTGGCTATCAGTTTGACAGGATGTTGGGCTGTCTTATCTTCACTGTGCTTTTGCCAAGGAGGGTTGGACCAGATGATCCTTTTGGTCCTTTCCAACCTGGCATTCTATGATCTGTTTAGAACAGGTCGTCTCAAGTTGAGCACTAAAAATTTGATATTTAAATAGCAGCCATTGCTTTCTGATGTTTCAATACAGAATCGGCACCTGTCTTTGAATCTGTGAAAAAGAATAGTGTTAGTCACGTGGGTAACTTTGCTTACTTAGGAAGCATTGTTTTCTCATAATGCTTTGGCAAGGGTGTTGATAATGTCAAGAAGGGGGAAAAAATGTCTCCATTTTTTAAAATAAACACTCTGCTGAAAGCCATTTGGCTGGTGGTGAGTTCAGAAGAGGCTCTCCTGGCTGGAGCTGAGGCACAGGCACCAAGTAGGAATGAGCTTTGATTTCACATTTCTGAATAAAATTCAGGGAAACGTTTACTTTTTTTTTTTTTTAATGCAGACTTTTCCTGAAGCAGATCAGCTATAACACCTGTCCAAAGAAAGTTTTTTTATTAACTCTACCTATGTATCTTGTTAATAAATCATTTATTGATGCAACAGGTCTGCTTGCTAGTTTAAGTTCGAAATGGTTGTTCCGTGCTTAAAAAAATCTGCTTTCCATTTGGTTTCCAGAAAGAAAAGCAATGCTCGAGTCTCAACCAGACAAGAATGATTAATTCATCAAGTCACATATCCCTCAGTTCTCTAAGAAGTAATGTCAAAACTAGCTAAAACTGCTCATTATGCAAGTTCTGAAATGCGCCTTCTGTAACATTACATACAGCCAAAGACTTACTGTCAGACTCCTTGTTAACCATTAGGTGCACCAGAGCCAACTAATTCTACTTAAACAGGCAAGCAACGATGAGATTAACTGTAGGTTAAGTGACTCAAAATAGCAGCTTTGATCCTCCAAGTGACCAGCAATTTAAATGGTGAGGAGACCAGACAGAAAATAAGCATGGGGGTGAGGGAAACAAAGAGGAGGAAGATAGGAGGGACTTCTGAGAGCTTGAGGGATGGTGTGTGTGTTGTATTCTTGGATATTCCTAAATAATTGTTTGTTCTAAGATAGTATTCTCTAACTTTCTTTTAAAATTGTGAATTAATCCATAGCTTTCACTCAGTAGCTGCAGTTCTTCACTTCAATCTCTCTTTACTACAACACGTGTAATTGAGGCACATGAAATCAGTCATATCCTTAATCTCAAATAAAAAAATAAGCAGTGCTGTGAAGTGCATAGTTTCCTACTATATTTTCTCTCATTGTAACTTCTTGATGTGAATTCTATTGTTGCATTCAGTGATAGGACCTAAAAATGAAAAAGCTGGAATCACTTTCCATGGTTTTCTCTGAGGTGCAGGCTTGTGGTTCACCTGGGTGCTTCAGCAAACTTGACTCTTGCCTGAGCACCAGCTGACTCTTACCACCCTGCCCTTCAGCTGTCTGCACAAGGTGCTGCTTTTCAGCGTTTTCAAGTCTCAAAAATTCTCTCTCTGACAAACTCCTCCTTTCTGCTGTTAATGGCTTGTGTCTGAACATCAAATGTGAGAAAGCACAATAGAAAAAAAGGTAATTGGTAGTTACTAAATAATCAACAGGCAGGCTAGGAATTTGAAGCACATCTTCACATCCTGCTGTTCATTGTTTGCTGTCCTTTCCATTTTACTTCCGTTCGTGTTTATGTTCTACAGCAAAGAAGGGTCAAGGAGCTGGTCTTTCTGAAGAGAAAAAATTCCCAGACTGTGTAACATCTTGCTTGGTATTCCATGGTCAGATGAAGGATCAGAGCCTCAGTCTCTTACACAATTCTCACTCAAATTCTCTCAGTCTGAAAAACAGGCAGGGTAGAAGAACCTCTGAGGATAGGGTGTTAAAATGAAAATCCAAACCCTCATTCTGTAGGCCAGAAATATGTTACTTTGAATGTAATTTTAGTGTCAGAAAGGAAAGCACCCTTTGCTGTCCCAAAACAGCAAAATAAAAGAAGAAATATCTTTTAAGTAATAAAACTGTTTTTCATTTGAGCACAGGAGACTTTTGGAGAGTCTCCTAACTCATCTAGCGGCCCCCCTGGACATAGTCAGAAACAAACCACTACAATTTCACCGTGTGGAATTAGCTTAACACAAATGAAAAGCTAATATCAAATGATCATGTACAATGTATCTTCTTTTAGCAGTCAGGGTGGGGTTTCTGACAGAAACTACTCTCTATTGCCCTGCTCCTCTCTGTTGAGGTTTGGGGACTGCCGGTTGTGTTTTGACGCTCTCGGCGCGGCCGCTGTGGTGCAGTGCTTTGGGGCTGCCTTGCCACCACCACTCCGAACTGAGCAGCAAGGCACAATGTTTACTCTTCACCCTTTAAAACATTATTTTGGAGTCCTGAGTGATACAGCAACTAAAAAAAAAAATCACATCATGAGAGAGGTGAGAGGATTTTTGTTTCTTCACCTCTGCTTTCCTTGTGGATTTGGAGCCATTTATGTCCCTCTTCAGCTCCTTCCACTGCTGGATTCTTCCACCCTGTGTGCTGTCCTCCCTCTGGAGGACTTGGTTGAGGATTTCGTGAGAGGGTCATGATGTGATTTCTCACCTGGCTGTGGAATAGCACACAGGAAATGATGCGGTCCCGTTGCTTCTTTTTGTCAGAATACAGCCTTGCCTGTGGACACTCCTGTAAGGAACTCACTCTTTTTCCTGCTGCCTCCAGCAAGGCTTTGATTCAGCCTATACCAGCATTGGTCAGGTTGGTGGTTGACACGGAATGAATAATAACATGAAATAATCTAAATTTCCAGTGAAATACAAATTTTCTTCCTTCCCTTGCACATATATAGATGCTTTTACTCCCCTATTTTCTGTGCCTAAAAACAGTCACTTTGCATTTAGTGTGTTCAATAACAGTATCTTCTGCTGTATTTAACAGCTTGTGAATAGGATTCCTTCAACACATTTATTAATTTCTTTCTTTTTTTTTTTCAGATAGCCAAGAGGTAATAAATACGGTGCCATATTTGCAATACAGTAAAGAACATGTTCAAGCTGAGGGGAAGCAAGAGAGATTATCCTAAATTTAGTTTTATTCTTTCAGGAGCAGTAGGTTCTTTGCTGCTCACTGTTCTACTTTTTACTTACTCACTAGGAAGCAATCTTCTTTCCTATTAGCATTTAACCTCTATACTGTTAATTTAGGACACAGTTAAGTAGAAGGCAGATTTGGAAAAGCTATACTTTTGTCTGTTGTTTTTGTTCTCTTCCCCCCACCTCCCTTTTTTTTCTTGGAGAGGGGTAGATAGTCTTAACAACACTGACTTGCATTAAAAAAAAGAGGAATCCCAAGTATCTGTGTAACTGCTGAATAAACCTTTATTGGGCGAAGGGTGAAGAAAGCAAAGGTTCTGTGCAGCACATTAAAATGGCTGTATAGTAGTGTTGTTTTCGGAAACATTCTTCTTCTGCTGGGCAGTCTTTCAAAAAATATATGAAATCTAAAGCCCTACTAGCCTGGGAGAAGAGCAGTAAAACATATAGGATATAGCAGTGCTTCTTCATGTATTGCAAGAGCTATGGCACGTATTTGATGTATGTATTTGTTCGCTTGGGATGGCATTGGTTTTCTTCTCCTTGTAAACTATTTTTTTTAGTCTCCAGGGTTTACTTCCAGCTTTGCTTCTTATCTTTGTTCTGTTTCCCACGTAACTCAGGAACAACAAACAATTCATTTAAATTTTTGTAATGTGCTCCCTATTCCTGAATATTTTACGTGTCCTAAAAATATGTTCTACTTTCTTCTGTGTTTTCCCCCTCCCTTTAATACATTTTTAATAGTTTTTTATTGCTGATCAAATAAATGGTTGGGAGAGAGATAAGATCAACCTCGTATTAAGACTGTATATCCTTCTTTTGGAAAAACGAAAAGCATTAAGTGATCTCAGAACTCATTTCTGCACAGACCTCCTTTTCCCTCAGCTCCCATAATTCTTGGTGTATTTATATCTGTGTATTTTTTCCCGGAGGAAGATAGAAAAGGACTAAGGAAGAGTTGCTGTGGGGTGCAGTATGGACCCAGCAGGTTAGTTTGCTTCTTGATCAGTCCCAGAAATTTTGTAGTGATTTGCAACTAATAGCTTACTTAAGCTCAGGGCACTTACAAATATCCCTGATAATTAAAATACGTGTAGGTGTGCCCTATACAGATATATATATATATGAAAGAATATATATTAAAAATTTGTTAGATTGTCCAGACAGCTTCTGAGTGAACACTCTTCTGTGAATTGCTTTCTTAGTATCATCAGTGGATTTTAAAAAAATGAATATGTAAAATGTTTTTTGACTGTAGTTACCAAAACCAGCGCAAGTCCGCAGTTTGTGTTGTCTGGTTTACTCTCAGAGTGTTTCAGTGCCGTGAGCTGTTTCAGAGACTGTGCGTGGTTGTACTGAAAAGCAAGGAGCAGAGACTGCCTATCTAAAATGAGAATCAAAAGGAAAGAAAACATTTATCTGCCTAGAAATACGTGTTAAGGTTTTTTAGCATAGGTAGTAATTTACAGTGCAACAGCTGGGCATATTCTGGATTCCTCGTTAGCCTCTTCTTTCAGGATTTCTTTGACAGATGGCACTCACAGATGGGCATAACATTCTTAAGGAGCTTACTCTTTCTACTCCCTTACCTGCCAGTAACTCATGATACTATTAGAAATCTAAAAGCTTTGACATGAATTAGCCTTACTTAGCAGACTTTAATTTTTTAATCTTTAGAATATGCTGCAGGGTAGTAGTGCTTGTGGTGTTCTTAATCTGTTTACTTAAGTTCTTAGAAGCCAAAATGGAATTTCAATAAAGTTGACACGGCAAAACATGGCAAATATACAGTCATTTTATTGCTTTTCAAATTGTCAGGATAATATTTTTTATTCTTATCTTCTGAAGGAAAAATATAGAATGATACAAAAGAGCACAGTTTGAGAACCCAGAAACAGCTCTGTCAACTGAAGTTCACAGAGTTCAAGCAATTTGTTTGGTATTCCATTGTAACAACTTTAAAATCTGAAGTGAATAAACCTAATATTTAAAGTTGGCTGCTCAGTGAAGTTTGTTTCTACCACCATGAGCTTACATTAGTTTGGTTTTTAGTATCTCAAAGTATCGTCTAATAGGGTGCCTCAGAAAAAAGAGCAAACTGTGCGCAAGATTTTTGAATGCGCTTCTGTGATAGTTACTTGTTTGTCATGTATGTGGTGTTGTTTCTCAATATTCATGCACCTTTGGGCTTGAAGGCCATTATTCTTTCCAGTGTTGACTCAAATGGCAGTTTTCCCTGATGAATGTTGTTGGTGTGGAGTTTCTGTTGAGGAATGTGAAACTATAAGCAGAGTGATCAGGTCCAAAAAAAGCATTGTGACAGCTGGGCAGGTTAGAGAGGCGAAAATAGTGAGTGCCCTCAGCCAGGTCCTCTGCTGCATGTATTTGTAGCTTATTAGAGAAGTAGAAGAACACCAGATGGAGAGAGAAACATGAACTCAATTTTTTGGTTTTGTTTTCTAAGTGCTGTGTAAATCAAAGGTGCCCAACTCTTCCTTCACAAACAGTACATAGCCTACCGTGGCACAGCTTCTGGTTCATGGCCTAGTTTTAATTGTGTTTTTCTACTTTAGGGCCCCTTGCTAGGTGAGCAATCCACTCCCTGCCATCCCATTTTTCCCAGGGGCTCCTTCATTTCAGGTTGCTTCAGTATTTTCAACGTAGGCACAGTTAGTCACATAAGGATATAATTTAAACACCTATTTTGAATCTTTCTGAGTGCAAGTAGTTGGGTTCTGAAGAGCCATCTATAAGCGAACAGCCCTAATGTAAATAATTTTCTTTTGCATGTGTTGAAGTGCTCTGTTCTAGGGAATTCCTGAGAACAGTCTTTCATAATAATAAAAAAGCATGCATATAGTTACTGCAGATATAGAAAACGATTTAGCTCATGAAAGCATGGTGAGAAAAATAATTTATGCACTGGAATAAGTAGTCCAGGCCAGAATAGTGCCTAGTTTGCATCTTCAGCAAATTCCTTATATATTTTGCCACCTAAAAGTCTCCCTATAAACCTTGCTTTGCTCCTGGCTGTTTTAAATTTATATACGCATACGTGTGTGCTGAAGCCATTCTTATGAGGAGATGAGTCTCCTCTGATAGCCGAGGCTTTTTACACAGAGGAAACCTGTGTGACAGAGCAGTGGTGTGGGGGGCTGCTCGTGGAGCGGTGTCTGATGGCTTCAGGCCAATCTTGCCAGCACTGATTATCCTAACCATTGTAAGCAATGGCAGAGACCAGCCTTGATTGCTGAGCATTTTGGGATAAATAGGGGCTTTCTGTTAGTCAGGCTTGAGATCAGGGAAAGGAAGCTTTTAATTCTAGCGAATTTTGTAAGCCTGACTGTTAGTAAATGTCAAGATACAATCAAGACAGTTTTGTGGTTTTACCTGTCATATCCCTGCAGAGTTGAGAGACAGAGAAAGAGGGACTTTGCCAATTTTTTTTTTTTATGAACTGCAATTTCCAGTGCAAAAATAGGCATGTTCTTAATGCTGAGGCTAAAGGTATTTTCTGTCTTGAGCCACAAGAACTCAGAAGTGTGTAGGCTGCTACAACTGAACCTGTAGTACTTTGGTGTTACTGCATTTCAGAATTAGGTTCGAGGAGCTTTGGTACAATAGAACCAGAAGGTTATTTGTGAAATAAAATTGAAAAGGCAGCTTTAGTCATAATTTCAGAATTGCAGGATGGGTGAGGTTGAAAGGGACCTCTTTAGGTCAGCTAGTCTAACCCTCCTGCTCAGATCAAGGTCACTGAGAGCAGATTCCCAAGACCCATTTCCCGTTGGATTTTTTGAGGAGTCCTTTCAAATTAACCATAATTCTGGATTGGCTTTGATCACTGAATGGCACAGTACCTCCAGAGCTTTACATTACTGTGCTGTAGTTATGCTTCATGTAAGAATATTTACCTCATTTCCCAAGTGTTGTCTCCCTGATTTTTACAAATTGCATTCAGTTAGTAGCAATTTTTACTAATTTCCTGTGCTGATTTTCGGACTTCTGAAACTACGTATTTGTTTTTCAAATAGTTTTTTGTTTCTGAAAAAGAACTAGCTAAAAACATTACTATTTTGTTTCTCCCATCTTATGTTTGCGCATCTTTCAAAACTTTTATGCTTGTACCTCAATCTTTTGCAGCAGGAGAGACCATCATAAGTAACTATTAAAAACTATTAAAATTACTATTATTATTTAAAACTATTAAAATTACTCAGAAAAGAAATAAGGCTCTCATATTTTCATGCATGAAATTTTACTCAGTAATACTATTCTGCTCAAGTTCAATGCATTATTAAACATTCAACTGTTCAATACTTTATGTGTGCCCAATTTTATATTTTGAGTCCTTACAAGTTTTTTTGTCTAATATCAGTAACTCGGCTACAAGTCAACCCTGAGGAAAGTTACAAACTTCTATATTCTTGATCCACTGTGAGAGGCCAGTTAACTTGGGTTCGGGTTTTTTTAATTTGTTTTTAATAGTTCCTATGTCAAACTATTTCACTTAACTTCCATTTTTTAACGTGAACTTTTACAAGTTTCAGAATGCATTGGACTTTCTCTTACATGCTGGATTGTTTGCCATAAGGAATTGTCTTTCTGATAATGTCTACCACTCTGTTCACAATCACATCTATAAATCAGCCTTGTAAGGTACCGAATTTACAATGGTTATCAAATAGCACAGTGTGTTCCTGGTTTTAGTCTGTAAAGCTGACAAGACAATAGAAATAATCCCTAGACAATCACAAGTGACTTTGCCCTGACATCTCTTTAAAATGCTGCATGAGGGGCCTAACCTGCACGTAAGGGTTTTTTCCATAGATACCTAGTTCTGTCAGCTGATTAGCATTTCAGATGAAGACAGTGGCTATGGGGGGAGTATGTAGCTGCCAAGCATTTATCCAAAAGAATTTTTCAAATCACCCCTTTTACTTATTTTTTTTAAAAGAAGGAAAAAAAATGGACATAAGCAACTTTTTAAAATAATTATTCCTGGTTTGCAACTGTTATCGTGTTTGAGATATCCATTACTTGGAAACAAATACATATGCCCACAGGGAGACATTTTTCTAAGGTAAATTAATTCTAGGATATTATAATATGATGTGATGGAGCATATATTTATAAGCCAGCAACTACACTCTGTTCAAGCGTTCAGGAATGAATATGAGTGCCTGAACAAACTCAAGATATATATGTGTTGGCTGATGTACTCATTCCCTGTTGCTTGTTATTATTTCCTTTATTAGCATTTGAAATTCATAAAAAGCATTGGATACCATAAGGTAAACACTGTGTTGTGTCCAGAATACTTGTCTGAGTGGCAGGAATTAAAGACTGTAGAGCAAAGGACTAGAAGAGGACTTGGAGAGGTCAGCTAGTGCTTTTCTTGGGCTGCAAGGCAAGATCAAACTGCAGCCAAACCAGTCTTGACAGACGTTTGTCTAGCTGGTTTTAAAAGAAAAGTGATGGAGATGGTGACATTTCCTGAAGCAATTTGTTCCAGTGTCCTACTGTCATTATTATGGAAGTGTTTTCTAATGTTTCATCTGAGTATCTTTCATTGGTACTTAAATTCATTACTTTTTGTGTTATCACACAGTGTGGGTGAGAATTCAACTGAATCTATTTTGCATTATATACTTCAAGTCTCTGGTGCAGGTTCTTCATAGGAAAAGAGCAATGTAATGTAATTACCTTATTTTTACTGAAAACTGAAATTATTTCTCTCAGTCTGGATAAGGGATGAAAAAAAGTACACTTTGGCAGAAAGTATGGTCTGGAACTAAGTTTGGAAGTGTCTGGTTCTGTAGGTGCTGTAGTATGTGTACTGCATGCCGTACGTGGAACCTTGAATTCTGTATTGGTTTTTGTTCAGTTTTGTGATATTACTAAGAATAAAACTTGGTTAGGATGTGTGACAGTATGAATATAAAATTGTCTACAGTGATCAAAAAATAATGACTATATCACAGATCTAGAACCTTTATTGTTGTGGTTTGGTTGATGTTTCAAACTGATTGATGAGAGTCTGTCCATTGAATGTCATGAGATTTAGAGGAATCTCCTGCTGCTTAGAGTAGAGAGATTCTTTTAGCAGAGGTGAATTACTGGGTGTTCCTGGAACACCACATGCATAGTAATTTATTATCAAGAGTTAGAGGGAAAACAAGGGAGTTTTACGCTATTAAGATATGGTTTAAGAAAAAAACAATTATAAAATAAGGTTGATTATAGCATTTATTTTTTCCATGTAGTTGCTCTTATTTAGGCTTAAATTCTGAAGTGTTCAGTCGTTGGCTATTCCTGTTGACTTCAGGGCTATATGCAAGGCTACTACATCTTTTTTGGTTGTAAGCTTTAGTTTGTCAGCTTTACATGAAGCAGGTTTTGTTTAGTATACAAACATGCTGCAATGGTTTGGGTGCTATATAAATAACAAGGCTGAGATCAAAGTTATTTAAATGATTTTGGTTTCAATCGAAATACACGCTTTTTGGATTTCACCCAAAAATGAAGGAGTGTCTGTTTAGGAGAAGGCACAGTAGAGTCTTGATAAGAGGCACGGTTAATGAGGTACAACATATCCCAGTTTTCTCATGCTGCTATCTTGCGCAGCCTATCTTGTTGGGATTGCTAAAGAATAACTGCCGACTGTCCAAATCTAATTTGGCTCAGTGCACATTGGTCTTTCAGCCAGATGGAGCCTATTTCTACTTTTGCTCATCAGAACTCAGATAAACTGTAGTTGGCAGAATATGGCAACGCTGACTTTGATATAACCCAGTCCACTGTAATGGAAAATAGAAATAACCTGCTGGACATCAATGTCCATACATTTGACTGGGAAAAAAAGGCATTATTTGACCAGCATTCTTGGTGTAAGGTCACCAGTTGTTTCGCTCTGCATATCTAAAGCAAGCTGTCAGTAGAGCATCAGTGAATACCTTAGTAAAAACTTCACAGTCACCAAATTTTCTCATTTCACTGGAGTGCTGCCAAAACCAAACGTCTTCGTTTTTAATCATGGATGTAGCATTTCTTTGTGAGAGAGGTATATGGAAGGAAAGTCTGCCTGAAACAACAGAAGGGAGTGAAATAAGCAGTTTGCCAAACTTCTGTCCTGACTAAGGATAATCCTGTGTTCTGAAGGAGTTTTGGATAAAAAGTCCAGGCATTCTGGCAGTGAAGTCTTGGTTGTGTTTTCTTTAAAGTAGGTAACTTGGCAAAGGATGGCATTTCTTGTAAGAGTGAGTAATTATAATCACTGATGTCTGCTTTTAACCTTTTGATTTATACTTTTGGGGAATGCTCTTGCATGTACAATGTGAAAATAATGTGTTGTGAAATCTTTAATTGGTAATAAGCTTTCTGGATCAGTTTCCCTGTGCCAGCAGTTACACCTGAAACTAATTCATTTTTCTCAAATGCCGGTGTTTTAATTTGCCTTGGTAGCATGAAAAAAATACTGTTCCTGTGAAGTTTTCACGGAAAAATAATTTAATGTAAGCTATTCACTTTGTTCCTTGCTGTTCAAGAATAGCATGTCTTGGGGGCATGTGACCTGTTTAGGAAAATTAATTGATTTCCATGCTTTTCTAATGTTAGCATTAGAAGCAAAAATTTGTTCTCTACATTCTCTCTTTTTTATCTACTGGGCTCAAAATAAAGTTTGGTAGCTCAGCTATCAAATTACTCCTTTGATTTCAGGTCCATTTCTTTATTCAGGCTCAGCTCACGTTGCGGTTGTTGCATTTAGAACAGTGTGAGTCCCTTTATTATCATTTCAGTTCTGCTGTTTTTTAAGAGCTCAGCTGTGTATGCAAGGACAGTCCATCAGCATCTGAAGTGTTTATTCCAAGGAGGACATACTGGACATATTGAGAGGTTCCCACTTGCACCGTCGGGCCACTTTTGTTGATCTTGCAGAGAAGGACTCGCTTTTTCCTCCATTCCTGTTTGATCATTTATGTTTTGAAGGAAAAAATAATAATATAGATGAATAACTAAAACAAGTAAATTCTGCATCATAACTGTATGGTTACCAAGAGGGATCTTTACTGGTCACAAAATCTTTAATGCCACTAGGGATTTTATCACATAAACGTAGAAGATAAAAGCCTGTGGGTTGACCATTGGCACAGTCTTTGGTAGTGTTTGACACGACTGCAGCTCCATCTTTCTGATACAGTTCTTGAAATAAATGTCCCTATACTTTTGATGCATCTTCCATTCTGTTTGTCTGGTCCCCTCCTCCATGAAGCTGCCTTTGAAACAAAATTAAGTTAAGATTCTTCTGAAATCTGCTGCTTCCTGTTCTGTAGACCTGAGGAACTTCACGTGGTCTTGCAAATAACAGAATTGCATTGATCCAGTGATTCAGGGAATGACATAGATGAACCTCAGGAACGCATACACTTTGAAACCATAAGATGATCAGATAATTCAAGTTGTAAGGAACTTAAGGGAGTTTTCTAGTCCAAATTTCAATATGCAAGACCTCATGATTCCTTAAGTTTCCTTTAGTATCAGAAATGAATCCAGGAAAAAAAATACATTCACATGTATTAAAAATTCTTTTTTAGTTTACTTTACAGCTGGAATGTGCTATGGATTTAGCATGTCTCAGAGGGAATACTTTTTCTTGAGTCTTACTGAACAAATGAAATTCTACTCTGGCTCATTAACAGGGAAATCAAAATAAATGGCAATAATCCAGGTATCTGCTGTAGTCCTATTTCAGAATGTTGTTTATATTAACACAGTTAGTATGTAAAATGTTTGGGTTTTAATTACAGCTTAAGAAAGTAAACGGTTTTAAAGAGAGGTGAGTGAAGTCATCTGGGTAAACATGCCAATCTGAAGAACAGCTCCCCAAATTAAACCAAGAAGTATTATAAGGAAGGATTCATTAAAGAATGTTCAAATTTTTTTCATTAGCCTTCACACTGATTTTCAGTGCAAGTGAAGTATTCAGTATTAACACACTGTTTACTCCTATTGCATTCTCCAGAAAACAGCAGCAAACTGCTGTGCAGTGCTGATTTTCTCCTACAGTCAAGGCCAACAAAGCTCAGAAAAGTAGAAGTTGCTCCTGGACACTCTGTTGGGGTCCAAGTTTAAATGGACGTGTGTTTCTAGAGAAGTTTATTTGGTCCAGATTTCTAGTTCCTTTGGTGCTGTTAAATCACTCACTGAAAAAAAAAAAAGTTTCTTTGGGTATGCTGAGTACCTGTGTTCCATTAATTCAGTGTGGAGCATATCTGAAGAATTTGTACCAGCTTGGCTTGTGCCAGGTCCAGCTCTGGCAACCTGCACCCCTTGCACATTGGGCTTCCCACAGAAGCTGCTGTCAGAGTAGGGCTGAACTGTGTGGGACTTGGTCGGACTCAGGGTCTCCAGAGGGCACAGTGGTGTCAGAGCAATTGCCCCGATTCAATACTTGTTCCCACTATAAATCTGGCTCATAAATACCTTTCAAATGCTTATACTTCTTGAAAGTGAATTACTATTCCATTTTTCAAATGAGCAGACCTTTTTCTTTTATTGTAGTGAACTAGTTACAGAGTTAATAGGGTATTTGGGCTCCACAGCCTTCCAGCCAGATGCTATTAGTTGCTTGGCTGAGCACCATGGTTCTTGTTGAGTGATGCTTAAATGGTCTGCCCACAATCACCTAGTAACTCTATCTACAGAGATTCAGCCCAGTGGTCTATTCACTAAGCCATGTAACTTTTCACTATTGCTCATTACTTTTGCTGGATTTTAGCTACTTGGTCTTGAATTTTCCTTCCTTAGTATTTGCCTGAAGCAGTAAGTGTTCCTCTTTCCAGAAACAAGATCAAGGAACATGGATTGCTTTTCCTATATGGATTTTTAATGAATAAAACAATTCTTGCAAAAATAGTGAGAAACTCTTCTGCTCTGGGGTATGGACCCTTGAAATTCAGGAGAGAATCCTCCTTGGGTCATAGAAACATTTTCAATCCTCTGCCCCCCACATAGATATTTTCAGGTTATAATTTTTCCCTCAATATTCCAGTTGTTATGAATTCCAGACAACCGTGTGCAGAGTTTGATCCCTAAATACTTTTCAGTTTTCCTCTGCTGCAGCTTTGCACTGTTTCAGAGCTGTAATATTGAAAGAATTTGGGGAAATGCTGATAAATAGACACTAGAGACAGTATCAAGTGTCTCTGTTACTGGTAGTTCCTTTTGGTGCCAAAGAAGATTGCTGTGCAAATTGGACAAGAATTGGACATGAGGAAAGGGGATAGTTGTCCTGGATCATGGGAATAGGAAGCCAGTGGGAATGGGACTGTGAGTAAATAGTGACTGCTGAGAACTGAAATGGGAGAAAAAAAAGATTAGTTAAATTTGAACAAGTAGGGAGATGAGGACTTGGGAGTGAAGAAGGTGAGAGAGAAAGAAGGAAATAGAAGGGGAGGAAATTTGGGGTTGATAGGCTGTGGAGGATTGGACATCTCAGCTTTTGAGGTGAGTCTAGGAGAGATAGGAATAAAAATGCAGTTGAGATGGAAGTAGAAGGAAGCAGTCCATACAGTGAAGAAACTGGGATAAGCTGGGAAAGGCAGAGTAAATGTGAAGAGAGAATACCATAGTCTCTTCAGAACAGGAGATAGATCAGTTGTGATCACTAAAGAGAGTAAACAAACGTCATTCAAACTAAACCTGAAAAAAACCTCATCATTGTAATGCAATCTAACAACTGCAGGCTCAGTAGAGATGCAGGGTTTGACTTTTTCCCATAATCACCACCTTCACACTCTTCAGTTACACTGGCAGTAATTACTCCCGTTCCTTGTTCCCCTCTGGGGCTCATAATTTTCTTTCCCTTTGCATATAGCCTACTCTGCTGTGCAGGTGCCAGCAATTCTTGTCTTTCAAACCATCTTTTATTGATGTAGTTCACAATTCAGAACAGTTGTTCATAACCCAAGCTTCTGTTACAAGAGCTGAAAAGAATTTGTATTTATTAAGTTGGTCTTTTCTTTTTTCCTTAACTGTAAAAATTGTTCTTATGAAGTTATTACTGAGCATTACAAATGCCACTCTGCAAGAAATCCTTGTTCCTCCAAGTGCATTCAGTGTTGTTTGCAGGTTTGGTTTTGCACAGTGTTGACAACACAGTGAGATTTTTCATGTTTTCTGCTGTTTTGTGAGATTGAATGGGAGAGGTTGGGATTATGATGATGATGATTATTAATGTTATTATTATTTCTCTTGGGAATATATTAAAAGATAGAACATGGATAAATGGAGCCTCAAGGGTGACTCATGTTTTTGTTTAGCTTGAACTAGGTCCAGCTTCTAGGAGGAACTGGATTTTAGGTGCATGTTTTGCAAAGTGTTTTAAACTGAAGTTATAATTCCAGCAGTCTCAATGGCATGTGTTTGTTTTTATTTAGAAGCGTGTTTAAGGAATGTTTTTGGTGGGTGAATGCAAAACAAACAAAACTATCTCAATCTGGAGGCTGCAATTCTTTGGCATATTCAGTGTCAGCAAAAATCTAGTGGAAGAATGGTCTTAAGAGAACGGACTCGGTTATTTTTTCTGATTTACTTAGTAAAGAATTGTCTTTATGCTCAGTTGCAAGTTGTGAAAGTATGATTTCTTGCGGTGTTTGCTTTCTACTTTGTAAATATTTCTGTGTATTTGAAAGGTGCCTAAAGTTTGTTTTCAGCATGAGCTGCTGCCTGCATGTCTTTAAGTAACACAAATTCAGGAAGTACTGTTCTTCCAAACAACGAACTACTACTGCATTAATTGTCACCGAGTGTGTGACGCTGTGACACCTTTATGCCTTAGTTCATATAATGTTGTTCAAGGTGTGGTTCTAATTTTTTTTCCATTGTATGTTATCAGTAAGCATTGTCTGTAACTCGATTTCTAGTAAGGAAAAAAAAACCCCAACAAAAACAAAACACCAAAGCCCAAACAACAAAATTTGCTCTCAGGTGCAATGTGAACACTTTAGCTTGTGAGTATTTTGAGATTTGCCTGCCAAGCAATCGGTGACATTCATTTTATAAGTTGTTGGAGGAATGAAGCAAAGTCAGGACTTCACTCATTTTGTGATTATTTTAAGGGATTTGTTCTTATATCTTAAAAATGTTCACTGAGAAAATATTCATAGACCTTTATTCATAACTTATGGTTTGAATATAATAAGGATAGCATAAAAGTCTAACAATGTCATATGTTTTTAAAATGTAGCTTGATGTATATTTCTACGATCTATACTTAATAGAAAAGAAATCTCAACATTTGAACCAAGTTTATAAGTTGAAATATCCCTCTGGTAACTGAGAGAACGTAGATGCTTTTGTACTACTCAGCTGCAGTGGGAACATACACTCCACCTGTATTTCAGTATACTTAGGAAAAACCTGGGACAAAAAAAGGTCAACTTTACAATATAAGGAGTATTTATTATGTTGCCTGCTTAGAAGGATACTTCCATCTGCATCGTGACCTGAATGAGGCAGGCAGAGTTTGGCCAAGCAGAGCTGCAGTGATGTGTGCACTGGTTATTTCAGCAGAAGTATGACAGGTGTATGTAGTAAACCGAGATGCATGTGAGAATAGAATGGCAGTGGAAGACAGTAAATCTAAAAATGTGTAAACTGTTTCAGGATTTCATCGGCCTTTGTTCTGTTGTAAAATCTAGGGGTTGTTTTCCAGTTCCGATATAAGCAGGCATCTTCCACTTGAGAGGACTTCACTAAAATTCTTCAGATGATTTAAAAGTTTTATATACAAAAGCTCAGAGCAAGTAAGATCCTCCTGTCTACCCTTGAGACATGAGAGGAATTTAACTACACAATTCTTACTAAAATTAAGAAGCATTGTGTGATTTGGTTGATCTACAGCCCGTCATGTAGTGTCCCTAGTGCAAATTTCACCATATCATGAGTGACTCTCTTCTGTGTACTTCTATGTACTGGGTTGCTGGTTTTGAATGAAAAGACTCTTGCAGAGTTGATGCTTGGAATACATCTTATGCAATACAGTTTTGTATTAATTCTGGAATTGGTTTAATTGCAGGGATATAAAACCAGACAACATCTTGATGGATATGAATGGACATATTCGATTAGCAGATTTTGGTTCTTGTCTGAAACTGATGGAAGATGGAACGGTAAATCAGAAAGAATGATACATTCCTAAATATTTTTGCTTCAGTCCTTTGGTAGCCACAAAATATGTGCTAATAAAGGGGGAAAGTGCCTTATGTCAAATGAAATGGAACTGTAAGTGGTATTGGTATATAACTAACTGGCTTGAAAATACGACTGCAGACTGCTTGGATTTGCAGTATATTAGAAACTTTTTAGATGCATACAGTCAACTCATGAATTAATAAAGAGAAGCTGTGCTATCAATGCCAAGTAGGTGTTTATGAACTATGAATCTCTCAGTTTTAAGGTCTGAGCTCTAATCTTTATTGAAAATGTAAGCTTTAGTATGAGCAGGATGAGATACTGAAATGTGATGATGTTCTACTAGTACATTTAAATTTGCACAGTATATAGTAAGTGTGACTAGAATGTAATTCCACCGTGTTTAATCGTGTACCGGAGGGTTGCAAAGCATTTGACCTAATATATGTGATTACCTAATCTATAATTGCTTACTGGCTGTAATCCTAACAATTGACAGTTTTGTTCTTTATCTGTTTTTAAATATTGATAATAGTTAAGCAAAAGTATATTATTGCGATGCCTATTAATGCAGTGCCTTGAATGCTTAAGTACTTTTTAATGAATTTAGAAGCTTTTGTTTGTGTTTAATTGTTTTTGTTACGATGAGAACGCTGGGCTAAATTCATATATACAGGCACAGTACCACAGTGTCTGTAATGATGAAAGTTGATTTTAATCCTGAAAATGTAACTTCTCCAGGTCCAATCTTCAGTGGCAGTTGGAACGCCAGACTACATCTCTCCAGAAATCTTGCAGGCCATGGAAGATGGAAAAGGGAAGTATGGGCCCGAGTGTGACTGGTGGTCCCTGGGCGTTTGCATGTATGAAATGCTTTATGGAGAAACGCCCTTTTATGCTGAGTCCTTGGTGGAGACCTATGGGAAAATAATGAACCACAAAGTTAGTGCACTTTCTGTCTGTCTCTAAGCTAATTTTTAATAATGGGGTAACTTGAAGACGTATTTAAAAATAAGTTTTTATGTACTAATTATGTTAATGTTCATAAATGTAGAATAAAAAATATGTTTCCATGTAGTAAGTTTAAGCTTATGGATTGCAGATGGCTTTGCTTTGGGATAAAGCTAAAACTTAAAATCTGGGTTTGGAAACATGGATGTTAATTCACTCTGTGGAGTCAATCTTGGCTACATTGCATCAGTCCTGTTGTGTTACTTTCTTCTGGTGAACCCATTCCTTGGCTTGTGCAGAAGTTCCTAAAATGTTCTTCCACATGGAGGTGGCTGTAGAACTCAACAGCTGTAGTGTAAGAGAAATTTAAATAAAGAAGAAAAACTAGAAGACAAAAAAATTTTAATAGTTTCTATCCTTAGCAGAAATCTTTTCCTGGAAACCTTACTGCATGTATTTCAGAGCTGGAGTATTTGCACATTTCTTTTTCTACATAATGATTTTCACTAAGAAGGTAATTTTCCCAACTTTTTCTTGGTAATAAACTATTTCCTCTTATTTTAATCTTTAAGGAGAGGTTTCAGTTTCCTGCTCAAGTGACAGACGTCTCTGAAAGTGCAAAGGACCTCATCCGAAGGCTCATCTGTAGCAGAGAGCATCGGCTTGGACAAAATGGAATAGAAGACTTTAAGAACCATCCCTTCTTTGCTGGGATTGATTGGGACAACATTAGGAACTGTGAGGCACCTTACATCCCAGAAGTCAGCAGCCCCACTGATACATCAAACTTTGATGTGGATGATGATTGCTTAAAAAACTCTGTAAGTATACAATTAACATTTTGATGAATCAGCCTTTGTAGTATACTTTGTAACAAAATGCACGTAAAAGGCAGTTTATTTCACGTGTTCTGCATAAATAGCAGTTAGGTGCTGCTTTGAAGAACTGTGAGGGGAATACTTTCATAGTTTGAAGTCTGGTCCTCCAAACATAATCATGTAAGGATAACTTTTGTAAATTCATTGTAGCTTTACATGTCTTTAGCTAATATACATCTGTTGCAGTGACAAGTTTAGTGTCCCTGTCTTATAAGGAATAATACATTTACGTGCAGATAGTCTGCAAGACTATTTCTAGCAGAGCATTGTTAAGACTTATATAAGTTTGCACGCTGCATTTTATTGTACTTTATTGCTCTACTCTAATTGCTCATATCAGTGTTGGATTCCATTCAGTTCATTTCCATTAAATTTTTCCAGCTTTTTTTCTGACTTGACTTGCGTTTTGGGAAAGGTAGGAGAAATGTTACAGCCACTTCTTAAGGAACAAGAAAATATTTTTACCTTTGCTTAAAATGCTTTGCAACGATTGATTTTACCAGACTTTCTGTTTCTATGCTTTTGAAAAGGAGCTTTGACAGATGATAGATGTCTTAGCATTGGAGGAATAACTTGTGTTCTCTCCTTGGAAATAATCTTAGTGTGTGTTTGTGTGTGTGTCTGTTGAAAGATGCAGAAACCTGCTGTTTACGTGTGAGGTAAAGCATTTTCACCATTTTTGCTTTTGTTTTCTGAACTGCATGTGCATCTCAGTTTCACTCAGTTTTCTGGGCCTGCAGATAAGAAATAGGCAACATGAATGGATATAGGCAGATGATCATTATTTGCATTCCCTTTCCTCCAACTACACATTAAAACATGGAAAACACTTCGACATTTTGTGGGTGTCGGTCTCTTCTCCCAAGTAACAAGCCACAGGACAAGAGGAAAAGGCCTCAAGTTGAGCCAGGGGAGGTTTCGTTTGGGATGCTGGGAAAAATTTCTTTGCCAAAAGGGTTGCCCGGGAAAGTGGTGGAGTCGACTATCCCTGGAGGTATATAAACGACATGTAGATGTGGTGCTTAGGAAAGTTTAGTGATGGACCTGGCAGTGCTGAGTTAATGGCTGGACTCAGTGATCTTGAAGGTCTTTCCAATCTAAACAGTTCTGTGATCCTTGATTAAGTCTCAGAGCCCTTTTCCTTACAGGCAAATTACACAAATCAGTGTAGCTGCATAGGTTGACTTGCATTCTTTTAATTTTTTTTCCTCACTTGCATCTGATCTTTCCACCTCCTTTCACAACTAAAGTATTTTTATCTTAGAACTTTTTTATACAGTCTTCAGATATCTGTTTGCATATTATTTTGTCCAGCAACAGCTATGAGGATCGAGTGGCTGGAGTGGTTGCTGTATATAGCAGGTCTTTGTTTGTGAAGCTGAAATACCTTTTGGAGGTTGTTCACACATTTTAATGTTGTCCATTCCACCATTCCTCCTTTTTAGAGCCCAATCTCCCAAGTGAGGCTCTTGAACTGTGCCTGTGCAGTGTGAATGCTTTACCATTGTGAAGAAACCAGGGAGCTGCAGGTGAAGAAAGAATGCTTCTCTGCTGAGTTACTGGACTCTCAGCTGAGAAAATCAAGTCCAATTCTTAATTTGCTTTAGACATTTGGGGGTGAAAAGCAATGCCCCTGAACTGTTAGAGATGAATGCCAGTTTCTAGAGCTTCTTTTTCAGTTTCCTAATTTGAAACAGCTGAAGGTTTTGTTCTGTTTTAATATAAGGATGTTATTTTCTTGCCATTTCTTTTCACACCTAGTATCTCAGACCCGCTGAAAAAACCTAGCCTAAGGCATTGCATGACTGGGAATATTTTACATTTTTGCTTTGACCGGTGGACATTGTATTTCATATTGCTTTGCCTCAAATTCCTTATATATAACTTGGAGGTATTTTCTCCTCCATATTTCATACATATCTTTTGAGGAAGTTCCACATACTCGCACTGCTGTTATAGAGGTCAGCACCACAGATAAGCCCATGAGACCTCTTTTTTTTTTAAAAAAAATTCTTGGCAAGATTGGAATTGCATAGAGCAAATGAGGAAAACTCAGTGCTGAAGATAAAAGACAGTGTTGAAAAGCAATGATTGTTATTCTTCCTGAGCTTTGAATGAGACCGTAGTTGCATGGAAAAATTATATACATAATAATGAAATTTTAAAAGTATGTTGAGCGTACACACAAGCATAAAGGGCAAAACTGTGCTGTTCAGGCAGCCTAAGTTGTGCTGGGTTTTAGCTTTTAACTGTTTGGTTTAGTAGCCTTATTGAGAGGTATGATAGATTCAGTTTTCTCAGCATGGTGGTACAGTTAAATTCAGACAAGCAGCAGGAAATACATATCTTGATCTCTGCAAAACAAATTCTTTTACAGAATCTTACCTTACTATCAATAGGTACAACATTTTAGAAGAGATACCTGTGTGGTAGCTGAAAATCATTATGTCGGCAGTTAAAATCATGCCATTATGCATTTGGTATTTTTAAAGTTATCTGTAAAGACAGTTTTGAAATTCGACTCTATGAAAGGTGAAAAAAAATGTAAAGGAGAAATAAGATTTTACTTTTTCTAACCATAGTAATCTGTATGATATTTTTATTATGATTTAGTGGAAAGTTAAGTCTTTGTAATTCGGTCTTGTCCTTAGTTTCCAAAATGCCCAATTAATGAACTTACACAATCTAGCAATATCATTAGTGTTGTTTGGGAACTCTTCTATAATGTGAAGGTTTTTGTCAGCTAAGAGGACAAGGTTGTGATGTAACATAGCTGATGCCACCACTGGAAAGGTAATTTCAGATTTCTTTTGAATGCAGTCTTACTCCTTGTCCTTTCTTGCTGAGTTTTACATGAAAAAAATGCACAACTGGTTCCTTTCTTCTTTTTAGTTTGGGTTTAGAAAGAAATCGTTACGTACCTTTTCTGACAATTTAGAATCTTTTATCACTTTCAGTGCGATAATCATCTTCTTAGGGGTTTTCTTTCGGGTGGCTGTTATGGCCATCTCTAGCAGAGCAACATAAACCTTGCATCTTGGGGTTAAACAGGAAGCTTTTAACAGAACATTTAAGAATATTAGAACTTAAAATGGTTCAAGTAAAATAACAACAGGGTTATTTTAGCCTGAGGAGAAATGCAAAGATTTGTCTTGGTTTGTAGTTCTTTGTCTGGCAAGAAAGAGGAGCAAGGAATGAAGAAATGGTCAAAGCACTAATGGGATTAGAACACTCTGTTGTATTACTCCTTTCTAGTAAATGCCTGCTGATTGTTCTCTCCAAATAGACATGGCCCACTCAGAAGTGGGCTGGTAATTCTACAGGCAGGAAGCCCTGACTGAATAGCAGAGAGAAGTATAGCAGGGAATAAAAAGTGTTGCTCTTTGTGCTAAGAGCTTCTTGGAAAAAAGAAGGAATAAACTGGCATCTAAAATGTGTAATATTCTGCTTTCCTCCAACAATAGCCTATTTAACTAGAAAAGCATTTTTATGTCAGCATGCTCTGTTTTTGTATATGTTAAATGCTATTATAAATAGATTTGGTTGATGCTGTTTCATATTTGGGCTGTAGATGAGGATGACAGTGAATATAGTTAATATGATACTATCACTAACATTTCTCATATGGTTAAACTGGAAAATCTGTTTCTTTTAAGTCCAGTAGGATACTGCTTATTCAACTGTACTATTATTTTTCTAGGAAACAATGCCTCCACCATCCCACACTGCATTTTCTGGCCATCATTTACCATTTGTGGGTTTCACATATACAAGTAGCTGGTAAGTTAAGAGTTCCAGAATTGTCTGTAGGCTAGTCACACAGTATTCTAACTTCCTGTCTTTGAAACCTATCGAACAGATATCAAAAAAAGTGGTTTATTGAGGAAATTACCATAATCTAAAACACTGTCTGTTCAAAAGAATGAGCTCTCTGCAGGTAAAATTTACATACGTGCGAAGGGCAGCACCTGTGCTCAGGGGAGTTTTGCTGAGAAAGGTAGTTATTAGACAATGTATAAAGTTAACTGCACACTACAAAGGTAAGACTAGATGTGTGGACCCAGGCAGAACTTAGTTTATTAGACATTAAAACCAGTTTTATTTCTCGCCCTTTGACACTTCTGTAAGTCTGAATAGAAATTCTGTTAAAATTACTTTAATTGATATATGGTATTAATGTTGTATTTATTTCGCTCATTTCCATTGCTAAATTAAACAGTAACAGGGAAGTCCCTGTATGCTCCTTGTTGTTTATGGAAATAAAGAAAGAAAGAATGTTTACAACCATTGAAAAACCAGGTCTGTGTTTCTTCTGGGAATGTGACTATGTCCTAGAATGTCCTAGACTTCAAAAGGATTATTTGCATAAGTAGTAGCATGTGTACATGAGTAGCCACAGCATTTCTGACATGTCCATGCCCTGGTTGTTATGGGATAATTTCACACCATTTGTTGTGATTGTTGTCTTTAAAGCATTTATGATACTTGATTAACTATTTTCAAATGAACTACTACTGTAATCTTACTGTCTAGGCTGTTTCTTTTTGCTATATGGCTAGCATAGACTGTCCATAATGATTTTTAATCAGTCCATCCATTTCTGTGTAACAGGAAATGCATTGAGGTGATCAGGCATTCTAGGTAAAAATGAGTTCAATTTTCGGTGAGCACTTACTAACAAGGTGTTCTTTGATGTTGTAATAAATGGCATAGTAATTAACAATTCAAACAAAGTGTTTATTGGTTGATGTTTTCATAGTACTATTTTAAACCAGCCTGTTGTAAAATCCAATACTATTTATTTTTTTTCCCCCAGTGTGCTTTCAGACCGCAGCTGTCTAAGACTGACAGCTGGACCACCCTCCATGGATCTTGATGCCAGCATTCAAAGAACTTTGGAGGATAGTTTAGCAACAGAAGCTTATGAGAGGAGAATAAGACGTCTAGAACAGGAAAAGCTTGAACTTAGTAGAAAACTGCAAGGTATGGCCATTAAAAAAAAGTCATTCAATCACTTTTTAAACTTAGATTAGCTTGCAGCTTTGTATGGCACTGTTTATACTGTGGAAAAAATGTAAATATGCCTCCTGGAATGCTTTCTTGCAGAAAAGAATTCTCTTCATTATTTCTGTTGACAAATTAAATTTCTGTTATTCTTTATGCCTGAAATACACCATATATGCAACTTCTTATCTCACTGTACTTTGATCACTATGGCATAAACATTTCATTCTTAGAACTTCTAAGAACTTAGTTTGTCCATCTGACAATTACTGAAAAATTGGCACTTAATAGTTTGAAATTACAAATTGTAGAATACCCAGTGTAGGGTCTTTGGCATGTCTTAATTTATCAGTAGTATCTCTTTGATTTCCTCAGATATCAGGAGTAATTTGTCCCTCTCTCTTCCATTTTTTTCTAGAGTCCACCCAGACAGTGCAGGCTCTGCAGTATTCAACAGTGGATGGCCCAATAACAGCAAGCAAAGATTTAGAAATTAAAAGTTTGAAAGAAGAAATTGAAAAGTTGAAGAAACAGGTAACAGGTATGTTATAAATACTAATGTAAAAACTGTAATAAGAAGCTGTATTTTGTCAAGGTCTTTTTTCCTCCAATTGTAATGCTAGTTTTCCTTGGCTTTATGAAAGAGTTTTCCAGTCTATTTTTACTTTTCTTTTTACCCCTCACTCTTCCTTTGTAGCTCAGCATTTTCTCCAAATTCAATTTAATTTGAGTTTTCCAAGTGGCAGGGAGTAGTGAAGGGTGTTTTTCCATGAGAGAGGACACAATGGGCCATGAGGCTGCACTTCCAGCAGCAGAACTGACCAAAGAAAACTGCCACCAAGATAGCTCCTGCCTACAGCTGCATGGCCCCTTTTTGATCTATGCATTCCCTGGACTCTCTCATGACTTTAATTAACTCGAGTAAACAAGGAAAATGCTATTAGAGAGAATTTAATCAACTTATGATCAGATAAATCAGCACAAGGTGGGCAATAGAAGCATGTGAGGAAAAGGAGATGAGAGGGAGAAGAACCACCTTTCAGCTCTGCGGTCAATGAGCCATCATTCCTTACAACACTGAACATTTATTTCCTTTGCTTCTGACAGTTCTTGAAGATTTTATGAAAACTAAAGTTTTGGCTGTCAAGTACCTCAGTACTTTAAACTTGAAAAGTGTTTTTGAAATCTGTGCAGCTAAAGAGCTTAATTTTTTAAATTAATGTTATGCTGCCTTTTTATCAAAACTCCCAAAGTAGTCAAAAAGCAAAAATCTACTCTCTGGTTTTACAGAGGCTACTAGAGGCATTTAGGGAAAGATCCATCTTTTTCCAGCCTTACTTTCCCAGATTCTGGGCAATTCATGTTTTAAGAACCTTGAGAGGGAGGGCTTATATTGCACCACCATATTGATATAGCTATGAGTGAACCATTTGCTGTCTATTTAGCTAATACCTTTTTAGTCTGCTTTAAAGGCTAACTACTAGTATTCAGTATTCTTGATTCGATGTTCTGAATTAAGTTAAAGAGGATTTTCTCTCACAGACATTCATAGCATAGGGCTCCTGCTATCCATCTCTATAATGCTGTCTTAAAATAGGATCTGGAGAGCAGAGACATTTCAAAAAAAGGAAGAAAGCAAGCACAGCAAGGTGTTTTGTTTTGTTTTGTTTTGTTTTGTTTTGGTTTTTAGAAAATTACCAAGAGACCATTGGGTATCAGGTCTGGAACCAGAGAAACGGGGATGAAAATCCAATTAATCTTAGAGAAATAGGAAAATGTCTGCGTTTTGTGTGAAAAATCAGACACAAGTAGTGGTAGATACATCTCTATTACATGACCATATTTACCTGAGGCAAAGGAAAAAGAAACAGCCAGAGAGGTTGGAGGAAACTACAAAAAACATTTGTTGTGGTTTGTGTTTGTGACAAGACTTCATTCAGTTCCTGAGTGTCAGGAATGCCAGCAGCGACACCCGCAGAAAGAGGAACTTGAACTGAACTTGCAGACACTTCAGTTGGTGTGTTCAGACTCTGCAGCTGCCTCACGGGGCAGGAGCAGCTACGTGTGAGCTGCAGAGTGCAGCACATAGATTACAGCCTGTTCAAATGGTGTTGTCTGGAAAAAGCCTGCTGCAGATACACAGTTGGACAGCTGCTCTGGCGTGATGCAGCAGTTTTGTATTGTACCACAGGCATTATTTTGGGATGGGAACACGGCTTAGCTAGCTCAGGGAGGATCACTCTGGTTTGAGTGATGCCGTGTTGGCACTATGTCAGGACAAAGGTTTTTGAAAAATTTCTCTCCGGCCAAATTCTCTCTCTTGCTGCTGTAATAAGGATAAAGACAGCATGATCAGAAACTCCTGCTCTGCAGCAGGCCTTAACTCTGGTTTTGAGTCTTTGGGACCACTGAAAAGCAACATTTACAGGAACAGCTTTTGAATGAGACTAGTCATTCACAGAAAAGCATCAGGATCAGCTTTAAATTATATTTTATTCTTTACTATTGAGCTGCAACTTAGATTTTAGTTCATTGCTGAAAGTATCACTCACTTCCTTTGGTAATGAAAAAAAGAAATAGAAAAGGTGTGAAAACATTCCCCAGCATAACTGCTATCCCTTTCCAATTTGAAAAGAAGTCAAAGTCTGGTGAAGGTGGTTAATAATGAGAAGGTTTTTCCTAAAGTAATTTTCTGCTTCACACCACATCCATATTTGTGTATTTATTCCTAGACATAATGTGTACTTTTGGAGTTTGGTTTGGAAGTGAATAATGGGATAAAATGAGGAAAATGTAGAATTGTCTAACCCATCCCCAGTCACCACACAACTTTGCCAGTTTATACTTTAATGCTTTGTCCGATCCAGCCATTTGTTAGAAAACACTCATTTGTGCCTTAAGCTGTAACTAATACAAGCCAATTTGATAAAATAAAAAGAGAATGTTCTATTTTACTTGATTTTATGGGGGTTTTGAGATACATTTTAAAACTGTATTAATGACAGAATACAGAAACAAACCAAGTGATGGCCATGTCTGAATGCTTCCAAATGTAGGGGAGCTAGGTCCAGGTTTTCTGGATACCCTTTAAAAGATCCAATTTTTCTACTAGATCTGATGAACTTTAAGAAGGTTCAGTTCAGGTGCAGAGCTGAACTTTTTATGCTTTGGGCTCATCTCTTGGGCAACTAAATGTAATGTAATAACGTGTTACAGTGAGTGTTTGCATATATTATCTAAAATGTTAGTTACAACTAGGGTGATTAAATGGAAAATTACCCTTTACAACACATATGTCACAACTAGCTTTTTGTTACATTCTTTAACCTGTTTTACTGCCTCTTCTGAAGCTGTAAGAGTAAACACCTGCTTAAAAAGGTAGTAAAGAATGAACTCAAAATTGTGTCAAATTCAGGAGTGTCACCAGGGGGGCTTAGAAAAATACATTTTTCTTGTCTATCTGGTTTTCCAGGAAATGACAAGCTAGCATATGCTTTCAATTTTTGAGGTCAAAGTTATAATTTTTGTTCGCTAAGTTACATAGGAGAAAACTTTGAGGAATCTTTAATATTGCCAAATATGTAAAGGGCAGCAATGCAAGAAGAAAACAGAGCCGTGGAACAAAGTAGTTCATGCACAGAAGAGATTTATCTTGGCTCAGCAGAGCCATATATAAACTTTCTTTTCACTGGTGACTTCAGAGTAGACTACATAAGGGAGGCAGTTAATAATTTCTGGCTTTGAGCTACATCTCTTATTTAAGTGCATTCTTTTAAAATTTTAAACAAGAGTCAGTGAATTAAAACAATAGTGAATATTTTTCTGGGTATAAGCTAATGGTATTAATTTGCTTATAAAATTCTTGTGTTTCAGAAATTAACCCTCTTAAAAATGTATGTGTTTTTATATTTGATTTCTCCAAGAGCCAGTCTCTTAGGGTTATATTTATGAAAATGTAGTTAAAGGCTCTCATTAAGAATATAGATGGGTTCCTGTTCGTTGGGTAAATACAAATGGTCTGAAGACCTGGCACAACGGAAATAAAAGACAACATGTCCAATGATTTCACAGAATTTGGAATTAAATTATATATACATATCATACATATGTCTTGTCTCATATGTATCTTGCTTTAAAGTCTTGTTTTTAAGTAAAGACTATGAGGCAAAAAAACCTCCACTCGCTAGCTAGAAATTTTCAGTTGCCATGCTTTATGGATTTCAGTTTTTCTTGCAGAATTTGAGGGTATTTGTATGACATTATTTAACTGTGCCATAGAAATATACTGCCACTGCGTAACTGACTGTTGGTAAGAAACTGCCTGCAATAGTTCTCCTTTATTTATAGTAGTAATAAAGCAGATCACATAAAAACAAGTGGTTTTCACACTAGAAATAAGTAAAATCAGCTGAAGTTAATTTTAAGAGTATCGACAGGAGAACACTTGCCAGCTCTTGAGTGACCCATTATTTTTACTGTTTCTTTCTGGGGGAAATTGAGGGGAGGAGGGAGACTGTTTATAATTACAGTGTAATAAAAGATGTATTACATATTACATCACAGCACATAAAAGTCAAATGTATAAGTCGTGTTAAAGCATACATTACAGAATTATGTATAGAGCATGGTTATTATGTGAGAAGACAAATTGTTATCATTTTCTGTGTTGTATTTCAGCAAGCTGTGACCTTTCATTCTGTTCCCTTAAAAGCAGATAATGGCAGCTGAAACAACCTGCTCCCTATTCTAAAGCAGATAAGAATTGCCTTATTTTGTGATTAAATGGAAACCAGAAAAAATATTGAAGGGGCTTCAAGCAGCTAGGCTATGCTATTCTAGAATTATGATTTTTCCCATAGAATATTTCAAAGTCTGCTGCTTTTTCTAGAATCTGGTCAGCTAGAACAGCAACTCGAGGAGGCCAGCACTGCAAGGCGGGAATTGGATGATGCTTCCAGACAAATAAAGGCTTTTGAGAAGCAAGTCAAAACGCTGAAGCAAGAGAGAGAAGATCTTAATAAGGTAAAAGCATTTAGTCAGCAACTCTTCTAAACACTCAAGACTGTTTTATTTCTGTTCATTTTGCTTGTAATAGCTTTCTAGTGTAAAACTAATGAGCAGATAACAAGCGTGTAGCATGACCTACTTAGCTTTCTGCCTTTTTTTTTGAAGAAAAGGACATTATTTATCACATTGTCTGTATGACTGCTGGGTGGTCCTAAGTGATTGCTTCCAGATAGTGAACAACTCCATGATCCAAATTGCACAGTGGCTGCAAAAAAGGTTTTATAGCTTCACATCAAGGTGATAATGATAGGGGTTAGAAGACAGAGTAGAGAAGAACTATTCCAGACAATTTAATCTGAAGTATGGGTGAGACTTTTAACAGTGAAAAAATGTGAAGACTATGGTATTAAGGCTGTGTCACAGAAGTGTTTCCAGAAGGGAGATGTGAAAAATTGCCCAAATATGAAGATTGAAAAGTTATTTGAAATAACTATAGTTAAAGAATAATGGAATTTATTTCTTCTTCTCTATCTCCCTGATCCCTCATTTTCTTATTTATAACATACTGTCTGTCATGGCTCTTTTTTGTATTTGTTATTAGATCAACCTGTAATCAGGTGTGAAATACATAAACCTGTTTTTCATCATGATTCTATTGGCTCAGTATTTTAAAGTAGATGTGCCAGCTGTGTTTAACACTGTTTCTTCTGACCCTTAAGGCTCTTAAAATTTTGAAAGCTGCCAGTTTGTCTCAGAAAGACCATCTCTCTTCTAAAACAACTCATAGTGATGAGGACCTTTTTTTAAGAACTTTAGAAATGTTTTTAGATTTATCTGGATGTCAGCAGTGCCAGATATTAATTCTTCCTGTTGACCGTCTTTTTATTCTGAAATTTGCTTTTCCTTGCTTCTTTTTTCTGCTCTGGTTTCACTGAACATCATTGAACTACTTAAACTGTTGTGGTCCCTCATTGGTAGTGTGGTGGCACAAATCTAGAGCACAGCAAGCTTGGTGAAGGTATTGTGCTGTGCAGTTATAACAGCACTAGCAGTGTTATTTCATGCTGGTTCTTTGAAAAGAACAGTTATTATATATTGCTTTTATTCACTGCAGTTTTTTGTTGCCCGAAACTTTCTCAAATATTTGATATGAAGGTACACTGTATGGAAATCATGTTTGCCATTGCAGGCCAGTTTTCAAAAGCTTCTTGAGTAAAAGTTTTCATAGAGCAGAGTTTTCCATTCAATGCAAAACCTTTTTTTTAATCACTTAGCACTTGAGATTCTTGTAATTTATTTAAGTACTTTTTAAAAAGCAATGCTAATGACATTTTTGCATTAAGAAAGCAAGGTATTTTTATATTGTAATTCAAGTGCTTGAAAACCATTATGTTAATCTGTAATAATGGAGTAGATTCCTACTTGGTTTACATTTATGCAGTTTAACTAACTCTAGTAGCGTAAAACATGCCTCTTTCCTCATTTATAGAGGCATGCAATCTGTATTGTAGATGCATTCATGAAATAAAAAAAAATATATATTCACTCTAGAAAAGGTGTTAGATGCGCATCCAAAGACAGAATTGGCCTTGTAGCTTTCTAGGTTTATTACTTAATTCTTTTTTTAAACTGTAGGAACTGGCAGAGTCTAGTGACAGATTAAAATCCCAAGCCAAAGAGCTGAAAGATGCACACAGCCAGCGGAAATTGGCAATGCAGGAGTTCTCAGAGATGAACGAGCGGCTGACAGACTTGCACTCTCAAAAACAAAAGCTTGCCCGCCAGCTCCGAGATAAGGAGGAAGAAATGGAAGTGGTGATGCAAAAAGTAGAAAGTTTAAGGCAAGAGTTACGCAGAACAGAGAGACTTAAAAAAGAAGTAAGTGGTGAGAAGACTGTTTAGACTCTATGAAATAAGTTATATGTAAGGTTTTCTGAGTATTTTTTTTTATTTGTAAATCTTTAACCTTTTGTTTGTTGTTTCAAACAGTACCAGTTTTGTTTTCTAAGAATTTGAAGTGTTCAGTTTGGTGCTGAAGATTTCTCTCTTATATTGAAAACCATCAGTAGATTTTGGAAAGAAAAAAAAAATAGAATCCTATCTATTAAAAACGTATGTACTTTTGTAGCTGGAAGTCCAAGCTGAAGCTGCAGCTGCTGAGGCATCCAAAGACAGGAAATTGCGAGAGAGGAGTGAACAGTACTCTAAACAGTTGGAAAGCGAAGTAGAAGGGCTAAAGGTTAGTCTGTTTTGATATTAACACCTGCAAACTTACTAGTCAACTAGGACTTGGATCTGCTTGATTGCTTTCAGGTGTAGGACAAAAGGGTTTTGTCAGTCTGTCACTGCAGTCGGTGCTAAATGTTAATGCAGGCATGCATTGCATTATTGCCCAGAAAAATGAACATTTGCCTGATGTGCTATTTCTTAATACTCAACCATGTCTTACCACATCGCTTCCATTAATACTTTAACTTTACCTGTTAAAAAGCTTTTTTTTTTAGTGTAGGATGGTTGAATATTTGAAGACAAACCTGCATCTAGGCAGGTTTCTGTATAGGTGTTCTGTGTTGTTCCTCATGTTTCCTGCACAATAGATGTCACTGTAAAGGAACAGTTTTAGCACATTCTGCCTCTCAGCCAGAAGACGAGGCATTTTTGTCCAAGAACAGCATTGAGCATGAAGATTTTGTTTATATTGATGAGATTGCTCACACGTGCATGTGATTTTATGAGAAGAAATTTAAGGCAGCCAAGAATGTTAACTGTTAATTTTATTCTGTGATTTAGCATTGTATGCGGTGCTCTAAAGACGTTAGGCTTACTCAAAAATTGAATGAGAAAGTTTTTAGTTTACATATGAGGATTGTTCTTCATTTACAGCAAAATCCTGTTCCAAATCTTTCATGCAGTAGGGTAATTCTAAACTTTTTGGGCAAAATGGGAGATTAGTCCTAATCTGGTCTTAATTTAAATCAACAACCAAGTTTTTTTTCATTAGAATTCTCTGGAACATTTATCAACATTAAGTTATGGCACAGAAAATTTGGTGGTTTTTTGCAAACATTATTTTATTTGGCCTTCCTTTGCTAAAAGAAAATAAGGAAATCCATTCAATATGAAGTTTGGATTAATAAAGTTTCTACTGCTGTGAATTCAGATTGTTATCTGAAAATTAACATGTTTCTTCTGCTTCCATGAATCTTCCCCATCAGCAAAGAGTCTGTATGACAGTTTAAGAGGCAAGAAGAATTCATGGGAGATCTATTGAGAATAAATGATACTGATTCATAACAACAGGGCAAGTTTATCAGAAAAGGGAATTTTAGCTTTCTTGGTAATATTTTACAATTCAGTAAGCACACTTTGGGTCATATATGGTTATTGTGATACTGCACTGTCCATTCAGTAAAAGCTGTGCATGGTTCCTCAGTTAAGTTCAGGGAGCTCTCCTACAGAAAAGGAAGTATTTAAAGAAGAAAGGAAGGTTTCTCCAAATGAGGAGAATAGGAAAGACCATAAATGATGGCAGGCTAAGTGTAAACAGGATATTGAGGGCTAAATAAAGAGCATTTAGGAAGCAGTGGATGCTCAGAGTGGTTGTGGGAAGTTCTTTAAATCCAAAGCAGAAAACCTCAGCAAACTCATGAGCTGCTTGGGGATGGAAAAGGTGATCTCTGAGCTAATAGGGCTGTGGCAGAAATGCTCCACAAGGCTTTCGTGTGTCAGACTTCACTGCTGACGCAAGGGACATTGCAGCTGTAGGGGTTTGACACTGGCTAAGTGCCAGGCACCCACGGAAAAACTATTCACTCCTTTTCCTCTGCTGCAGCTAAGCAGAGGAGGGGAAATTAAAACGAAAACTTCATGAGTGGAGATAAGGATTAGGAGAAGAACATTTTAAGGGCACAACAGGCTCAAAACTTAAACAGTATAAAGAAAAATTACTATTAACAGAATTAAAAATAAAAAGAACTAAAATAAACCTTTAGAACACTTTATTTTCTTCCCAGCCCCTCCCTCTTTCCCACCGACAGCACAAGGAGACAAAACATGGGGGTTTTGTCAGTCTTTCACGTTCTAAGAATCTTTCTTCAGTTCGTTCAGGGAAAGGAGTTCTTTCTTCTGCTGTGCCGTGGGGTCCTTCCCACGGGAGCCAGTTCTCTATGAATTTCTCTAGTGTGGTTCTAATTTTCACGAACAGCAGCCCACCCGACCTGCTGTAACGTGAGTCCCTCCCACGGGCCACGCAGTCTTCCCAAAACTGCCCAGCGTGGGTCATTTTAGTTCATGGGGTTTCGTCTTTTAAGGATGAGCTGTTCTAGTTTGGAAGAAAGGGTTCTCTTTCTCTATCTCTAGAAGCAAGGATCTTCTCTCTCTGTTCAAGTTCCTCACTAG
>VXAZ01002668.1:496622-605515 GCA_013399875.1 Gymnorhina tibicen | reverse complement strand
CAGGCGGTTTTTCCTTTCTTAAAACATCACAGAGGCGTTATCAACTTCTCTAATTGGGCTAGTAACCTGCCTATTGTCAGAGCCTTCAGCGATTGGCTCCGTGCCGGACATAGTAGAAACTTCGAGCAGCTTTCTCCCGCCCACCGAAAACCAGGCTGTGGTGTGTTCTCTGCAGCAGGATGGGCAGATTAGTTGGGTGTGCCTGGGGTGACTGCAGGAAGCAGGAGAGCTGGTAGGTGAGTCAGATGTGAAGTCACCTGAGGGAGTTCTGAAGGAACTTAAATGAGAAGAGAGCTGCTGGTCAAGATGTGAACTCTCTTATTACAGGCAGCCCACTGTGCCGTTCAGATCATCTGGGGAGGTACAGTGGAGTGGGTGCAGCTTCCTCAGGAAAGGAGTAGAGGCTGTGGTAAAGGATAAGGTCAGAGAGTTCATGGATGAAGCAGAGCCTATTGGGAAGAAGGCGGTGTGCCTTCTGTCAGGCCAAGTCCTGCAACACTGACCTGCTGGGGTTGTGTGAACTTGTTAGTGAAGTGTGTGGACAGAGGGGATCCTGTGGATGTCGTGTATTCAGATTTTCAGTAAAATCAGACTCAATATTAGTCAGCAGTGTGTCCTGTTAGCCAAGAGGGGTGCATTAAACAGCAGTTGTCATTGTGCCAGGAGATGCATTATGTCTCAGTTGCACCATTTGTCCATTTGAAATAGGCATGTATGAAAACATCTATTTGGAATATGTGCTTACATAAATTCAAAATGTATTCTCTGTTTACTATATCTCTCTAGTTGTCTAAGCCATTGTTCAATACCATTCGGCTTTCTTTTCTACTGCACCATCTCTCTTATGATTCCAGTAGTATCTTTTCATTGTGGTAAAAAATGGGCAATTCCACTAAAACATTTTATGTACCTGATAGATGATGTTGCAAAGCCTAAACTTTTTCTGTGGTCCAATATCCTGTGTGTGTAAGCAATTCAGGATGCTGGGCAGTAACAAACAAGTTCTGTAGTTAACTGCCTGTGCATGAAAGAAAATTCCTATGCCTGCTTTTGTAAAAAAAATCTTTCTTTCTCCAAAGCACCTCCTGTTAGGATGGCGTCTTCCTTCTCCAGTTTACTATTCTGCATCCTAAGGGCAGGATTTTACTCTTACATCAAAACAGATGGTTGTTTTGATGAGTTAGAGAAAACAGTGCAGTAGCAGCACATCCCTGGCTCGTACATTTAGAGGGTTTTGCCGTTTTTTGCTGACGCTAACAGTAAGGCCCAGCTTTCTCACAGAATTTGTCATGGTTGAAATCTAGCTCATCGGAATGTTCTACAATGACATTTAGCTCTTAAAGCCTGTTCATACATCAGCAAAAGAAAATTACCCAAAGCCATTCCCAATTAAGGGTGAGTGAGAGGGTTTTAATATCTCATGGTAAGAATGGAGGTATAATTAACAAAATAGCTTTGATCCTCTGGAAGGTGTGACACAGTCACCGTAAGGAAGTAGATTTTCCAGTTACCTGCACTTTCTCCAAACAGAGTGTTTTTATGAATTTCCTTTCCTTAGAATACTTTTAATTACATATTTTAAAAAACAGAAGGAATTCCAAACCAAGTTGTCCATATGTTGACATTAGAAAGTTATTTCCGTACTTGGATTTCAGTGCATGTCATGCCACTATCTCATTTTGAACCTGATCTTGCTCCTCCTCTATGTTATGGCAGGACATTGAGTTTAGTGAGTGCAGCATTTGGTGCAAATGTGTATGTATCCTGAAGCAGTGTGTAAAGCCTATTGAAATGCCAGAAGACCTCCCTAAGAGAGCTATGAAACTGCGAAAAGTGAAGTAATTACTCTTATTGTTTAAAGCTTGTTTTTCCTATTAATCCACTATGATATAAATGGTCAATTTAAGTAAAATAGGTCAGGTTTCCCTCCTGACTGATGCCATCCATATAGTGTTTCTGTAGCTAGATTTTAGCCTTCAGTTAAGCCTCTGCTTGTCTTAGTATAGCTTTTCCAGAAATTACTTGTCCTTCAGAATGTATTAACTGTATATCCTAGTCCTTTTTCTGCATTTCTGAAAGTCACTTGAACTTGTTGCTGTCAACCGTGTGAGTGGAAGCATCAAAGCCTTTAATTCTGTGGTCACTTTCTGATTGCATTTAAGGGGAGTCAGAACGTGACCAGAGATGTTTAAAGTAATGATCAAATTTTCAATGGCTTGGAAACTATTACTGCATTTAAATAACAAAATAATAGAGTGTCATTCAGATTTATGCTCTTAACAAATTTTGAAAAAAATTGAGATAGATGTGTTTAACTCAAGGCTCTAATGGGATATTTTCTAAAGAAAGACTTAGGAATATTGAGTCGTTATTAAGCATCACTGTCAACATTCTCGAGTGTTAATTTGGGGCTGTTTATTTTAGCAAAAACAGGTTGGTCGCTCACCTGGGGTAAGCAGTATAGAACACCAGCAAGAGATCACTAAATTAAAAGCAGACTTGGAAAAGAAGAGTGTTTTCTATGAAGAGGAACTATCTAAACGTGAAATAATGCATGCTAATGAAATAAAAAGTCTGAAGAAAGAACTGTGGGATGCAGAGAGGCAGCAGCTTGCCCTCAAGAAGGAGATCATGGTTTTGAAAGACAAGTTAGAGAAAACCAGAAGAGAAAAGTGAGTATTGTATGAAATTTACCTTTTTTTAACCTTCTGAAGTCTTTTAAGATTGTTCCAAACAGTGTCACTTCCTTAAGTGTAGTGCAGACTGTTGGATTTTGGCTGAGCTCATGCCAGGGTTGAAAACAGTCACCTTTAAAAACAGAATAAAAAACTCCACATCCTTGTGCTGAAACATTTGATTTGACACCAGAACTGTTTCACTGGCTGACCATTCCAAGGTATGTAACTGGAGTTACAGACTTGCAGCTCAGGGTGAGTTGGCCCCTGAAGCTTATGTTGCACTTTAAAATAGTTTTTTGACGTTTTTCTTTTATTTGGTATTTTCATCTTTTGGTGCAAAACTAATGTGTTAGAGATCAAGTATTGTTTACATTTCTGCCAGCACAGGAACAGTCACTTAATGTGAGCTGAGGCTAATCCATGCTGGGTTCCATCCACTGTTAACATCAGTCAGCAGACTACTGTGGGCGTAAGCTGCTTTATCTCTTCTGACATAGTAATTTGTCAGACCTGCTTTTTTCTCTCCCACATGGTGGAGCTTATAGCTGGCCTTGAGGTTGTTCATTGAGGCATTCATCAATAAAAACAAGTTTTTCTGTTGGATGGTGTAGTAGTGGGAATAAGTTAAAAATTGAACGTGTTCATGTTCATTCATAAAAAATTCAGAATGCTTTATAGGCACTAACATACATGAGTCTTTTGCTGCTGTAGCAAGATGGCAAATGAGAGAAAGCGTGGAGAAGTCCCTGCTGAGAGCTTATCCAAAGTGTAGCAAGTCCTTTAAATATAAGTAGTAAATTAAATACAATTTTGTTCCAAAAAGCTTATGCAAATAGAGGTGGAAGCACTGTTTCTCTGGTAAATTGTATTCAGCAGGGATCATAGATCAAACAGCCTAGAATGCAGTGCATGAACTCTTTCTTCCTAGCATGCAGCTATTCATAGGCTGGACCTACTAACAAGGCAGGAGTTTGCTGCTTTGTTCTTCATTGTGACACAACTTAATGGTCCTGGTGATCAGTGAGATACAAATGCACAAAAGGCCATTCTGTCTTGTAAAATATAAAGGTGATGGTATGACACTCTTTTAAGTCCAGCAGTATCTCAGGAGGAGCAATATTCAATAAAGAATCGTTAATACTTCTTTCTGCATGCTAAACTGTTTGTAAGGATCATACCAGCAAGCAGTGACCAGACCAAAAACTCCTCCTTTCCCAATTCTAGTACTGTACAGCTGTAGACATTCTAACTAGATGTCCATCTAATAAAATAACAAATGTTGATGTGCTTCATGCTGGCTGGTTCATGAACTTTTTTTCAGTCTGGACTCTATAAATAAAAAGAGAACTGGGTACAAATCTAAAATGGGTGCTATCATAACCGTGTGTTTTTAGTAGTACTTCAAGTGTTCGTGTAAGATAACATTTTAAAGCATGAGCAGAAATGTGTCACATAACCGGTATCCAACACTTGGCTCCTCATGGGAAGGGCTGCAGCATCGTGTTAAGTCAGGTGTCCAGGCATGTGATGAGTGATTGCTGAAGGCCTGATCTCATCTGTCTTTTGTTAAACAAATCTGCAAAATCTCATGCAAGCATTAGGACTCCACTCCAGAAAGGCAGAAGTCCACGTTCAAGTTGTGCTGTAGTTTGACTTCTGCAATTTAGACGGGAAGCTTAAGCATCGGGAACGCAGGAATTGCTGTTGCTACTCAATATTTGGTAGTTTTCCTTAAAAGAGCATAGATTTTCTGCTTATGCATATTGTTTTTAGCTTTTGTAGTCGGGCATGAAAAGCTTTTTGTGAGTCTTCCAGTAGAGAGGTGTTCAGTGTAAGCCCTGAAAAGGAAGCACCTGGAGGCTTTGTGCTGAAATAAGTGGAATTATTTCAACAATAGGCTTGAGGTGGGCATGGAGTTGAATTGGGCTTGTACAGTTTGGCAAAAATATTTTAGTAGTCTAAAAATAATCTTCAGTGCATATTAAAAAAGATCTTGGTAAGAGGATGTGGTTGTATTACTTTGTTAGATGAGTGATTTACATAGGTTATTCTAAGCAAGGATCAATAAGAGCTTTGACAAAAATCTGTATGTACATTTCTGTGTAACTTGCATGTTGGTGGTTTCTGGTTTGGATTTTTTAAATGGATATTTTTCTTTGTTTCCTTCAATTTTAAGCTTTCTAACTTTTGCTATTTCGAAAGCATAAATCTTCATGGGAGAGAAATTACCTTCCTGTACAAAATGATTGCCCTTTGCTGAAGTCTCATAAACTGCATGCTATTAAAGTTGGAAGCATAGGAACACAGTATCAGGCCAGTGATCTGTGTAGCACGAGATTCCATTTCTTAAATTGTCATTAAGAAATATTTCAGAAGAAGATGCAAGAAACTGTGTAAAACAAATCACATTTGTAGAAACTTCTTTTAGGCCCATCATTTCATGATGGATTTAGAAAGCAGAGAGCTTTATAGAACAGCATTTGCTGGTTTAAAATTGTGTGATACAAAGAAGCCTGGGGGCTGGTGTTTGTTTCAGGTGTATTTTTCTTGGTTTCAAAGCAGCATGGTAAAATATTTGACCACTTTGTACAGATGCAATAAAGAGCTGGAGTGACAAAGTGATACCATAAAGCAGTATTGCACATTGCTTGCATGTGGTTTGCTGCAGTTTTACTGATAAAAAGAAAGCTGGGTCATGTATGATTTCTTAACTTGAAGAGCAGACGCATAGCTAAACGTTAGATGAGAGAAGTTTGATGGGAGAGGAGGATGCCAGGCTTCAAAGCAAAAGCATTATTTTGATCTTGCTGGCTGTCCCAGGTACGCCTATGGAGTCTGTCACAGTTCTGTAGTTTGCTGAGTCGCTGCTTCGGTGTGATGGGTTATACACACATTCTCCTCTGTTTCAAATTTATCTTCATTTCTGTATTATAGTGTAGCAGCCTGACTTACTGGGGTAATGACAATCACTAGCTGAATTAAGAATGTAAAATACAGAAAATTACAAATATGTTGGGCTCTTTCTCTAATCCATAGCCTCCTTAATCCACCACCGTTTATGGCTGCTTTGAGCCCTTAAAGCCTTAAAGGAATAAATTTAAGACAAATACAGAATAAAAAAATCCTAAACAAAACCATGAAAGCTGCATAAAAGAAATTCATTAAAAATTAGTTTGGTCTTCTGTCTGCAAAATTAGCTTTGAATCTACTCCTTGAAAACAGAAGCAGGACCTGTTACTAATTCCTATGACAGCCAATGCTTTAATCTCTTCCTGCCTTTTCCCTACACTGCTCATCATATGCATGGAATCCGTTGATACAGAAAAGGAGTGGTGGTGAATTTCAAACTTGGCATTTAAACAGTGAGATAGTATATAACTTTACTAGGATAAAGTGTTATGTTTCAAAGGATGCCTAGCAACATCGAATTTCATCCATGAGTCTAACATGTTGCACTAGATTTCAAAGAGTGGTTGAAGCACTAAATGAATTCCAAATTAAGAGTAGGAAATTCAAACCAGCATTGCTCTTAACTGGGTTCACTGCAACCACTGACATTTCTCATCTTTGAAGGGTGTTCTCTCAATCTGGCAAAGCTTTAGTGGTTCTGCATCTCAGAAAAAGAAGCAAGAATGTAATTTATCTTTGCATTGTGTAAAATTCTGATCAGTATGTAGAAAAAAAAAATGCAGTGCTCAAGACAAGGTTTCCCCTGGATTTTATTTTTACAGAGTTAACCTTTAATACTGGGCACTTTTTCAAGTATTTTCAGGCTGGACAGTGGTATTTGCTGAGCAGATATTTTCTGTATCTGTGGCATTTATAGTATAGTTCCATCAACCATTGATGAACTTTGTGCCAGTGACCCAAATAATTGGTAAAAAGGTGAATACAAGATGCGAGGCTCGTGAATCTGAAAACAGTAGATACAAGGTGGGAGTTACACATCTAAAACATTGCTGTGCACCACTTGAAGGAAATTCCATAGGTTTTTTTGGCAAACAGAGGGCCTGCAGCTTCATTTGTTTTCAGGTTCTCACATTCATTGTGCAAGATCAAAGTTGATACTAAGCAGAGTCAACCAGGGGTTCTCTTCCACTGAATAATATCCATGGCAGAAGGGAAGGTTTGGGGGAAACAGCTACTGTGAAACTTTGTCAGAAAGAATGGTCCAAACTTGCTGTAGAATCTGGTGATATTTAGGAATGTGAACGTTATCCATCCACTTTTTGCTCATAGTGAATATATGATACCTGAATTAACAGTTCAGGTGTGTCTTCTGGCTGTTCTAAATTGCCCATAAAAGCTTTTCTCATCAGAGACCAGCCCCAAGTGCTCTAATTTAGCTTCTGTATGCCATGGTTTCATGTGTGGTCATTTTTGCCTGTCATTCTGTGTGAAACTTGGAATTATAGATATATGTGTGTTAAAATAATGTTCATGTGAGCTGAGAATGTACCTTGAGCATTTTACAATATCGACACACACTTTGATCTGCAGGATTGCAGCTGCTCAGTGTTCAAAGAATACATCTGAAGAATAAAATTTGTATAAGTGGGTTGATAAACACTGGCTTGGTGGAGCTCTGTTAGTTCTGTACTGAAGGATTCTGTGCTATCTAACTGTAAAATTCAGCAGGCTGTCTTGTAGTCCTAAGATGGTGGTATAGTAAACTGCTTAGTTTCAATAGGTTGTGCTACTATCAGTGTAGTACTTGTCTTCAACATGTGGGTGCATTGATCTCTTTGTGTTCAAGTGAATAATGAGGTGAGTTATAGTAGAAAACTTCCTAATTCTACTTCACTTTTATTTCTTAGCCAAAGTGAAAGAGAGGAATTTGAAACAGAGTTCAAACAAAAGTATGAACGAGAAAAGATTCTGCTGACAGAGGAAAACAAAAAACTTACAAATGAACTTGATAAGGTAAGTGCTGATTAGTTGAGGCCTGCATTTACAACTATTGTGTGCTGTGTACAAATTGGACAATATGAAGCTGCATTGGTTATTACTACCTTTTAACTGAAAGCAGAAATTGATGTTACACAAAAAATTGGTGATTATTATTAGATTTGAATAGAGTGTCTACATGCATCTGAACTTAAGAAGGTGTGCATATAGATATGCATATATGAGTATTTATGTGTGGGAATGGAATTAGATGGTCTTACATTTTGATAAGATTAATGCTGGACAACCCTGAAAGCCAACAAAAAAGGGTTATTTCATTGTGTGACCCAAATATAAAAACACACAGTTAATGATGTGATTACTCAGAGTACATTTGCATGTCAATTGTTTGAAATACCAGAGCCCCTCCTACCCTTTGAGATTAACTGTTACTTTGAGATATTAAAAAAATACAAATGATAAGGCATATTAACTGAAGTGTGTTGAGCAAGTAATAATTATGATTCGTGCATTTGGATTGTCTCTTTATTGTTCATTTTGACAGGTTATTCAAGTTCATTGTGCATTATCCAAGTCTTGCTAAACTTGTCTATTGTTTTTGTAATGCATTAGATTTTCTAAAAATATGATGAAAGTACAGTGTTCTTCAAAGTAAGCATGTTTGCATGTCTGTGCTCAAATTAAAGTATATTTTCATACCAGTATAAGACACACAATAGATACGCCTATATGTAGGCTTAGTCCAAGAAAACTAAGAAAGAGCCTAGTCACTTTGATAGTTTTTCTGCTTTCTCTCTCCCCCCATTAGCTTTGTATTTTTCTTGTCAAATGACGTGTAATAAGTAGGCATATTTAAATTATAAGCCCATTTAAATGATAAATAGGGTGGGGAGTTACTCATATTTGGAGTAAAAAGCAAAACAGATTTTTAATTGGCCATTCTTCTATCATTCTGAATTGTTAATATATTTCAGTACTGAAAGAAGCTTTCACCTGAGATTCATTCTCCTAAGCAGGCCTTTCTATAAAGTCTATCTAGTCTCTGATTCCAATTTGACTTTCTGAATCATTATATAACATAATGAAGGTTTAGTTCCCAATACCAGCTTGGGTTAGCTGTGGCTTTTGTCTTGCAGAATGTGCCTGTATGAATGGCAGCTATTTGAATGAGAGAGGTTAATTGCTAGGTATAACATATTGTACTTAGAGACGTGCATTTAATTTCAATTTCCCTGTCTACAAGTAAGTAAAATGAAAAATAGGGGAATGTGAGACACCTGGAGAATCTCAGGACTGTCTCATGTCTGTATCTGTTCAGTCTCTCTCTCTCCATGGTTACTAAACAAGGGAGAGGTTCAGCAGTCTTATCTGAGCTATAACAATTTTTATGCCTTTGCTTTGCTCTTCTAGTAGATTTTTCTGTACAAAACATTCCACGCCTCTATGGTGCAAAGCAGAAACCTTGTAAGAGTTGTAGAGGTATTTGGAGACTAATTCTCAGAAAACTCATTAATTTGGTACAGAGTAAAAATGTAGTTCAAGTCCTTAAAAGTGGCTTTTCAGTACAGCTAAGGTCATACATACGAAGAGATTCTGGCTTTTATCGTTACGTGGTGTTTATTGTGATGGCCAGTACCAATTTCTAAAGCAGATGCAAGGTGTGGGAGAGGGGAACATGGTTTTGAGTCTGCACAGAGGTGGAGTCACAGCAGTTTATACTTCTAACGAGTTGTTTAAATTCTCCTTCAGCTCACCACCATGTTTGAGAGACTGAGTATGAATAATCGGCAGCTGGAGGAAGAGATGAGAGACCTGGCTGATAAGAAGGAGTCCGTGGCTCACTGGGAGGCCCAAATCACTGAGATCATCCAGTGGTGAGTACTCTGCTCTCATGGCATTCCAGAATCCCCTCAGTATGTGGTGGGGCTGGTGCTGAGTTTTTGTCTTTGTACATGGCACTTGGGAGTGCTTAGGTGAAACGTCACACCCGTCTGGGATTCTGCTGGGGTTTTGGCTGAGATTTTAATAATATACAAATCCAGAAAATTGTGTTCCTCCTTAAGAGTGAAAGTGTCTCACCAAATAGAGCTTTTCAAAGTGCAGGAGAATCGTGGCCCTTGGGTGTGGCTTGTGGCTGTGGAAGAATGCTGAAAGGAATCATGTGCTGAGCTCACGCCTCGGAGAGGGAACAAGCCTGGGAAAAGCAGTGGCTGAGTGTTTGCGTCTCGGCATTAATTTCCTTCATCTGCTTGGCATGTGGCAGAATGAAACAAATACAGTGCAGCTTTTATGTGATTTTTTTTATAAGGAGAGTATTTGAGACTACCACAAAGCCAGTCAAGTGATGTTTATAATGGTACTTTTGCTAAATAATGATGTTATCTTTCTGGAGTCTTCTGTCCAATTCCGGTAAATTAAGGAGAAGAAAAGAGGTTGAAACTATTAAGAGAAAAAGACTGTGTATTCTAAGTTTTTCCTCTATCTTTATTTTTCCTCTTCATGCGTGCTTATCTCCCCTCACCTTCAATGGTCCATGCAGTGTTTCACATCTACAAAACCAGTTTGCATTCAGACATTTTATTTTGCAGATTATCCACTTCTAGGAAGACTTCATCATGATACACTGGTATTTTTCTGTTACTAATTGATTATTACCTCCCCATGTTTTTCCTATCTCATGTTAGTGAAAAAATCTAATTTGTTGTGTCCAGGCAAAAATGGGAAACACTGTTTTAGAGAAACCTACTTTGGTATTGTTGTAATGTTAGTTCAGTTTTGTTGTCCACGTATAGAGAAGCTTGCCTTTTGAGTAGTGCCATGTGAACACATAACAAGGCATAAGGGCCATCCTCCAGGTTTGCAATGTGTTTTAAACAATGTTTGTTGCATAAAATTATGTAATGCTGATCTGTGTTATGAAGTCCATTGTGTCTCAAGGCATTGTATTCGTAGCAGAAGTTAAAAAATTTAAAGGGTCCACTTTTTGTGTGTTCCTTTTAAATTTTGTCTCTCATAACGGTGATAGTAGTGGACAACCTGAGTCACAGAAATTTTTAAAAAATTACTTAACTGTTAATTTAAACAACCTTCAATTTCTGGCCAATTGGAAATGTTTATTCAGAAAAAAATCAGTGTAACGAATGAGACAAGTCTATAATTTCACATTCCTTATTGCTTTAAGGTCGTGCTTATCTGCCATAATGCACCAACGTAATCAAACACAATTTTTCAGATTTATATGTGAAATCAGTCTTAAAACTTGGCAGTTGTAGGAAAAGACAAATCAGAATTAATTGTGGATTGTTCCACTTAACACGATTTAAAAATGTACCAACAGCCACTGAGAATGTACCTTCTCCTGTAGTTTTATGAGAGCATTCAATATTTTAAGATACATTACCGATGTGGTTCAGGCAAATGATAAAGCATTTTTCATGTTAGGGATTTCACTGTAAAGGGTAAAAGGGTTTGGGCTTGAGTTTTTTGTTATCTGTGAAGATACTTAGTGAAAACAGATCAGGAACGTGCAGGACTAACTTTCTGAATGACAGACACCATTTTACTGATCCCTTATGATAATACAGTGTCTTCTAACTAGTACAGAACTAAAAATTAAAGAATCATGTGAAAAGGAAAAAATAGAAGTACTAGGGCAAACATTAAGGGAATTTTAAAAGTCTGGCTTGGTTCCAGTTTTTCATCACTAAGCACATCTCAGTTTTCCCTCCATACTTTTCTATGCTTATGTTAAATTTTTTCCAGCTATGCGAGGCCTTATCTTAGGTCACATTTTTTCCTTGTTATGTTTAGATTTTTCCATGTGTTACCCAGATAATCTGGTCATGTCCATCTGCTGTCCTTAGAATTCAGCACTGCATACTGGAATCAGGCCCTTCTCTGGGGAACATGGGTGCTATATGAAGTATTAAAGCATCTATTATAACGTTAAATATTTTAAAAGAAAAAAATCCACACCTAATTTTGGAGAAAAGTGGTCTTACTTAATCAGTCACAAGCCTGTGTTTTCCTCAGAAGAACATGCACTTTAAATCTGTACGTGTCCACACCTTCAGTGTAACAGTGGAATGCCTTGGAGCTAGCAAAGTAGGGGAGAGCTTGTGGGCTCCCTCTTCAAAACTTAACAATATTACATTAAAATATGTATTTTGGCTGCATTCTTTCCACTTAAAAATTGCCACGTCCTTTTTGTACCATGATCCAGGAAGGATAGGAGGCAGTAGATGGAATTAGTTACTGGGTTTGTAAACAGTTTGCTCAGCGGCCTGTTCAAGGGACTTGTTCTAGCCCTGTTTTGAGTAACACAAGCCCAAGAAATCCCTAAATTCTTTTTAAGTGCTTTGCCATCTAATGGATACCTCTCAAGAAATCTCTTTGAATTCACACTTTGGATGGTTAAGATTTGTCACTTTCTTCATGGTTCCTGCAGCCCTTCTAAATCACTGTTTCTCTCAGATTTTGTAACTTGTGAGTAATTTTAATGGCTTATCACATTGCCTTTAGCCTTTCCCTGCTCTCTTACTCTGCTTTATTGCATCTTCTTTAGGGATAATGTATGAAAACCTTTTAATCTTGCTGTTATTATCTCAAGATACCATAAACACAGCAATATTTTAATATAAACACTTGAATCAAACTTTCACTGCAAATTCTACTGTGGACTCAACAGACCCTCACGGATCATTCAGCCTTAATGGAGCTATTATATTGACGAGTTTATATTAGCCAAATCACTCATCATTCCTTGACAAGAGTAAGAAATATTGAGGCTTTTATAGTCGGCTATAAATTTTCCTCTGGGAGATGGGAAAGAGATTAATTGCACTGGAGGTTAATGCAGTCACTTTAAAAAGGAATATTTTAAATAGCCGTGGTACCCTATTCCTGTGCTGTGCAGAAAGGAGGTTGCTGGAAATCTTGGTAGTGATTCCCAGCGTACGTGGCAAGAACCTTAATTTGGGAGGGATTAATGTAACCTAGTTGTAGAAGTCCTGAGGTAGAAAACTCAATAAACCCCATGACTAGTACTCTAGAAGTCTGTTTCTCTCACCACAGGTTGAAAAGGAAGCCTGCACAACTCGTTCAGATGGATAATTCTGTATTGTTGAGTATGTTTATGTGGATGAGCTGAATCCTACCTGTTTTACCTATAGAATGGATGTTAGGCTTAGATTCAGCTGGCCAGAAGCTGTCACTGTTGTTTACCATAATATTCAGTTCATATTTTACTTATCAGCCAGATTTTTTTGTACTGTTGTTGATTTTATCTTAATTGATTTCATTGAAAAAAACCCCAAGACAAAACCACAAAAAAAAATGTAAGTACCAACTACCCCCTTCCAACACTTCTAAACTAAATCAAACCTGAAAAAGCCCTGAAATTTGGGTTGGGGTTTTTTTGGTTGTTTTAAAATCTGTTTGCTCTCAGAAAAAAAAGCCCACACAAATTGTTAAAAAAATGTAGCAAAGATTCTATACATATTGAACTGTTAAGAAACTCAAAACATGTAAAATTCTGAGATGTGCTGTGTTTGAGATAAGAACGGTCAAAAGTTAATTATCTCTGAAATAGAAATTCTGGAGGGCAGGGTGAAATTTCAGGGCTTGGGAGCAGAAGGAAGTGTTAAAAAATTTTAGAGAAGTATTTTTAAAAAACAGGTTTTATTGGAGACAGCAGGGGAAAAATTAAAAATGAAGCTAGAGATTGAGCACACTGCAATGACAACAGAAATTTAAAAGCATTGAGAGACTAGAGGAGTCAAGACTCTCAGATTTCCTTGGGGTTTTTAAATCAGGTTAAACAGAGCTTGGTGTAAGACTGCAGGGCTTTAAGACCAGTTCTGTTGAGCAAAATTCTTTAGTCCTCTGGGTCCATTTTGTGTTGTAAAGTATCCCAGCTGGAGACCCAGGGAGTCTGGCTTCCTGAGCATCCTGACAAACACCATGCAGATAGCAGCCAATGGTTATGTGAAGGTTGTCATGATGTTGGCTCCTAAAAAAAGGTTAAATTTAATTTTACAGGAATTTGTACCATATTGCTCTTCTGGGTTCTTTGCGTTAATGAACGAAGCTTGCACGGGCAATTATCTATGAAAACAGAACAGTTAACCTAAATTTTCAGTAAAGAAAGAAGTGACTGGGTGGAACCTGAAGAACTTCTCTTCCTTAGGTCTCTTACTGTGCTTGTCAGGGCTCTCGGTCAGAATGAGGACAAGGAGAGCAACATCAGTAAGAGTTATTTTGCCATTCTTGCTCATTTTTTCTCTAATTTCAGTTTTTTAAAGCCAACCTAATGGAAAGCCAACCTAAAGCAAACCCCAGCAAAATGGTAACGAATAAAAAAGCTCCAAGAGCTCTTGGGTCCACATAATGTTTAATCAACGTATGTCATTATTGAGAGAATTTTGCCATCTAGTGGACAACAAAACCATCTCACTTCCAGATTTTACTGCTTTAATTTACTGTCTTCTAGACCCTCAGGAGTTCCCTTGAACTCAGTACAGATATTTGTAAAAATTTACTTTATATTTTCATTTTCTAGATTTCTACACATCTGTGGAACATCTCTGTGAGGTTTTTGCATGTGCAGCTTTTCAGCATTTAAAGGTTGAGGGTTCTGTGCACCATAAACCAAATAATTAAAGTGTTTCCTCACCTTTCATCAGGAAGGATGTGTGTGGCATCATAAAAATGGACATAGTAATTGGACACCTTTATTTCTGCAAAGATTTTATGTCATTAAAAATGGAGAAAATTAAATGCGGATTCCTAAATCTCTTTCCCTTCTCATACATCAGGAAAACTTACTCTCACTTTGAGAGCCTCACATTCTTTTTATTCCTGCTTAAACTTTTTTTCCTTTTTACAGTGTTTTTAATCATGCACTCACCACTCCCAAGAAGCATCTTTAGCTACTTCTCCCATCTTTTGCCCACTGTTACAGACTAAGTGGTTTGTGTAGGCTCACATTATCTGTATCTGGTTGTCCAAATGTGTCATCCAGAATGTTATGGGAAAAGAAGTTGGTATGCTGCTTCCATTGAGTTCTGATGGGAAAAACGGTGACTCATGAATATAAAAGCTCTCACTGACTTTAATAGTCAGGACATGTAGGGTTTTCCTAGATTCCTCCCCACCTCTTGAACTAAATTATAAGCAGGAGACAAAGAAGAGAAAGCCCAATAAACGTTTATTTTTCATGTTGGGTGTCAGATTTGTGGAAAATGGTTGCTAATTTTGCTTTTGCCTCCTCTGTATTATGGCAGTCTGTCTTCCTTATATAAACCTTTATAACTGCATACCCAAAAGTCACCACAGTCTGCAGATATTTAGCCTGTGGCTTTCACGGTGGGATCTTGCTCTAAGGCCACTGTGGGAAAGCTTGTCAGTTCTGCCCTTGCCCATGACAGTTCAGAGTATATGCTCCATGTCTTTCTTGCCTCCTGGCAACTATCTGTAAATCTGTGTTGAAACTTTTACTTTTATAATTAATGGTAAACTTGCAAGTAGCACCATTTCCGTGTTCTGTCTGTGTATGAACCCCGTAGTATCAACCAGAAAAACTTACATTGCCTATAGGCACAAAGAGGGAAGGGCTTCCTGCTAGGAAGGTCACTGCAAGACAAAATCAACCATCTGGAGAAGTCTCACCTCCACTCCAACATCCTTAGGATTAGAGTTACTTTTAAAGATCAGGAAGCAAGGATAAGTCAATTCTCATGAAATACAAAAAATATTTTCCCACTTCCTTGTATTTTATTTAAAGCTATTTGAGGTTCAGGATTTAGAGTAGATCCTAAACATTTCAGTGTTTGGTGTTGATAGACTTAACCGCGATCAAGCTGTGCTATTACCCTGCTGGTCTCTGAGGCAGCTCAGGGACTTGGATAACACCTGGTGTTGCAGAATGGAGATTGCTCTTCTGTGGGCAAAATGGACGTGTTACAGGCATGTAAGGAAACGGGGTGGGAGGGGTGATCTGGTTTTTTTTCTGTTTGTTTGGTTTAGGTTTTTCATAACTTACTTAGTTTCAGTGAGTTAATTTTTTAGCAACTTTCTTTTCTATGTTAATACCTGAGGCAAAGTGAAGAAAGAACCTTCTGTTGTGATTAATCCCAGAAAGTTGTTGTTCTTTCTTTGTAACTGATGATCAAAGAATCTGAAAAACAGGCATGTCTCCTCCTTGTTGTCTTTACACCCAAAAAACATGTCTGGATAGAAAACAAGCTCGGTGGATGAGAGAGCCTCTTGTGTCTTACGCTGTTTAATAACATTAGAAGTAGACTCTCCCTGTTTAATTAGCACTTCTAGGAGTAACATCACTGTTTAGCTGCTAGTTCTCATAGTCAATTGGTACAGTAAAGTTAACCACGAGTTCCAGTATTATCTGGACAATTGAATTGTTAATTATTGGTTGTGAATTTTGTCTTAATTTGCTCCCTAAAAAGAGGTGGAAAGATTTCTTTCTCACAGTCTCAATTTCAGATAGCTGATAGGTAGTTCTTCAATTTTCATTCTTTGTCTTAGTGATGCATATGGTTTAATGAAACTCCACAAAGCAGCAAAGAATTAGTTCCGTGTGGTTTTCTGTTTGGGCTTTTGTTGTTGTTTTTCTCCTTATGTTTTATGACTTTGTCTTCTGTATTTTTCTGTTTCTGGTTGTTAGCTTGTTGAAGGGACTTCTGTTTTTCTTTAAATTCTTCGGTTAAAACACTTTATTTTTTCTTATGTAATTGCTTAGGGTAAGCGATGAAAAAGATGCTCGAGGTTATCTTCAAGCCTTGGCCTCTAAAATGACTGAAGAGCTGGAAGCCCTGAGGAACTCCAGTTTGGGTGCTAGAGCTACAGTAAGACTTAACTTCCATATGTCAGAAGGTTTTTTGTTTGAAAAAACCACTGATTGGATAGTTTCAGCTGCAGCAATAATCTGTCTGTAGAGTCTATGTTAATCAAAACTTAAACTTTCCTAGAGCTTCCCTTCTGAATATCTGAATACCAAATTTATTGTTTATCGATTAATTAAACACCAATGTCTTTATAATGTGATTTTATCTATGTTATAGTTCAGGTAGCTACTTTATAATCATATATGAAATTGTTGAAGGAAATCGTGCTTTTGTTCATGAAAACCTTCAAGTCCTTCACTTGTGAAGTGTGAATGTCCTTCATAGCTGTCATCTGAATTAAGGCACATCAAAACTAGACTTGAAAAATCTCTTTGCTTTTAAGATCAGCATAAAACGTTCATCTTGCCTACTTGTTACTTGAGTTCAGAAATACTACTCCTAACATTACTCTTAGTTTTAGATTATTTTGGAATTAAGGAACTCTTACGTTAAGGACATAATAGACTGAGAAATGTAGTTGTTGAAGTTAGTTACATTCCTCACTCTCATCTTCCTTTCCTCTTACTCTTTCTACTCCCTTTTTGGATTCTTTCCTAGGACATGCCGTGGAAGATGCGACGCTTTGCAAAGCTGGATATGTCTGCAAGGCTGGAGCTCCAGTCTGCTCTTGATGCTGAAATCCGAGCCAAACAGGCTATTCAAGATGAGCTGAACAAAGTCAAAGCTTCCTGTATCTCTACAGAGTGGTAAGACTGAATTGTTCTGATGCAAATTTACTTTGATACCTCCCAGGAAATGTCATCAAACCATTATTTCATCTACCTCGTCTGTCGAAATTTGATCATGAATCAAATTTCATACACCCAAACGTGTAAAAAAATTCACTTTGTCATTGTTTGAACAGCTGAACACTTACTGGGGAAAGTTGAAATCTTGAAGGCTTTCAGAGGGAACACTTTCTCTTTAATAGTATGATCTCTCCTAGTTGTGATAACAAGTCCAAATGTAGAGTGTGAGTTTGCATCTTAGAATATATTCTTTTCCATTCTACTGATGGCTGCATTGGGTTAGCTGACTAAAATCAATGATTGGCACAGTAAGAAGTTATAATGGTTAATGGACTGTTACGAATTCTTTTATTCCTTCCTCAGACCTCTTGCTTTCTCACTTCTACCTCACCACCCCCACAGCAGAACTTATTCTGAATTGGGTGAATGCCTGAAACAGGGGGTTGGTAGAAAGTGGTTCCGTTTTCCTAGGCATCGAGCTTCAGCCTAGCTCAGAGCACTGGTGTGTCTTGCAGCTTTAGGAAAGCAGTAGGATAGAGCTCAAATTCAAGTGTGTTACCTGTAAAGTGGGAACATCTGGTTCACCTACCTTGAATGTTTTTCAGGCCAGGTAATGTGATGATAGGCAGCATTGGAGGTTCTGTAAGAACAGGAGAACCAGTGTTTGCTTTGACAGGCAAGAATGAGAAATGTGCTCAAACTGCAGAGTAGTGGTACCGTTCATCTGTGAGTCAGAAAGCACTGAAACAGCTAACTGTAAAGGAACTGAGAAAAAAGATAGTTCAGCTTAATCTGTTAGTATCACAGGTACTTAATTAACAAATAAATTGTAATGAAAAACAGGACTTTTTAAAGCATAAAAATACATACAGTCTTTTTTTCTCATTCACAGGATACAAGCTCACACAATTACGTAGAAATCAGAAACATGAAAAACATGAACCTATTTAACAGATAAATTGCTTTTTTCTGTAAACTAAACAGGTCCCAATAGATTTATTCTGGCATTTGAAGACATCAGGAACCAGAGTGACTTTTATCATGGGTTCGCAATACTTACATACATTTTTTGTGTTCTTTTAAAGTAAATTGCAAGAATCTGAGAAGAAGAACATGGAGCTTTTGGCAGACATCGAAAGGCTGAAAAAGGAGACAGAAGAGCTTAGATCAGAAAAGGGTATGGCAACTGATATCCGAGTAAATAGTGTGTCACATTGGTGGGTACATCTTATCAGTCAAGTGTCACCTTGAAACTAAAATATGATACCAGCATGTGAGCACAACACTTGCATGTTAAGGTGTACCCACAGCAGTTGCATCTGCACTTGTAATACTCGTAATATGCCTCAGTTTTGTTGGTACCTTTGAACCAGTAAGGTATTACTTTTATTTGGCCTCTGTGTGGTGATTTACTGCCAGAAAACTGCTAGAAGTATAGATGTTTCTAACCTTTTCTCCTTTATGATGGGTGAAGGTATTTAGACATCAATACTGATCATAGTGTTGTTTATCTGTGGCTGTTTTGGGCCTGTCTACCCAGAGAGTAAACAACTGCAGAGGAATTCAGAGCATTTGTTTGTTTCTGGGATGACTTCATTGATAGGCTTTGCAGCCACATAGAGCAGTGTGGCCATGAGTGCTTTGCTGTGGTATTAAGAGTGTGTTCTGGGATTACTGTTGCATCTGTCCAACACTGTTTTGCATTGTTGCTGGGAGAAGAGACTTTTTTGGTAATTCTGCAATGAAAAAAAATTCATTAAGAGATGGTTAATGATTTGGCTGATTGTTTGCAGTTTCTGTAGTAGCTCTGATATTTGTGTCTTATGAGTCACATGGGAAGAAGTACTTTTTCAGGCCAAATGGAATTACCTAATTTTTTGTAGGGAACTATGTGAACTCCAGAATTTCAATACCCTGGCAACAATTGCTGCATTGGGATGTCAAATGTTTTTCAGCCTAAGCTGGTCGGTCAATAAAGTATTGTAGTTTACATTCATCTCCTATATATAGGCCTCCCAGTGCTGATTGACTGGTAAAAATAACTCAAACCTATACAGAACATTAAAAAATTGTGCCAATTAGCAAGTAAGAGTTTGGGAATTTATACTTCTCATCTTGATGCTTAGCACTGATACCAGTATTATGCTTCCTCCAAGTACTTGGAGAGAAGCTCCTGATAGCATCTCCCTGGAGACAAAAATACTTTGTCGTATTTAGCTTTCATTTATATGTTCTTGAACTTTCTTAAATATTGTGCCTGGTTACTTGACTTCTGAAATCTTCCTTTGTGTTAAATAATGTTATGAATTTATAATTCATATTTTACCCTGTATTTTTTCCAGTGTTTAAAACCTTACTGTTTTGGTGAGATAAACATTTTCTCTTCGCTGAAAACAAACAAGCAAAAAAAAGTAGTGTTCCAGAGAAAATTAGTCATGTTTCTTAATGGAATTACATTAGTAATATTCTACTGCAATTATTCAAAAAGTCTGATAGAAATACACCTTAATCTAAATTGTTATCATCTTTGGATTTGGTTTTGTCTTACAAGAAGAAATATGTTGCTGTTTGAATCATGAACTGTATAGAAGATTCAAATGTAGTCAATGTACAGTGGTAGAGCAACTTGCAGTGTGTGGAAATTGATTTCTAGGAAGGGATTATTTGGATTAGCACCTGAATCCTTTCCTGTTTATAAATATGTTTCAGAAATTTAGACAGGTGGGGAAAAAGAATGCTATAAAATAAGATAGCAATAAAAATATTGCTAAAAATATTCCATAAAGTAGTTGGTAATTTGAAAATTGGTCTTAGTATTTTACTGTGATTTCAGCGTATTTAAAGAGGAAAGGGTTCTTTGTAACTTCATTCACTGTGGGTTGTATTTAGAGTGTATAGGGTGACATGGCTGATTAGAGCAAGACACTGACATCTTTTAAAAGAAATAAGTAACTTCTGATAGCATAATTCTTTTGAGATGCACACAGTCCTGCAGGCTTTGGTCATAGTAAATACATGTATGTATGTGTATATAATGTATTTATAGCATTGAGAAGAATAGAGTTCGTACACATCTGAGAAGTATAAACACCCACACAGCAACTTGAATTAGAAAAGAAGAAGAAGAAAAAAAAATACCAGTTGGAGCAAGTTAAAGTAAGAGCCGAGGTGTGCCAGCCTCTGCCGCTGCAGGGAATGCAGCATTCCTGCTCTGCTCGCTGGCTGAGCATCACTTAAATGATGTGGTGTGACAGAGGCATCTGAAGCTTCACCCAGGATTGTATTACTGCTGGGCACTCAGCAGGGAGAGGTGGCAGAGAGGAGGCACAGAGCATGGCCCAAGGAACCCATCTTCTTTGGAAATGCCATGTTTTTGTTGGCTCCAGCTGCCCTGGCCCAGTGGGACGTCCCACGTGTGACCAGAGCAGGGGTGGCACCTGCTGCATTGGTGTGTGGTGCAAATGAACCATGAGCACCTTAAAAACGAGTACCTCCTGCATAACAGACACATGCATACAGCCTGTTTTCACACAGAACTCACACCACACACATCCTAGCTTGGGAAAGGTTAATTAGACATGCGCTTGTCTAGTAAAAAAAATCCTAATTCTGGAAAACAAACCAAATGTGCAGCTTATTTCAAAAAATGTAGGTGTTTCAGGTGGACACTCAGACTCTGATTCAGCAAGGCAAAGGTCCTCCATGAAAAGGTCATTTTTTCTGTAGCTTAAAAACCTGCTGCTGTTTTCTAGGTGTAAAGCACCAAGACTCACAGAATTCTTTCTTGGCATTTTTGAATGCGCCTACCTCTGCTCTGGATCAATTTGAAGTAAGTGCACAGCTATTCTAACTCTGTTAGTCAGTGGAACTGCTGTTGTGTGTACGTTATGTCCGTATTTGCTGAGAGTTTGCTCCTGTATTTTTATTGTATCGCCCCAGTAATATTTGTGTATAATAATACGTGAGAATTGTTTGTCATTTACAGTGCTGGCTGTCTTCTCTTGAGTGCTTGTAATTACACTGAATTCTCTCTCAAACCTTGAATGCAGAAATTTGCCTGATTTTGCAGTGAACATGAAAAGCATAGTTGTTCAAATGGCTTTTCTTTGTATTCAGAGAAATGCTAAGTAAAGCAGCTAATGGTTTGGTAAAAATGAGAGAAAATATGTAAATCATCCTTGATTGTATCCCATGAAGTCATTGGTACTGTTTATTAGGCTGTTTTCATCTTTTGTTCATTTTGCACAGATCTGTAAAATCCAGGTAATTGCTATTCATCTCCTCTCCACCGATACCTTTATTTAAAAAAATGAATCTGTTTAATACCTTTGTCACTTCTAGACAAAAGACCAGAGGAGGTAGAAAGCCTGGCAGGAAAAAATTGAAACAATACTATACTTGTACTATCTTCTTTTTTAATCAACAGTAAGCAAAGCATCATCTTTCTTTTGAAAGAACTGCTGAGGTGAAATATTGGTTGCACTGAATTCAGAGAATACAAGGCACTACCTTTACAGTTAGACATTAATCTAAAGTTTGCCCATTTTTTCCTGATGCAAGTACAGGATCATCACATTTAGCTATGAAAGAGCATTATCCCTGCTATTACTGATGTCTCAAAATTTTCTTTCTTTTCATTATGTATTCACTAATTCATTGTTCTCTTTTTAAGTCCTCATAATTAACATTGTTTTTAAATTTCCGTTGTAATAATTTGTCGTATAAGTTACTTTCAGTGTAAGAATCCTGTTGAGAGTATAGGAATATTATTTTATTGAGTAAATGCTGGAAAAACACTGGTTTCTTTACAGATAGTACATTAATTAATTGTCTGTGAAAGGCAATTAATGAAAACTTACTCAGGTGACTGTTACTGCTGCTGGTTATTTACAGTTCTTTATTTTTGCACTTTTATTTATATTGAACAGTTTTCTTCATCCATCTCTTTCTCTCTCTCTCTCTCTCTTTTTTTTACTGCTGTTTTCATTAAAATAGGATTCCTTTTCCTCCTCTTCATCCTCATTGATTGATTTTATGGATGACGTAAGTCTGACTTTCAACCCAGTAAATCCCTCAGTAACAGATCAGTTGATTGATTTGGAATAGTCAAACATTAATGCAGTCAACTTAAAAAATCTGCAAGTGCAGTGGAGAACAAAGTATTTCCGTAGTAGCACCCTTACACCTATTTATATAGACAGGTGTTCTGTTTTGAAATAAATGCTTTTCTTTACCTGCCGGTGAAGAATTCTTAATTGCAAACAGTTTTTCTGATGGGGAAAAGCTGCTTTTAGGCCTTGTCTATTGATGTGGCCTGTGGAAAATGGTTCCAAAATAACCAGCACATTTATATATTTAATTCTTTTGTTTCATTTTATTCCTTTATCGTGAGTTATTTCCCTAAGTTTTCTAATCACTTTTATTAAAATGTTTCCCTTGCATACAGTTAATTTCTGTTTGCTCAAATAAAATATTTTCTCTTTTTTAGCCTGCATCGTGAGAAGTCATTTTCATTATGACTGAAGTGAACTTACTACTTTTTATTGCCATTTGAGATGCAGGTTTTTTGTCTGGACTTTGTTTAAATATTCCCACTAGTTAATTGCGTACAAAGGGAATTGAGTTAAGAGCTGAAAATTGTGACTGCATTATATTTCTTCTAAACTGAAGTAGTAGGCCCATAAAAGTAATTATCAATAAACTTTTTGAAATCCAAGTGTATGGAACCCCATCCATGACAGCTCTGTAGGTATAAGTGTGTGTGTGTGTGTGTCTGTCCTTGTAGATGTGTTTATACATATTACACATAATACATTCACAAATATTTGTACATATATGTTTATCACAGTGTAATCCTGTTGGCATTGAAATGAGATACAGTTCATTTTATTTGAGAAATGTCTGCTGTCAAGGGTACAGCAAAGAGGATGAGGTATATGGGCCTTTTCTGCTGCTTTCATTTCCTTTCACTTTGAAAAAATGCTTTTCTTCTGGGTGCTTTTGCTCTGTAATCAGGTATATACCCCAGACAAAATGTGAAGGTTCATCTGTGGTGTCATAGTAGAAGACACTTACCTGCACTTTTGTATAGCACAGGAAACTTTCGGCATGCTGATGTTGTTGGAATTTTCTTAAAAAAAAAAAAAAGAGGGTACAGCTCCCTGTCGTGTAAATCTACAAAAAATGAATAGTATTTATGTTCTTTATCTGGATTAAAGAAAACAAGTTCTATGTTACCTGAGTATTAGGAACACTTAGTTTGTATCAGCAGGTTCTTGAATAGAAATTTATCTTTAAAACTATCTGAAACACTCCCTTAAAATATATTAAAAGAGAAATAAAGGATATATGTGGCAGTCGCTGATAATGTTTTGCAAGGGCAAGCTTTGGACGAGGGTATTTTCCTGGTTGCTGTCTAGTTAATTTTGAAAGACTTCAGTACTTTATTCTGTTTTTATTGTTGTTTGTTTTTTGTTGGTTTTTTTTTTTAAGAAGGCAGCATTTTTTTCCACAAGCATTTTGACAAAATTACTTTTTTCTTTTTTTCTCTATGCAAGTGAGTAATTTTCGACTGTTGGCATACATCCTTTAATAGCAGTTCGTCTTGATTGGTCTGCCCAGATCAGATCTTTGCAGATAACCACCTTTTAGTCTTGGTTAAAGTTTCCAGTATTAATATTTATATTGTTGCCTGTAGTTAGCTTCCTGCACATGGAGTCGAACTTCCCCTGTTCCTTGTTCAGTTTGAGTCCAGCAGGAGTGGTTTTTTCTCAGTTGCACTTGGCAAAAGTACATCTCCCTGGCTGGACTGGCCAGGGGCTCCTGTTTCTAACATCAAGGCAGAATTCTCTCTCATCTGACAAAACTGCAGAAAAAGAAGAGTTGACTGCTGAAAGAGGGAAGAGCACCTTGCAGAGAAATGCAAGACACTCTGTCTTTGTTAGAAAGAGAGATAAAGCTGATATCTGTGTTAGTAGATGAAAAGTGGTATCATTCAGTTGTGCTGAAAGTCAGTTCTGCATCTTTGATTTACTGGACAATCACTTGATTCATTCGTACCATAATTTATAGTCTCTGAATCATCTAAATGAATGGTTATTTATGGTTTAGCTCATTGAGTTGGTTTAGTATCAATATATTAGATGGACGTAAATTAAAATAAGGGTATTAAAACTTCCTGCCCACTGGATGCGACCTCCATTCCCTTTCCAGTGTCTCTTTTGGCAGCAGTTACCTTGAAGGACAGCATTTGCTGCAGCATCTCCAGAAGAATTAAACTCTCAGTCAAACCTGAGAAGTGTGTGGGTTCACTGGGTTCTTTGTATTAAGACTAAGGAAGAATTAGAAGTCCTCAGGTCAGACTCGTGCAGTGCTGCAGTATTGCTTGGGGTTCAGGAAAGCCTCTCTTGTAATCAAGAACCCCAAGTAAATATTGCTGATGGCCTGTATTGTTTCTTCAGACTCTGTGCTTCATTAAGGAAGGACAGAGAATGTGTAAAATAATGTGCAGATGCAGTTGCAAGGCATTCCTTGCAGGATCTCTGAAGTCTGTTTAGCATACAGATGTGCACACAGCACTGGGTTTCCTAGGGTGGGTATGTCTTGAGTGTCTGCCATCCAAATAATGTAACTATTTATAGCACTCTCTGAATGACTGGAGTTAATTTTAATTTTTCCAATGAGGAAAACAGTAGTTTTGCAATTTCTGCTGGAGAGAAATAAAAATAGATGTCCTGCTTCCTCTGTAGCCTGCAGATGCTGAGGAAAAAGTGGTAGCTTACTACTCATCTGAGTAGCAGTCGCTGTTGGTTCCTGCCTTGAAAAGATGCTGAGTCAGGTTGGCAGAACTGGTGCCTAAATCCTCATGGCTGTGACAGCCCACACGTTCAGAAACAATCCTTGTATCTCCTCTGAACACAGGGAAGCAGGAATGTGTTTGCAGTCCCTGAATTCCGATCTTGGTGGGGAGGGAAGTCTCACCCCCAGTGACTCTAAGAGACTAAATCCTTGCTGCTTCTCCTGCGTGTTGCAGGCTGTCTCAGTGACATTGTCTAGGTGTTAAGTCTCCTGTATTCACTAGAAGTGTCTGACGATGGAAGCGTTGGGTTTTGTTGCTTTGCCAGGTGGATCTTTGTGTATCTCACTAGAAGCAATCAACTTGTTTTATTTAAGGAGGAATTTGTGATCATTTAATAACAATAAAATGAAATCCCATTTTCCCTTGACAAAATTATTTTACCTGCACACTCAAAAATACTATTTTTTCCCCTGTTGCTAACACATTAGAAATTGGAAATAGATTTCTTAAGTCCTCCTGCAATCTGTCCTCACGTGCAGTCCCCATGGGCTTTGGCTAGACTAAACAAATCTGAACTCTGTAAGTAGCCGCAGAATAAATGATGTTCTGAATTCTTCTTATTGAACAGAATAAGCCATAGTAGTGTGTGAGCCTTGACTTTACCTGCACGTTCGTAATTAAGTTGAGTAAATCTGGTTCATAATGATATTTTAAATTGGATGCCTCCAATAGATAACTTCATTCATCTTAGTGAAAGCACAGAGATGCCAACTGCAAATTAATGGTGCAGTGTAGTCTGCAGTTCAACTATTGTCCAGTGTAAGACTATGGACTTGGAATAGCTGTTCCTTTTTCTTCATGTTTCTTCCCTCTTGTTGCCCCAGAATAGCTTATTTTTAAAACACTTGTAACAATGAACGTGCTTGTGTGTGTCTAACCACTACCTCTGGAGGTACAGTGAGGAATTCTGAGGTGATGTATGTGTCACTGTTCGGTTTTGTAACATATTCTCCTCCTTTCTTTGTTAAAGCGCTCTCCTTCCTGTATTCCAGCTAACAAAGGCAGACGTGTAAGAGGCTGTCTTACTCTATGTGGCCCTTTATTTTTTGCCTGTTGTGTCCATGCCTATGTTTAATGTATGGATTGTGTATTTACCTCACTGCATGTCTTTTGTGCTGCTGCTGCTGCTGTTTGCTGCTGCTGCTGCTGTGCTGTTTGTTGTTTTCCAGCCGTGGGCTCCAAGCTTTTGGACTATTTCATTTGGCAGTCCTATGAGCAGAATATCACAGTAACTGGAGAAGATGCTTTGGGTGTTCTCATTTCAGTTAACCCTATGAGTAGAATATCTGAAACTGGAGAAGATGCTTTGGGTCCTTTCTCATTTTAATGTGAAAGTCCTATGTGGAAGCTCATCAGGCAGAGACAGGTTGGGAAGATGAGCAAACATCAAATGAGGGCCTGTTTGTTTCCTTGCCCTTAGCAGAGGGCATGTGTTACGTCATGGGAATTGCCCATAGAAGGTCAAAGTTTGACATTTGGGAGGCACGTCCCAGCAAATGATAGAAAATTTCACAGTACAAAGATGAATAAACGTGAAGTGGGGAATTGAGTAAATGGAGCATCAAAGAGGATAGGAAAAATTCATACAAAGAAAACAGACATGGATGTGTTGTAGCTAGTTAAACTGGAGAAGTCTGTGGTGTTTCAAAAATCAAGGTGGGTTTTTAAATGTGTTTACATGTGTTATCAAAGCAGACTCAGTGAGGATGAATTCCTACCAGTTATGCTATGTCCATTTTGATCTCATACTGCCACTTTTGTTTCTTCTATACAGATACGCTGGAGGGGATAAGTAAGCATACAGAGCATTTCTGTTGAATATTCAATAAATAAGCAGCAATGCCCAACAGCTCTAATGATGCCCTTACCCCTGCAGTTCAAAGCACACTGCTGAGTCTCTCAGGCAAGCTTACAGTACCTGGTTGTTTTTGTTGGTGGTGCCTCCAGTTCAGAAGTTCTCTCTCCTCCAGATGTGTTTGTACGCCGGCCAGCTTTGGCTCAGACCTGCACGTGCAGACAGCTGTACACAGTCCTGTGGAAGGCAGCAAGGCTTGTTACAGTTTGGTAGGAAATAGTGAAATCTGCTTTGGGTAATCCAGTGGATTGGTTTAAAACCAGTTTGAATGGTGTTAACATGGTCTTCATAAACTGTTGACCATAGTTGAGTCAGGTTGCTTTTGTACTTAGTTCTTCTCATTAAAGCCAGGAACCTGGAGATCACTGCAGCAATACAGCTTAAGGCCCTTGTTTCTGCACTAAAGGTGGAGATTAAATTCCCTTCTGCAGTGGTTGATCAGGTTCTGTTTGTTTTGTGGGTTTTTTATGTTCGTAAGTGAAAATATATTTGTTACTGTTTCAGCAGTTGTCTTCAACCACAGAGGTTTTGTAGCACATTCCAGAAAGGTTCCATCACTGATATCAGGCTTGTACTACATTTTTTCATAGACACCATGAAAATTCTTTGGTATGCAGATGCTGCTTTGAAAGGGGAAGTCCTTGGAGTGTCTGGAAACATTTATGAAATGATAGATTAGATCTCTGAGTTTTACTTGTAGGAGAAAAGGAGCGTCTGTTTCTTGCTATGAAAAAATTTGCCTGTAGTTATTCACTGGGCTTATTTTTTAGTAACATTTTTAAGGAGGAGGTAGAATTGTTGAAGGTTAAACAGTCTTTGAGTGGACTCCCAAGTTATCACATGTTTAGACTGGATTAAAAAGAAGTTTAAAATAATTGAAACGTTGCGTGTTTGGGGATTTACTACTTAAGGCATCAGTCTTTTGAATACTAGGTAAAGCTTTCAATTATTATTTGCTTCTGATAAATCTGAGCACAAAATGTTTGCTTTACTGCTACTTTTTGCCACAATGCTTGAAACACATCATATATGTGTAGTAAACAGGTGTATCTCAGTGTGAGAATATCCCATTTTCATCTCAGAAATACTTGCAGGCATGTTAGTATGCCTAAGTTGATTAAACTGATGAGCATTCCCCACCAGATAACTTTTTTGGAAGGGTATGGTAAAAGTAGAAGCCATCAAACTAAACTCACTATTTTTAAAAAAAGTATATATAAAACTAGCAACTGCACCTGTTCGCTACTGTGACTGAGCTCCTGAAGAGCAGGACTGTGTGTGCATGTATAAAATTGGCTTGGCAATATAATTGATTCCCAAAAAGCAGTAAAGTTTGTGGAATTCTCAGTATTGTCAGTGGCAATTGAGAAACACTGGAATGTTCAAATGCTTTCTGTAAACATGGCTGCGTATTTTAGTTTCTCTGCAAGCTAGCCAAATCCTTGGCAATGGAGAACTGATGATAGCTCTGCTCCAGAAAATCGAGGCATGCCATGGAGCCTTCTGAAGGCCTGCAGCTTTTACTTTCCTTATTAGTGGAAAAAAGCATTTTCACCTTTTTTTTTGTTTAAATACAATTTCTCATAGATAGCTTTGTGGAGATGTCTTGTTTTCAAGGAAGAATCCTGCCTTCTCTGATTTTTTCAGCTGTACTAACGAAAGGTGACTTGTTACCCAAGGTGCCTGTTTGTACCTATGTGCCTTGCTCAGTGTAGCTCTGTGTTGGGCTGAGTTTCATTCTATATATCAAGGACTAGGAAAATATTTCCCAGAAGAAACTGTGTTCCTGGTAAGGATGTTTCTGTAGTTCAAATGGGGTGCAAAACCCTCTCAGTTCTCTGTGAATATAATTATCACTACCCTCAGGATATACACTGCTCTGCCTTTTCTCCTTGTTTTCTCCTGAATATGTTTGCGGGAATTTACATGGGCTATGTGGGAATTCACTTCTAACAAATCCCTGTTACCAGTGGACAAAACCTAGGAGCATTTAGAAAATACTCACCCTTGAAAAATGCTGAGTTACAAGTGTGTTTGAGTGGTTATCAGGGCCCTGAACTAGCAGCTCTTATGCATGTGCTCACCTCTCAGCAGAAGCCTTGGCGTGTTTACATGCAACAATTTTCATTCCATTTTTATGCTTTTAATTAGGAAGATGCTTAAAACTGAATTTTTATCCTCTCAGTTCTCTCTTAGGAATTCTACTGCTCCCATATCTTATTTTGGTAAGAGTTGAGAATTCTTTTTTAATGATGTCTTTGATTTATTTCTTTGGTTGTTGTTTTTTTTTTTTTTCTCTCTTGAATTGTTTTCCTAGATTGATTCAGTTGAGAATTTGACATTGTCTAATACCCCATCACGGGATGAAGATAGCAAGTCTCACCTCCATTCAAGATCAAGGTCTCCTTCTACAGCCAGCGAGATTGAACCAATTGAGGTACTTCAGTGCTTCAGTGTTGAAAGATACTTGTCTTTTTTTTTTTAGGAGTAACAGTTTCATTGTATAAAAACTACTATTGCAAATACTTTGTTTAGGGTGAGGCTCACTCTTCTGCAGCAAGACTGTTTTAGGACTTTGTAATAGCCTTCTGCACAAGTGGTGAACTGTGTTTTGGGGAATGTTGCATTTCCTTTCATGTATGGTTAATTGAATAGGGATGGGAACTATGAATCAATTATTAGTTATAGTCTCTCTTCATAACATATCTTCGTTCATGAATATTTAAGAAATGTTGGCACAAAGATTATGTTATAATGTAGTTTTTACAAACTCTTATTTGAAGCCCTGCTGGAAGTCTTGTTATTACAAAATGTTAGCCAGACTCCGCAACTATAATAATTTTATCCTCTTTCCCTGTTACAAAAAATTAATTTTGTGGTTATTTTATATTAGAAAATATCCAATCAGATGTTGACGATAATGTGAAGTTGGTTTTGACATTGAGGAGATGAATCTTGCTGAGAAATAAGATTTGTTTTTCTGAGTCCTGCGTTAATCAGTTTGGTTTCATGGCTTGGATGCTGGAGGATGGGGTGGGTGGGACAACATAGTCTTTTTCCTTTATCCAGACTTTGTTTGATAGTGTGTTCTTGATGTCTGATTGATCCTTTGGGGACTGTGTTCAGGTTACAGATCATCCTCCCCGTTCAATTCACACACCGACCATGAGGACAGCCTATATTGGCTCGGGACTCTCTGCACCAAAGGTATTCTGTCAAGCATTCACACTTTCTGTGTAGCAAGGGGGACGTGTCACTCCTGGGCTACAGCTTCAGGAGGACTATTATCACACACTGACCTTACCAGAACTGCCTAGAAGGGATGTTCATGTGCAAGCTGGTTGCTTTCTAAAATTTAAAACCCTTCATTCTTACATTATGGGGTGTGACAAGTTGCACTAGGAATTCCAGTGGGGCAGTACACAGGCATTTGATTGTAGCAAAAACAGTAGTTTGGATTTCTAAAGAGGTAAATGAGCCAGAATGCGAAGAAAGGAAAGTGCCATCCGAGGAGGAGAGTGTTTTCAGACATGTGTCTGAGCAACATAGCTCTACTCTTTGCATACAATAAAGTCTCAGATTAGCATGCCTGTGTGCTAATTAGATGCTTATTCTTGAGAAAAGGCAAAGAGTAACCCTAAAAAAGAAACCACAGATTTGCCCGTTTTTAAGCGGTGTAGAGTGAGCTCTACAAGGGGGCACACTAGCACTGGGCTGGGAGAAGGATTACCAGTTTTTCTGTCTTTTTGCTTTTACCTTCATAAATACTGATTTTCCATCAGTTGTTGAAATCATTTTGTTGTTGCTGAATGAGCCAGTGTATGCTAATTCCAAGTGGATTATGTCTGTTCAAGCAAATGAAGATTAAATACAAGCTATTAAAGGAAGAATTTTCTTGTAAAAGTTCTGAAAGTGACTCGATGGTTTAGGAATCTTTTGTATATTTAAAAATGACAGTGTTTCCTTCAACTAATAATAAAGTAAGCCTTTCCAATAGATCTCCTTCTCTGCTTTGATAAATTGCAAAGTAGCAGAAAATTCATTCGTGTAAAGGAAAGCTAAAAAGTTTGAGCAGACAGTGTTCTGTTGGCAGCATCTTAGTAGATCAATTAAAAAAATACTGTAAGTGCACTTGGAATCATGTGAAACAGATTTTACTGTGCACGTAATTTAATTTTTGCGAACGTTTTGCTCAGTAAGTAATGACTTGCTTTGTAATTTATTATGTCTCCTAAAGAACCTTCTTACTTTCTGACTGCATCAGTTTTTAAAGCTGGGTGTTGTTTCCCTGCAAGTATCGAAACAGAACATTCTTTTGTAGACAGAAAGCTGCCATTGTAACAGTAAAGCTGTCATTAAATATGGATAAGTTTGAGCCCTTAGCTCATAAGTGATATCTTATGCAGGAAAGTGAGCAAAATTTTAACATACCTACTCTTCAAAGTAGTCTGCAAAATTGTCTTATTTCAGATCACGTACACAATAAGGCTTTTTTGGACAGTCTTTGCACTCACCCTCTGCTCTGGCCTTTCCCCCCTGTAGTTATTTCACTGGGAGTTTTTATAGAAAAGCAGAGCAGCTTCCTGGATTTTATATAAGGCCGTCTGTGAATCATACTGCTGCATTACGTAGGCATTTATCCTTTATATAGCAGCATCAGCACGGCCGTCCTTGAGGAGAGGGAGAGAATTAAACCACTTACTCATGTACTTTGTGTTCCCAAGGAATAACAGGAAGAGAAACCCTTTCAAAACCAGCTTCATCTATCAGCTGCAGCTCTTGCCTTGCAGTTGGGTGTTCTGAAATTGCCTCTGCCGAACACCACAGAAGGGAACTCAGTCAGGGTTTTCTGGCATAAAATCTGAAATGTTGAAAAAGTCTGCTGTTCTTCTTTTAACTAAGGCAGTACTCCTTATAGAGGAGCGCTGAATTTGCAGCTTAGAAAATACTCTTACGGGTTGACCTGGGCTGACAGTCAGGTGCCCACCAAGCACAGGCTTATACACGTTCAGCTTCTGGAGTGTAATAGAATCATTTTGGCAGCTTTCCTATCTGCAGTGGAAGCAACTCATGTTCTGAGACACGGTCCAGTTTCCATGGCTTTGTTACAGAGGATGCTTTAAATTATCAACAGCGAGCACTGATAAGGAATTTTTTTCAGCCCCTGTGTTAGGAGCTCAGATCTCATTCCAGCAAAGACAAGCTGCCTTATTAAATGCACCTATGCACTCTTGTCTGTGAAAGAAATAACTGTTCTTCAGAAGTGTTACAGGTGTTAACATCCTTGCCTGCTCTTTTCACAGCCTAAAGCTCACCAGTTTGTAGTGAAATCATTTAACACGCCAACGAAATGCAATCAGTGCACATCCCTGATGGTTGGTCTGATACGACAGGGCTGTACTTGTGAAGGTGAGCACTTGGGAAAGCACAAACAAGTGTGAACTGAAGTTCTTGCAGATGCAGATGGCACAGTAAATGTTGTGGGTGATGCAAGAGTCTGGTGCTTATATTTTGAATAACAGTATATTCTCATGCCTCAGTCTTTTAACAGTAGAAGCCAAACACTTCTAATATCCTACATAACAGATTGCCCAGTTGCCTGGGGACACTCTTATTCCAGTTGGGGGTAGAAGAGCTTAGTTCAGTTTACTCAAAACAGCAATAAGGAGCCACAGTGAGTGGTCAAGTTTATTGACAGCAGCTTTGCTTTATGTTGCAGGGCAAAATTTAAGACATCTATTCTGATTTATTCCAGAAAGAAGCAAAATTGGTACTGAATGGCAGTTATTCTTGTTTGTATGTGCACAGAATGATACTCGCTGTTTAGAGGATGTTCCAGGTTTTTGTTTACTAGTAGAGTTGGGCCTAGAGGACATCATAGGGATTATTTTAGTCTCTTTCTTATCTGGATGAAACCAGGTGTATCCATAAACTATCTGAAAAAGAGAAATTCAGGATTTAGAGCAGATAAAGAACTGCTGCTCTGTGCAGGCTTTTGTTTCTGTCTGTAGCAAAGTTCAGTGAGATTATTCAGATGTTGGTCAAAAAAAGAAAGGGGATGTCTGTGTAAATCTCATCATCATGATCACAGCTTTTGCGCTGCACAAGAGATAACCATCAAGTCTTTGTTTCTTCTCCTCCTCCCAAGTGTGTGGATTCTCTTGCCACGTGACCTGTGCAGACAAGGCTCCTGCAGTATGTCCAATCCCTCCTGAACAGACTAAGGGACCTTTGGGAATAGATCCACAGAAAGGCATAGGAACAGCTTATGAAGGACATGTCCGAGTAAGTATGAGGTAGCTGCATTTGGGGCACTTACATGAAATTCATTGTTTTCCAGAGCTGGAATTGCTTTGAATATTGGGGGGATAGATTCAATTACATCTTAGGGTAGCAGTTTGGAAATGAAAATTTTCACAAAGCAACTCTTAGCATTGTCAGCAATGATCCTCTCTCCATCTCTGTTGGTCTTGTATAGTCCCATCCTAGAGATCAGCTCATCTTCCAGGCCCTGTGAATTTTTGAGTCTTTCTGCCAGTGCTGTGTATGGTCATTGGTGTGGATATTTGCGCATAAATATTAAAAGACTTACTCAACATAGTTTTGGCCATAGTTCAGTGACCAACTAGAGATGGGTTTCTTTGTCTGTATTTGTTAATACAACTCTGAATGAATTTGTGAAATAAGAAAAAATAATCTGTGATGCTATTAATTTATTAAATAATATATTGTGTGTGTTTCTGTGTTTGTTGGTCTTAGTGCTCCTGGGCTGTTGCTTATGTTGCTTAGCATCATCATCACTGAATGAAAACTTTTCAGCCCAGATGAGCAAATTGATTTTTGTGTTGTCTGTTTGATTTTTTGATTGCATCTAAACTTACAGAGAGTTGATGAGAATTTATTTTTCTAAAGGTCCCAAAGCCAGCTGGAGTAAAGAAAGGTTGGCAGAGAGCGCTGGCAGTGATCTGTGATTTTAAACTCTTCCTGTATGATGTAGCAGAAGGAAAAGCATCTCAGCCCAGCGTGGTAGTGAGTCAGGTCATAGACATGAGGTAAGCTGTCGGGTGCTGCTGGGAGCTTTGCAGAGGCACTGGGAGGTTTTGTTCTGCTTCTCCTTTTTGTCAATCAGTAAGCAAGCTCCAGAGCTTTTATGAAACCCTGTAATCCATGTTGAAAGCCACTAATTTTCTGGGATAAAAAAAATAAAATAGCAGTTAGCAGTTATTTGGAGTTAGCCTGAACTACATTTCTTTGTTCCTGTGTGGATGTTTAAACTTCCATTGCTACATCATGTGCAAAGAGCATCTGTTCAGCTGCGTAGAAGATTGGAATGAATAAAGACTTAAAATTAACATGATTTTGGGCTTTTGAATAGAGATAAAACTTCGTTACAGGATAAAACTATTACAGTTTTTGGTTCAGAAGGGCTGAATAGGTGGTTCTCACTGTCTTCAGTGTTACTGAAATACTACCAGCCTCACTGAAGGCTGAGAACATTTAACATAGCAACTAAGTAAAGCTCATCTCTCAGCTAGGTTAGTTTATCTAGGAAATCCCAAACTGCTGTTGGTTATAGCTTCTAGTGAGTTGGGATTTTTGTGAAAGAGTTGGAGAGGTGTTTTCATCCCTCTTATTTTTTAAGTTTTAATTTATACAGGCAAAACCCAGATACAGAATATCTGAATAGATTACTCTCCATGAGCATTTACCAAGAATTAATTATGCAGCATTGCATTTGTGAATTTCATCTGCAGATACAGAGGAAAGGATAATTTTAAAAATTCGATCTCAGTGCTGACTTACTATGCCCTTCACTAAACAAGGCTATTGGAAAAGTAAAAACCAAACATACAGATTTTGCTCATTAACTCTTTTCCAATTATCTTTATGGTCTCCATAAGGGATGAAGAATTCTCAGTGAGTTCTGTCTTGGCCTCAGATGTCATCCACGCAAATCGAAAAGACATCCCCTGTATCTTTAGGGTAAGTATTACCTCCTGACCCTACTAACCCAGACGTACAGGGTTTCACAGGGTGATGTGTGGTGTGCATTCACTGACAGCTTGCCAGTATTTTATTTCCTTGGCAAGTTCTGCCCATGTGGTATCCATGGCAGCAGCAGCAATGCATAGGGATCTGTACACGTGTCATTTCTGTGCTAAAAATAGCACTGGTACATTTAGATAAGCTCTCATCGCCATGTGGGTTATATTTTTTAATCTTCACAAGAAGATGTATTTTTCTTTACTTCCTCTTAGTCATTTGAAAGTCTTCTGTTCATCATAACCTTGTATATTTTCATTTCCTCAAGTTGCCCTCTGCTTCTCAACTTAACTGACCGGGTTATTGCTGAAGTCTTTATTTTATATACTTTTTTTTATGTATGCATTGGATATCTGAAACTCACATTCATCAGATAGTCAGTATAGAAATTCAGTGCAAAATGCTCATCAAAATTTATGTCTAGTATCTGGTATCAGGATTTTGCCATCATTGGCTTATTCTAATATTTTTATTAGATATTCTATTAAAGCTTTGACCTCAGTGAAATCTCCTTGATGTCTTATCAATTCCACTATCATTTCTTTGCTGTGCCTTTGTATTTTACTCCTTGTTTTTCTAGTTTTTAAACTGTTCATCGGTCTGTGTGCTGAGAGGAGATAAAACCTACAAAAGAGGCTTTCAATCTTATCTATAATATAAGCTGTATTAAATTCATGAAAAGGATCACAGAGCATTCTTTCAATAAAAGCCATTCCTATTGCATTAAATTATTAATGAAATCTACAGCTCTTAAAAATACAGAAGTCTTTATAAGAAATGCTTTTTGCTGTGAGAAACTATTGACTACCTTATTTAGAGCAGACATTCGTGAATTATGAAATAAATACAAATGCATTTAAAATAAAGCCAACATTTTCTCTGTTCTTTAAGTTATTCACATCTGCAGGTTTTCCTGCTGTGGGTTCTTGATTAAGATAAGAGTGTTTTCTGTTAACTAAAGAGAAATTTTTGCTTCCTTAATTCAGACAGCTAATTAAAAGGGCACTTACAGCCATCTGACTGCCTTGTAAAAATGATGAGGAGATTATTTATCACTTAAGAGTATGTTTTCATTTTTTTGCAGGTTACAGCCTCCCAGCTCTCTGCATCCAGTAACAAGTGTTCAATCCTGATTCTAGCAGACGGCGAGAATGAAAAAAGCAAGTGGGTGGGCGTGCTGAATGAGTTGCATAGGATCTTGAAGAAGAACAAACTCAAAGACCGCTCAGTCTATGTTCCCAAAGAAGCTTATGACAGCACCTTGCCCCTCATCAAAACAACACAGTCAGCAGCAATCATAGGTATGAACTCAATCAGAAGAAAGCTCTAAGAAAAATGGGCATGCTAAAAGCATGATTTTTTAGAAAAAAGAAGTGTTAGGTGGTGTGATCTACTGAATAAAGAATAATATGTAGTGGTTTTATCCCATATAAAAATGTGTATGGGCCTAAGAGAAGAGTGCATTTCACTACCCAGTACTTTTGTCAGGTCTTTTAAGAGTATTCCCTCTATTCACCCATATTCATAATTACTCACCAATATTCATAACTATTAATAATTTTGACTGAAAATTGGACATTTCTCTTTTGTTATTCCATAAACATAATTCCCTACCTGGGCAAAATTAGCACTATAGAATAGATGTAAATCGCTAACTTTACAAAATCTGCTGGTGGGAACACAGAGAAGATGTAAGATCATAGATTGAATTTAGTCATTTTAAATACTACTGCATAAAGTATGTTAAACTCTGATCATTTAAATTATTTCGATATAATAATATAGTTACTTCAAAGCTGGTGTTAGACTTAAGTTCTCTGAATGGTTTGTTAAAAATGATGTTTCTAGCTGTTGCTACAACTAACAGGAGAACTGGGAAAAAGACTTTTTTCAGAAATTTGAAAGATTGGGAGGTTGCCAGGTTTTTTAAATATGTGAATATATTAGGTTTGGCTTTATATACAGTTATTTCAATATATTAAAAAACTGTCTCTGTTAATGAGAATTATCACTATAGTTGAAGCGATTCCTGAAGTGCTTCCAAAGAAAAATAACCTTTTTTTTTTTTTTTCCGTAATGTCATAGACCATGAAAGAATAGCTCTGGGGAATGAAGAAGGGTTGTTTGTTGTACATGTCACCAAAGATGGTAAGAAATTAGGAACTGGTAATAATTTCCCTAATACTAAATCATCTTATTCAATATCCTTTGATTTCATTTTTCATGATTTTCCTACATTATCAGTTGGACAGCTCCATGACAGACCAGAAGGTGTTCTGTGTGTTTTCTGGTTTGGGTATCCTTTCCAGTAACAAAAATACAGCATTTGGAATGCAGTTGAAGGTTTTTTCCCTGTTGGAAGTGGGCTCAATACTGGTTTCAGACCAGGTTGCTCAGGACTTTATCTAGTTGGGTCTTGAAAATCCCCAAGGACACAGGTTCCATGATCTCTTGGACTACCTGTTGCAAATTATTCTCACAGTGAAACACTATATTCAGTAGGAACCTCCCTCATTTGAATTCCCTGCTGTGCACCTCAGTAAGAATCGTGGCTGACTCCTTTGTGTAACCTTCTCCTTGGTACTGGAAATGAAAACTTCTGTGCTGTATTGCAAGATGTAATAGCAGATGGGCCAAGTTAATTCAACAAATGACGTGTTTAATTGTATGTTTGAGCTCTTTGAGGCTTTTCCTTTATTCAGTAGTTCTGTGGCTATAAACTGTTTTTGAAATGAATACTGAAATAATACAGTGATTGTTACTGCATCAGATCTGCTCCTCCCATTTCTGATGAGGAAAAGCCAAAGGTCTATCCAGAATTGCCACATCTGGTACTATTAAAATACAACTTTTGATTTCTGTACTTTTTAATACTGCACAGAAGCAATAAAGGGGATTTCTTGGGTTTCTTTCCTAGTTCATCTTTACAAATACATATGTAATAATCGGTTCACACTTCACCATTACTTACTTTGATTTGTGGGGGGGGGGTGTTTTGTTTTTTGTTTCAGAGATTATCCGTGTTGGTGACAACAAGAAGGTCCATCAGATTGAGCTGATCCCGAGCGAACAGCTCATTGCGGTAATCTCAGGACGGAACCGTCACGTGCGGCTCTTCCCCATGGCTGCCCTGGATGGGAGGGAGACCGAGTTCTATAAGCTGGCAGAGACCAAAGGCTGCCAGTCAATAGTTTCTGGACACGTGCGCCACGGAGCTCTCACCTGCCTGTGTGTAGCCATGAAAAGGCAGGTCCTCTGTTACGAACTAAATCAGAGTAAGACGCGCCACAAAAAGATCAAGGAGATCCAGGTGCAGGGCAACGTCCAGTGGATGTCAATCTTCAGTGACCGTCTCTGTGTGGGCTACCAGTCAGGTTTCTTAAAATACCCCCTCCATGGAGAGGGCAGCCCATACAGCCTGCTCCATCCAGACGACCACACGCTCTCATTTATCTCACAGCAGCCAACCGATGCCATCTGCGCAGTCGAGATCTCAAATAAAGAATACCTGCTGTGTTTTAGCAGCGTCGGGGTTTACGTCGACTGCCAGGGCCGAAGATCCAGACAACAAGAGTTGATGTGGCCCGCAACTCCATCTTCTTGCTGTGAGTTGTGCTCTCTGTGTGTGTCTGTGTCCTTGCGGTTGTGTGCTGAAGTGATCTCTGCTTGCGTTGATATCCACAGGAGGTGAAGTTCAAGGCTAATTACCTGGCAGGTTAATGAGTGCTCTCAGCCCCTGTCACCATGTTTAACCTAGTCAGAGGGTTTAATCCTCATGTATGCTAGTTTTAACAACTCTGGCACTGACCTGTAGTGCTGGAACACAAAGAGGAATCATGAGTCAGGATTTCTGACTCTAAAACAGCCAAAAGCTTCAGGTTCAACAGAGGCTAACGGGAACTTTATGTATTCACTACCAGCAGTGCTGAACTGTTGTTATTTAAAGTCTTGGAATGGGATTGTACTTTGGCTCAGCATTGTGGTTCCAGCTTTCTTCATGCTGAAAGTCATCAGGATCTGGTAGTTTGACTTGCTTTTCTCCAATGGTATTTATTCCTACTTACTAGTATGTTTTGTCTTTTCTTACTTTATTTCTTCATTCTTTCTTCCTCAGCAGTTTTTGTCAACAACGTTCTTATCTCCTCTCTGCTTTTTCAAAAAGTCACTTTTTAAGTTTCCTCCCTGTCTCTCTCTTCCCTTCCAAAATACAATACATAGCAGGCAATATAAAAAATATATTACATAACCTTAAGGAAAAATACTGTAATTTTTCAAGTTTTGCATTTCCACCAAGGTCTGTTAAACATTTATTGCACATTATTTCAAAGCTGGGGCTCTATCTCTGTGACAGTTTCACGGGAAAAAAAAACTACCTGAATGTCTGTCTTCTTTTTAATGTCTCTCTGAATGCAGATAAAGGTTAGCCAAATCTGCACTCTTGAGTAGTGAATGAGCCCGGTTCTGTGTTGGGTTTTAGAATAGTCTGCCTTCTTCCCTCACTCTGGCAGCAGTCCAGTCACACTGCAGAGGAGAGGAATATTTCACCTTGTTTGAGTGAAGGCCCTTCTGATTGTGGAAGGAGCAACTTTTACAGTGTGTTTGTCACTTCTGGTTTTCAAGCAATTTTAAGCAATTGATTATTACAGTGGGCCAAGACAATGAATGAATCAAAACAAAAGATTTTATGGTAGATTGAAAAATGGGTATTTTCCACATGTAGTTCATCTATAATGGCCATTTATTATTTGCGACAGTTTTTTGATTGCCTTAAATGAAGTGATTTGATGTGACTCCAACTCAGAATGGAGGTATATTTTATAGCAAAAACTGTTACATTTAAACACAGCTTGGATGCTGCTGTTAGTCTTGGCAGACCATGGCAGTCTTGTTGCCGACATGGAAATACTGGATTCTCCTTTAGAAGTGCTCCCAGTGAAACAAACTTCATCCTGGAGAAATGTGCCAGATCAGTAGCAGAAGATTTCTCTTTACAATCCGGAAAATGAGAAGGGAGAATTAAAGCTAAGGAAACATGACTTTTATGACTGTGTCATGGTGCTTAGTTCCAAGTGATGCTCGTTGAGTGCATAGTCCAGATTCAGAGCTGAGTTCATTCAAGTGACAGTTATTAAATAGAGCAGTGTATTTTCCTACCACATCATTTACAATATATGAGCTCTTATTAAAAATGGGGCTTTTAGGAGAAAAAAACCCTTTGAAATGCATCAGTATTTGGCAGAGTAAACCGTAATCTCTTACAATTCATAAAGAATTAGGCTTTCAGCAAAGTTAAAAGAAAAGTCATGGAGGTTCTAAGTTTTTAGGTGGTGCTGGTTTGCCTTTAGAATAAATTTCTTGGTTATTTTTGAGTTAAAGCACATTTTTAAAGCTTGTTCTTGGATCATGGAGCACTGGTTTTGTTTTATTAAATAAATATGGTTAAACTGTAAGAAATGATCTATTTTGGGCCATGTCTAAAAGCACATGACACTATACCTCATCATTCCCTCCCAGGTTACAATGCACCATACCTCTCCGTGTACAGTGAAAATGCAATTGATATCTTTGACGTGAACTCCATGGAGTGGATTCAAACTATTCCTCTCAAAAAGGTAACTTCCCATTTCAGGATCAGCCAAGGAATATGTCCAGACTCAATACTGCTTTAGAAGCCACCATTAAAACTGCTTGTGGAAACATAATTGAAGTAAAAGAAGAGCTACTGCAAAGAAACTCTAGCGTTTTTGTTGGAAATAGAAGATACAAGATGTGTTTCTCACGTGGTTGCACTGTTTAGATGAATGGTCAATCTGGAGCACGTGGCTATGTTAGATTTACTGATACTGTTGTAATAATGAGAGGAATTTCTTCCTATTAATTGCATGTGGCTTCATTGGGACCAATTGTGTCTGTGTTACTGCCAGAGCATGGTGGATGTTAAGATAATTAAACAGGCCTTCAAGAATCTGTCTCCTGCTGCTTTAGAATATTGTAGACAGACAGGGTTAGAACATTTTGTTTCAACCAGTAGAAGTACCAAAACCAGGATGATGTCAGGTTTGGATCTCTTATCAAAAGGAAGATGTTTCTGAAAACTGACACTTCCTTGGTATTTAGAAGGTGTTTGCTCAGCTGTATTTGGAAAGAAAAGAGAAAACTCAGTTTTCTCCCTGTGGTTTAGACTGACTTCAGCTTTGTATCAGGGTCAACGCAATTCCTTTACTGGCCTTCCAGTGACACAGCTGTAGGACATTGCCCCTGTGGTGCTGTGTTGGTCATTCAGTCTCTCTGCATATCAATTTCCTCATGTCAGATGCAGACCAGGATATTCTGGCAGTGCTGTGAGGATACATAATGCAAAGATCAAGGTGCTCAGCTCTTAACCATCTTAAGGAGAGACAAATCTGGACTTTAATGGGAAAGTTCTTTCTGGTGTCCAAACTTTGAGTTATTAAGCAGTTGGAGCTTTTATTTTCCTACACAGTAGAATGTGATTTAGTACTTTGATTAATATTTGGCTCAAGACTTCCCTTTTAATGGATGAAGCTACTTTCAGCAAACAAAATTACTACACTTAGGAATCTCAAAAATGGCCATTTATTACGAAGAGCCTGTTTCTAACACAATTTACAGGCTCAGAGTGTGGAATGCTTCTTTCATTTTTATGTTGGCAATCACAAATACCAGTAGGTTTTAGCAGTCTGTGTGTGCTCTTATCAAGCTGCAGAGCATTATTGTGACATGGTACTAACACAAAGTAAAAGCTCAGCTTATTGCTTTGTACATCTAATAGAAAAAAATTTATTTGATATATGAAGTAGACTTATAACAGAACTATTCATTTAAATGCTAGGAGGAATGGTGTTAAGCCTGTGTCTTGAAGTGGAATTTTAGGTAACCCCCTCTGTACTCACTCTCAAAAAAAAAAAAAGAGTTTGAAATTGTTTAGAAGTCTTCTTTGTGTCTTTCATGACTTGGAATTGTTACTCTTGAGAGCATTACAAGGACTGTTTTTCCTTGTTTCAGGTACGACCCTTGAATACAGAAGGATCACTAAACCTTTTAGGCTTGGAGACAGTCAGATTAATATATTTCAAAAACAAAATGGCAGGTAAGTAAAGAGAAGCCAATTTTCATCATGCAAATTTTTGTTTAGAAAGAGTGTTTTTCTTTGCCTGCATCTGTGCACTGCAGAAAGGGATCTCTCAAATGTCTGTGTGCTTGTTAACTTGGGAAGAAGCCAAAGCTTATGGATTCCACAGTGATTGCAATGGTGTCTCTTCTCTGAACTTTTTTTTCCCTTTTTAATATCCAGTGAAGACTTGATTGAAGACTGGAACTAGAAAATAGAGTGACTAGACACTCTCCAAATGTGGGATCACCTGCCAGAACGCTGCCTTAAAAAGCCTGCACAGTTAAAGACTTTAGTAGTCATTTTGGCAGCACTAGATTAAAATTAATACTATATTTAACCTAAACAAATCTTTCCCAAGCATTTTAAAGTCATACAGTGTATTAATAACTTATTATTAGGGCCAGCTATGACTGTATGCCACAATTTTAGCTTCAAAAATCTATTTTTGTTATGAGTCTTTCTGACTTTTTTGTACTTTTTGGAGCCCATTTCATAAGCATGCTCCTGAGGAATTTCCTCAAACTTTTGTTTAACTTCTTCGGTGGAGAGGGGACATACTCTGTTTCAACAACCAAAAGCTATAAATTTTCGTTAACAACTCTCTGAAAACAGTGGAAATAAATGCTCTAGAAAAATATACTACTGCTGGCAGTGTTTCAGTGCTTATTTACATTGCCAGCAAATTAGTACGAAAGGAATGGCAGTGGTAGAGAGGAGCAGTATGCTGGAAGTATGTATAGAGAATTTTCAAGTCTAATAAATTAGACTGCACATTGGAGTTGATCTTAAGGAAAGAAGAGATTTGAGTTCCATACAAAAACTGTTTTGTCAGTGAGCAGTAGCTTATTAAGTGTCACTTTAGTGTCCATATATATAAAACAAGACAGGGCAGTTGCAACATTCATTATCACTGTTTTCCTTTTCATGTCTTTATCAAAGATGCCTTGGCCAGATGTACACGTGTGGAAAAAATCTTCCCTTTTCCCACAGTTGCACCAAAATACATCAATGTTCAAACGTTTCAAAAGCAGTAGTCTCTTTGGAGCAGGGAATGAACGAAAGAGAATCTTGCTTTGGGTTTCCAGACAGTTGGCAGAACAAGACTGTTCTAGTGATATTCAGTGAGAACTGCCGAGGGAATTCTGAGACAAGACTGAGATTCCCTTCCTGCTCACCTAAATGTTTATTTCAAAGAATGTATCAGTGGTGTTTTGAGAATACAGGTGTGGCACCTTGTGTGTGAAGAAGGGTTGAGTCTGTTGCTACTTAACAGAGCAGTAGATAGTGGCCAAGAAAACAAGAAAACCCATAAACCAAAAAATGTTTGTTCAGGTTTGATGGGAAAGGGGTGGTGTCCAACACTAGCAAGAGCAGAGGCAGAAAATATATTGAAACTCAAATTCCATGAATACCTAATGAATCTGTACCTAATGATACCGCTGCCATCACCGTGTCTGTGCTGATTGCAGAGGGGGATGAGCTGGTGGTGCCTGAGACGTCGGACAACAGCCGGAAGCAGATGGTTCGGAACATCAACAACAAGCGGCGCTATTCCTTCCGCGTGCCCGAGGAGGAGAGGATGCAGCAGAGGAGGTCGGTATTCCACCTGTACTTGTCTTCTGTCCATGCCTGTAGGCCCTGAAGGACACTGACTGATGCCGGGGTCGTGCTTCACGTGTGGCTTCCTGGAATGCCCATTTGGGTGTTCCTGTCTGTTCTCTACCCTGTTAATCCTCGATGTTTAATTTGTGTTAATACCAGTTTGGCTGTGGATATGCACTGGATGCACAATTAGTTCAGATTAATTATGTGAAACGGCTGTAATTTGGAATGCATGTCTCCACGTGCTGTATGCAGGTGCATAGGTGTGCACATACACTGTGTATATATAAAGATCTCTAATAAACATTTTGCAAAAGGAGATTACAGTGCTAACTATGCATATGGATTAATCACTCTCAGACTCTGCTTCTGCTTTTCTTTCTGAAGGAGATTCTACTCTCAGCAGTATACCAGGACATCTGCATCTTTGATTTATATTTTTAAGTACATAAAGTTCCTATAAAGCTCACAAATCTCACCTCTTCAGAGGACGTAGGACTTCAGGGTGTATTTCTAATAGGAGTGTTTAGCAGGTTACAAATACTTTCCCAAATGGCAACAAAAGCAGGTCTGCACTACTCGCAGCGTTGGCAGAGGACGTTATTGACCATTTGCTGTCACTCGCTAGAAGTGTCCTGCTACTGTGCTAAGCCACACTGCTTAGAACTGAGTATTTCACTTTCCTAATTTCCAACGTCTTCTACCATTGCTTGGCTCCCAGCTTGTCTTTCTTTTTGGCTCTAAGGAAAGTAACAACTGTATGCAGTGGAGATAAAATTCCGTTTCTTGTCCTTGTCTTTTCTGAGTTGATTGACGTTTGGTCTCTTTAAAATTTTATTTATTGTGAGTTCTGAAAAGCATCCTTGCCATTTTGAAGAGCTTTTAATTCTGACTACAGACTGAGAAAGGTACTGCAGTATTATTTTAATTCTATTTTCATATTTTATACTTCATTTTCATCTCCACTTTGTAATATATCACAAGTAAGTTTGGCTTTTACTCATCTTACACAGCTTTTTATCAGCTTATTCTCTGAATGTTGGTAACTACTGGGCATGGGCTGTTAGCCTGCAAACAGCATTCTTTTATCCTGGCCCCTTGCCCTCTTCAAGCTGGAAGCTTCTCCACACCAGTACTGACAGCAGGGATTTATCACTGTTAACATGGTTAAATAGAGTCATAGAACCATGGAATTGTTTAGGTTGGAAAAGTGGTTAATTTCCATTTTAAAATAGCTGATAAAGCTGTACGTGTTTTATAAATGCCCATCCTCGCCTCGAAGGAAATCCCTAAACAAAGTATCTTCTCTTCCAGGGAGATGCTACGCGATCCAGAAATGAGAAATAAGTTAATTTCTAACCCAACTAATTTTAACCACATAGCACATATGGGTCCAGGAGATGGCATACAGATTCTCAAAGACCTCCCAATGGTAAGTACAAAAGGACATGTGAGAGTGACTGACTGCTGCAGAGGCTGCAAATAAGTGAGAGACAAACAAGTACGGTTTTAATGTGTAATCAGTGATGTATTTCATATCAGGAACAGTGCAACAAGGGAAATGGAGCTAAACATGCTCTGCTGTATGTAATAAAATTTAAGCAAGGAGGATGACAGGCATTGAGTGGAGGAGGAGGAGGAGTGCCTAATGCCTCCGGAGTTTTAAGCCAGGTTGGCCTCGCAGTGTTGATGATAATTTTTATGATTCATATGAAGGGGCAAAATTTTGTTGATCTGAGCCTGTGCTCTTTGTGGGTATGGAAAGAGAAATTCCGTTCTCTGTGAACTGTAGTTCAATTCCTTTTTTCTCCTGCCAATTTACCCTATGTCTTTACAGCCTGCTTTCCTGTAGCAATTCAATAATGTGTACTGCTCAAATTTCTTTCCATGCCAAACATGCTATTTTTCCTGTTCTCTCCAAATTAAGTAGTCTGAGTGAAACAGAACTTCTTGCTTAAAAACTAACCTTTTAAGTTGAAAAATGAAAAAAGAAAACATGTAGTAGCATGCGTTCATTTCCATAAAACCTCATGTAGGAAATATTCACTTGGAAGCTACTGAAATCTGTGTTGAGCTAAAGACTAATTAATACTTTGCTCATAAGGAAGTACCATACTGCTTGCTTCAAGCTACCTTGAGCATCTTTTGTGTGTTTGTGTGTTCTGTATTGTTTGCTAAATACATCCACAGTGACACAGATGTGATTCAGAAGATGCTAATGAGCACTGTAAGAAAGATGAGATGTTAGGATAAAAACAGATAAAATTTATTCCAGCATAAGACTCAGGCATTAGCTCAGTTATTTCTACTTGGAGTTTGTGCATAAAGCAGGAAGTAGATGCTGAAATTGGGATTTTCTGATGCTGGAAAGTGCAGAGGAAACAACAATAAGACTGGAAAATAAAGTGCACCATGCAATTGCACTAGTTTAGGAGTTTAGGAGCATAATCTCTGGTCTTTGGATGCTCATTTTACTTCACTTTTGCAGCAAATGGTACTTTTATGTTACACGTGGCTGTAAAGTCTGCACTTTGATTTATTTTAAAGCTCGTATTAGACACACTCTGAGAAGGCTCTCAATAACAAATATATTCAGTGTAATGAGAAAAAAACAGTACTGTATGTGTGTATTTTTATAAATGATAATTATTTTTATAAATGAACACATAATGAAGGAACTGTTTCTAGAAAACACATGACAAATCCAAGAGAAGTTGGCAGGTAGTGTTTATCTTACCTGGATACAAGATTGCATGTGTCTAACTTTAGACAAAGAATGATCATTTGCTTCAGGGCAGGATGTAGATCAGAACCTTTCTTCATTTCTCCATTTCTGGTAAGTTCTTTAAAATATTTGCAGCTCTTCTCAAGCAGAGAAAATAATCTGCTACCTCTATAGGTAGAGCAAAAGTCATTGTGTGTCACACCATCAGTAGTTGAAAGTTCGTGGCAATCAAAAGCTGCAAGGACTCTTAATCAAGCCCCACATCTGACAAGGGTAAAACAAGGAATGATTCTATGTAGAGAAGGGGATTTTCTACATCATTTCTTCAGCAATGTCATCTCTCAATGGCTTTCAGCTTTGATTCCATGCTAAGTGCAACGTGCCTTGTATTAGCTCAAAGGTCCTGTTTTAAGTTAGGACTGGTACTGTGTTATTACCAATCAATATAGTGTTTTGAAAAAAATTCGTTATTCACTTTCCACACTTAAAAGTGATGAGAAGAATTAGAAAATGTGTGCAGTATACAATTGGTTACTGCACTTGTTCCACTGCTGCAGCTTCTTTTTCAGAAGTTATTATTAAAACCTCCTTTTTGCAGGTAAGTATCAATCTTAATGCTGGGAGATGTCACTGCAGACAAAGCAAATTTGTTGTGTATTTTTCCATCACTTCCTTGCAATGTCATGTTGTATTTGTTTTCCTAACTTAATTGGTACAGAATTGCATCAAGCACGGGACTTGAAAGTATGTGAATTTGAAAATGTAACTTGAAATTAGGAAATAAATGTTCTGTGAAGAGCTACTTCAGTCCAGGCAGCTTTTTTTTTCCCCAACAGCTTCCTGTAAGGTATTTGCCTGGACTGAGTTTTCATTTAATCCCTTCCAGACTAAGAACTTTGTTTATCAGGCACAAAAATAGAAGAAAAGGAGTTGTGTGGGCATTTGAGGTTATATATTGAGTCTAATGTTTTATTGGAAAGAAATTTAATCAGAAGAGGGGATGGAAACAGAGGATGTTTCCTGGAGAATCAGTACACAAGGTAAAGAATAATCATGCAGCCATGTGTACTGTTCATCTGTATGGTGGTTCCTTTTCCAGGATGTGGAATTATTTCACCGCTTTCATACCTTATTCCAAAAAGGTGAAAAGCTGGGGGATTTCTGTGCTGCTTAGCATGTGTCCTGATTTTGCAGCTGGAACATCATCGTTGTATTTTTTAATAGATTAGCATGGTTCAGAAGAGAAGGTATTTATTTTTAACAAATTATGAGAAATATTGCAGCATTTTACTTTGGGAATGCCTGTTCTTGTTTGTGGAAGCGAATGGTAAAATACATTTTTGCATTTAAAGAGGGCTGTGGCTGGGGGTAGCAAGCAGTGCAAGGCTGATAGTCTTCTCAAATTCTCTTCCTCCAGCTATTTTAGGTGGCACAGCTTCTTTTTTTATGGGATACTGGAATGCAGAAAGTGCATGAAAGAGTGGAGTGGGCCTTTTCATTTGCAGTTTCTTCTGGTTTATTTGAGCACCTTCAGATTTGGCTGGATCTACCAATAGAAATTTTTCACCCAGCATGAGCTTTCACCGAAGTCAGTGTAGTGCTGTGTGGGCAAAAGGGTCCTTAGGAATAAAAAGGTTTTAATAGAGAATAGATATTATAATCTCTGTGTTGAATGAAATTGTCACAAGCTAAATGGCCAGCTCAGCCCAGCTTTTATCTAGCACACATGGGTGAACTTTACAAAGCAAATGACAATTTTATGTGTATGTATGTATTTATATTTATTCATTAATAGACATGTATTCACATCATAGATGCAATGTGAGTCTGAACAAAACTCCTCTCTGCAGCCCCACCGCCTTTTTCAGGGGAAATGCCAAAAACTGAGAGAAGCAGAGTTAGAATTGGTAGTGGTGGCCCTTGGTGGGTGGGCTGGGCTGTGGCTGTGGGCAGGAGGGGACCTGCACTTGTGCTCCCCTAAGCCCTGGCCTGGTGGGTGCAGAGCCTGCTTGCTCTCTGCCCACCTCTGTTTTAATGATGTCTTTTAAAAGACCAGCTTTAGAGAGTTTAATTTGTGTTGTAGCTGGAATAAAGGGAGTGTTTTAAACTCCTTCGCACTATTTGATGTGTTGTATCAGGTGCCTGCATGTGTACAACATATCTGCCTGTGTGTTTGCCCTTGCTGGTGCAGCCACATGAGGTGGAAAGATGCTTTCTTTGCGTGTTGTTTTCCAGTGTTTCCCAGTTCTCTTGGTATGCACCAGACACCCTGATGTGTTTGTGGGTAGTTGCAGTCTATTGGCCCACGTTATTATCTCCATGAACAGACACCCTTGACTTCAGCAGAGCCCTGTGTTTGGGCAGAACCATGCCCAAGGCTCAGAGAGAGATCAGATTTAGGGGGTTTCAGGCAACTGTAAATTTGCATCCTTCTTTTCTTCATGGTGAGCACTCACAGTCTGGCTTTGGCACACAAGTTTGTGGGCTGCAACACAGCAGAAACCAGAAGCTGTTGTTTCCTATTAGCAGAGCAGTAATCAGTACATATTTGTGTTTTATTGCTGTGGATCTGGGTCATTGTCTTGTTTTGTGCAATTTAGAATCGTTCCTGTTAGTGTATCCCCAAACTTATTTGTTTACATGTTTTTCTTCCCTAGCAGCCTGTCACCAATTAACCTGGCCGTACAGTCTGGCCTCCCTTCTGCCCTCTTGTCCCTTGAAGCCACTTTATCGTGGATGCTCCTTTGTAGTGAAGATCTGAAATCTGGAACTGCACTTACTGCAGCACAGACCACCTCTCTGTGTACATCAGATGTACAGGATTGATTTTGCTTTCATATTCTGCATGCCTAAGTATTTTTATATACAAAAGCTGGTCTTGACTGCCATTATATTTGAACATTATGCTTCAGTTTGACCTCATTATACATGAGCCATTCTACTTCCATTCTAGATGATGTGTGAAGCTTTGCTTGTTTCAATTGAGAAACTTTTAGAGTAAATGAATACTTATCTACATTTGGTATTCTTTAAAGAAAATGGGAACCCCATGCATGCATCTAATGGTGGAGTCCATGGAGAAAGTTCCATGGAGTATCATTTTTAAAATGTTGCCATATCGTGGCTTTCTCACATTCATGAATGCTGGCTAAATATTTTCATGATCTGCAGCTGGCCTACCCTCTGCTTTTTAGCTTGTGGTTTTAGACACTGCCATATCTCCCTTATTGGCTTTTAGGAATGTAGCTGGCTTTGCTGCCAGTTCTCTGTTGTGAGCAGATAACTCGGCAAAGTCTGCTATCCTGGACCATTTTGGAATGGTGGCTTCTTGTACTGATATTTAGATGCTGCTAAAGTTACTAAGAACGATTAAATGTATATTATGTCTTATATGCCATAATGTGGTAATTGATGTTTTGGTTAACAGGCAAAGCCTCATAATAACCATGTGTTTTAAAACAAAAAAAAAGTTGGATTTTACCAGCTGAAATGAAGAAAAAAGTAACAATAATGTTTGATATAATATGTATTGGGATGTGACTTAATGTTCTTCCAGACTTTAATACGTTCCACATACAAAAAGTAGTGCCTTAGGTTTAGTGGAGGGGTAAGCTATATTTTTACCATATTTTATATTTTAAGTCCTAACATTTCTAATGTAACTCAGAAATACCTGTTTTAAGGAGATGAAATCAGTTGGATGAGGGGAAGAGGAACTTAGAAAGGAGAAAAGGTGTTCTGATTTGCTGGTGTCCATAGGAAACCACCCCCGTGCAGGCTGACTGAGCATGTACAGAGGGCACAGGGAGGGAGACGGAGCCTTGAAACGCTCTTCCATCAAATCTTTATGTAGATGACCTTAAATTTTAAGAGCACTTGTGTCATCACATTCCATAGAGATGAATTGTAGAGAAACTGTTCCTGTTTAATTTGCAGGGTTATTTCTCCCCTCTCCTTCTTTACATCACACTTTGGGAGCACACTGCTCAGTTGACCTGTTAAAAACATTGGAATTTCCCAGTGCTTTCACATGTTGTGTGCTGAGGAAGGGCCTGATCCTCTGTGGCACAGGGGTGGCAGTGCCAGGTCCCCTCGGCACTGTCGGGATTAAGCGAGTGTGGCACAGGACATGGGCCTTGGTCACCTGTCTGCAGAGAGAGAGTTGTCCCAGTGGTTTGACACTAACCCCTTCACCTTTCCACACAGCCTGTGTCCCCACCCTGTCGAAACACCGTTCCCTCCTGTTGGAAATACTCTGTGTTTGTTGTACGGGTGATAATTTTAATGGAATCACTAAAATGCATGAATAACAGAAGGAAATCTCTTAACGATCTCTAACTGCTGTGTATGCTCATCTTTTCTTCTCCCCACACCACCTCACCTGTGTTCACCTTCCTTTGTTTGTGTTATGTCTATTTTAGATTGTAAGCTCCTCAAGGCAGGGAACTGATGCTTCTCAACTGTCTGTAAGCACCTTTTACAACTGTGGTGCTCTTTGAAATATCAAAAAATAATAAATATTAGAATCGATTCCCAATGAGTTAAAAGTTTTATTTGTTTCTAATGTTTTAGCAACAGCAAGGGCAGCAGGCCCATCAGACTCTATGTCAGGAAGGTGCTCAGAGGACTGGGGGTGGCAGTGTCAGACCCTGTGTGCTGACAGCCAGCAGGGTTTGCTGTCTGCTGTCCCTGCTCCGTGTTTGACTGCTCTTGTGGAACTGCTGGTGCCGATGTAACCTGTACAACCATCCTTCATTGCTTTCTCTCTCTGTTGTCTTTGATAGCAGCGTTCCCCTTACCAATTCCCTCATCATCACTCCCGTCTGATCTCCTCTCCGAGCAACTTTGAGCACATCTACCACATGACTGTTAATTCAGCTGAAAAATTCCTCTCTTACGATTCCATAAACCCTGCATTTTCCCCGCCTCCACGCTCTGTCCTCGGTACTCCAGACTTTATCACTCTGAGGGTATGAACGGCTGAGTCAGGTGTTCACTCTGCTAACACTGTGTGGTTTTCCTTTTGCCTGGCTATTAACGTGGGAGAAAACCCCTTGTAAGCTGTTCCTTCACCCCTCCACTTTCTTTTGTCCCAGACAATTTGCTTTCTGCTATCAGCTGGGATCTTCCTACAGCTCTGACATGCCAAGAAACAGACACTTGATGGCCTTAGAAAAAGAGAAAAGTTTATAGTGACTGGGCTGAACCTTTTGCTGTGAGAACAACATTTTTAGTCATCAGGAAGGATGTGGGAATTTTGAATGATAAGTTCTCTGTTCCACAGTGTTCATCCTCCAGCAGTCAGAGTGCTGCGTACCAGGTTGAATTAGGAAGAGATTCTGGATCTGTCTGTGTTGGACCAAGCTTTCAAGCTGTTTGTTGATGATGAATTCACGTGGAATGTGAGAATTTGTGCACAGGACTGTACACAGATGGAGAGAGACAGACAGGGGTAGTGCCTCAGGCAGTTTCTAGCTTAAAGTAAGTAAGTGAAGTTAGAACATGTAGAAACAGGATAAAAACTAAAGATGATGGCAACTTAGTGGTGTAGATCCTCTTAACCTGGTAGTTCTAGGCAGAGGCTGAGGTAGGATACTGTTCTGTAGGCATCCTTCCAATTAGAGTAAGGATGGAAGTGGTCTTTCCTTTTTTCTTGCATTGTGCATCCAGGTCTGCCTACGTGCGGGTTGCTGTGTCCTACAGAACTACAAACCAAAGTGAAGCAGGCACCCAGGTACCTGCTGTGCATCACAGCTCTGGGCAGTGCTGGGGCCTGCAGGTCTGCCTGGGACAGGCTCACGGATAAATCAGGAATCACCTATAGGTAGATGCATGTGATGCTGTCGTTTGCTCAGGGTTTGTGTGGGTCCAGGCCATGCCCGTTGCTGTCATGGGAACATTGCTCTTGGTTTCTGTGGCCCTTGGACATGCCTCATGGCAAACCTTCACTGCCAGGCTGCTTCAAGTGCCTCTGGGCTGCTGTGCTGGATCCCTGTCGCCGGGAAGGTTTTGGAAACATACCTGCATCCAACACTAGACAGAATTTAAGAATGCAGGAGAAAAATAAATCTCCTCCACATGGCTCCAAAACCAATTTGCACAGCTGAGCTTTGACTGGTTACGTGCATGGTCATGTGTCACTGCTGTGAGGTGCCAGTTGTCACAGCCATTAATACACAAGGGGAATGCTCTGTTGAAATGCAAAAAAAAAACAAACCAAACTTAAGTTGAATTTAAAGCTGTTTCTCTCCTAGAGGGTCATTGTAGGGTCACTGAAGCTGTATTTCAGTTCTGGTTTTAGCAGGGTTATTTTAATCCAACTGTCCTATAAAATTGTCTGTGTTTAATATGCAGCGATGTATCACCGGACTGTGACCCTCCCTCTACCTTCCCTTTCTCATGTGAGTAGTCTCCCTGGGATCAGTAAGGAATGACCCTTGGTGTTTCAGACTATAACTCAATTTTTTTCTTTAGGAGCATCCTTCATCCTAATGTTGCAGCTTCCTAGCATAAATTGGAGCGAAAAAAAGTGAAGTGGGCAACCTGGAGTGTCGAGATCCTGTCCCTGTTAGCTCCTTAGAGCACTAGAGGTTTAGTCTTGTATGAGGGAAAGTGTTTGTCTGCTTTGTGGCTTGAGGCTAGAGGTGCTGGAAGCTGTACAGAAAGCCAGGCCGTGAGTTTGGTTTCATGTCTGTCCATCCTCCCTTTGTGTTTGGAGATGTTAGTGTAAAAAGAGTGCCATGGTCCCGTGTAGGATCAGATACTGGAACCAGGAAAGCATGGGATCCATAGGGGAGTTGAAAAATGACCTGTTAAAGCTGGCTTTTAGAGTCTGTTGTATTATTTCATGGAAGAGTTAAAAGCTGAGGTTTATAGTATGATGAACAGAGCACTACTTTGAAACAAAAACAAACCCCAGAACAAGAACGAGCAGCACAATGGACAGAGGAACAGAGGCAGAGCAGTTCCAGGGGGTGCTGTACCTCTCCAGTCAGACCCTGTCCCTCATGCCAGTGCTGGAGAAGGTGCCCAGGGAGCAGTTGGAGCGGGAGCAGAGGCTCTGTAACACTGGCAGTGATTGCACCTACATAACCCACAGCTCCACTCTCCGGCTGGAATGGGACGCACCGAACTAATCCGGGCCTCTCACCCCATTGCACAGTGATTCGCCTTGCTCAGCAGCAGCTTGTCTGCTGCTGCTTTCCCCCCCTCTTCTCTCACCTTTCTCCATTTGGTTCAGCAGTGGGGATGAATTTTCCTGCTAGGATTTTAATTGTTGCTCAAAATGAGGGGTTTTTGTCTCTCTAAGTAAAGCAAGCTCAGGTTTCCTTTTGTTTTCTGTGTTTTTAACCTGCTGCGTTGTGCTGCTTTATAACTACTGCTAATAACGGCCGTTTATTTTCCTTTGAATCCCCTTCCTGCATCATGTGCACACCACTTCCAGGAGGTTTGGTCCAAAATGCCAGCGTCTCTGGCATGTGCTTATTTTATTTTTAGAACAAAGAACAATGAAAGATTTGCTTTGTGGAGAGACTTTATATGAGGAATTACATGGACGTTGCGAACTGAGATCATGAAAAATAATCATCTTTAGAACACACTATTAAATGAGTCTTTTTTGTGCACCCACCCATTCCCTCCTTCCCCTGATGCCTGTATGTTGTCTGCTCAGTCACTATGAAGGAGGTTAATCACTTTATCATTAAACATAATTGTTCTCTTTGCAAAATGAACCACTGTAGGTTTATACCAGCCTTGCAACCGCGGTGTACTAACCTCAGTGCACACTTGGCTTTCCTTTCTTTCTCGAGACACAGCAGTAACTTATCCCTCAGCCCTTCAGTTCCTTTGTGTATCGTCAGGGGAGCGAGCCTCCATGGTTTAGGCACAGCCAGGATGCTCAAACTCTGCATCTCACTTTATTACAGGGTGAGGAAGCAGGAACTCAGTATTTTGTACTACAAAGTAGGTCGGTTATTCACATTTAAAAACAAAAAAAGGAGGGGGGAAGCTAAGCAAGAGACAGCACTATAATCCCACAAATAATTTAACAGACTGTTTTAAGCCTTTTAGGTATAAACCCTCATAGTGTAGCAGTGGAAAAAGGGAGAATTAAAAAGGGCTTTTCACTGGTAAGGTTTCTGATTCTCTTTTGCTGGTGTTTGTGATACATCTGGGAACAGAGGAGAGATTTTAATTCTTATTTGCTGCACGTTAAAAATCAGCCCTTTCTGGCACCCTGGAAGAATGAAAAGCCAAGGGTTGACTGTAAGATCAAAGGGATCTGTCAGAGCAATGATTCTAAGGATCATTCTAAGACTGGATTTGGCAGCAGGTTGGTAAAATTTACCTGACAAAGTCTGACCTATATAAACTCTGTTTCTTACAAAGCCTCAATTTAATTACCCATTTTAAAATACAGATAGAGACATGGGTAGTACTGAGGGTCTCTGAGAATATCCTTGTGGGGGTGGAATCTTTGTTCTGGTCTGAAATTTTCATAACACCCTCGTTTAAAGAAGCACTGCAATTACAGCTATTGTTTTACATGTGGCTACTTCATCTCAGCCTGAGGATGGGGAAATAATCAAATATAAATAGGAAGAAATGAACAGTTATTGCAGAGGGGGGGCTGTAAAGGGCAAAGGAAGTAATTCTTAGAGCTACCTGCAGTTCTTTCACATTGTGCATCTATGAAGGTTCCCTGAACCTGATTCCAGTTAATGGTATTGACTTAATAGTGCAAATCATGCTCTATTGATGAGCAGGACAAGGTCTCATATTTAGCCAGAGCTGAAATGACACACATGGGCAAGTCCCTCTGAGCTAGGAAGCCAGCTCATATACAGAGAGAGGGGCTAAATAATCTGAAAAATCTCCCCCCCTAAGGTCAGCTGTAGGTTAACACAAGCAGAAATAAAATCTCCCAGAACTCACTTCAAAGTACTCTTTCCCCTTCTTTTAAAGACAATTTATGTTTGAGGAACTGCCATAGGGAAGTAGGGACAAGTATGGAAATTGTGGTTTATCTCCTCAGTAAAGGACCACTTCAGTCCAGTAAGTGATTAATTTAGAAAATCCACTGGATCTCAGGATTCAAAACAGGAGCAATGATAAAAATACATAGAAAACAGTGGCATGTGCTCTGGTCCTCCTCTTTGTGCAGGCTGGGAACAGGAGGCTGCTTCTCACTTTGGCTCAACTGGTGTAGGTTTGGAGGGATGCTGTTAACACCTTTGGAATTTCATAAGTAATTGCTATACAGATTGATCCACTATCTGTTCATAACTCTGCAAGCATTAGGGATTAACCTGGTTATTGTATCAACTTACACAATCATGGCACAAACGATGGCATCAAAGAGAAATTTTAATGAGGTCCTTGGAAGCTTGTGTTCAGAAAGAAGGCAGTGTAACTTGAATATATCTACAGCAGCTTAATTAGGCTTGCAAACCACCCTTTCAGGGAAATTCTGGAATTACTAGACGTATTCTTTCAGTTGCCTGCACATGTCCATGTAATTCAGCACTTCACTGCCGCGTTGCGTGTGCTGCCCTAAACTGCAGAATATTATTTTGCAATTTTTGCTGACTTGCTGCCCAGATACTCAGCTCTGGTAAGGTCGGGGGTTTAATGCGTTTTGGGGCCTCACTCCACAGATTGAAGGTTGAGCCAGCAGTGGCTAAGTGAACGTGTCGTGTGTGTGTGCATTTCAGAACCTTCGGCCCCAGGAGAGCCGGACGGTGTTCAGCGGCTCCGTCAGCATCCCGTCGATCACGAAATCCCGCACGGAGCCAGGACGATCCATGAGCGCGAGCAGCGGGTTAGCAGCACGTAAGCAAACAGAGCTGTGTTGCTTTGGGGGCCGTGCACAAGTGCTTCAGGGAAAGGGCTGCCTGCAGCTGCTTCTGTCCGTGCTGGATAAGGATTTTCTGGAGTGATGGCTGACTGCATTGCTGCTGAGGGCCAGCAGAGTACTTCAGTCCTGCTTTCAGAGTAGCACGGGAATAAGCAGGTCGTGCTTTTGAGAGTCCCACATTTGTGATTAGTCCATTTTTTTTAATTGATGTTAGAATTCAAATTGCATTCTTAGCCCTGGGGCCGCTTTGGTCCTGCTCAAGTGTTTTAAATCAGTGACAAGTTGTTCGCAAGCTCCACGGTTATTAATTTTGTTGCTGGGCTGTGTGTAGCTCTTGATGCCTCTCTTGCTGCCAGTGTGAAGATAAAGCAATAGGAACTGGCTGCTGGAATGGAAGAGTGGCATTGCATTGAAAAGAGGCCACTGGAATTAGGCAGCCACCACAGCTGTTCTACAACTGCCACCTTTGTCAGGAACACAGAGACTGTGACTGTGTCTGTGCTGAGTAAAGTGTTCCAGTGCTGGCCTGCCCAAGGGAGGAACTGCAGAATCCACAGGAACAACTGCAGCAGACAAGATAAAAGCCCACATAGCCTGCAAGCCATGAGCTTGGGACCTTGGGACATGCTGGAGGAAAGCAGAACTAGCCAGAGAAGCAGCTAAACAAGTTCTTAGTGTGTTGAGTGGAGTCTGTAACAGTTCAATTCCTCTGGCTGTCACAGGATCGTCCGCGCAGAACGGCAGCGCTTTGCGGAGGGAATTCTCGGGAGGGAGCTACGGAGCAAAGCGCCAGCCCATGGCATCGCCCTCCGACGGGTCCCTGTCCTCCGGGGGCCTGGACCAAGGCAGCGATGCACCCACAAGGGACTACGAGCGAGAGGTGAGCGACAGCAGAAGGAGGAGAAACCTTAGGGGTGTTGATAAAGATGAGGCAGTTCAATCCTGCCGTGGGTTTGGCTACAAGTTTGGGAGTCGTTGACAACGGGGAGATTGATTTCCTGTATTTCAAGCCACGAGAGACTTTGGGCAAACAGTGTCAACTCTGGTGCTGGTATTTAAGATGCAGAAAAAGCTCTCTGCACTCCTTACCTGGAGATCTGTGGGTAGCGAGGCTCCCCCAAATACTGGCCCAGTAGAGCTGGATAGTGACGTATCACAGCTTGAAGTGCTGATATTCCTTCTGACCCTTATGTGCAAAGATTCATAAGCTATCTTAGCAACCATTTCACAGGAGACATTTTGTACTCAGAAGTTAACAAGGTAATTTAAGAATTATAGTTTCATTTAAAGCAGGAACTGGATTTAATTTTTTCTGTTCTGTGCAGTCGAGACTGTCATTATGATAGGACTCAAATCCTGCCCAGTGCTAAACTCAGTCCATCCAGCCAAGAATGTTTTACATGGGAGGCTTCAATCTGAAGCTGGCCTGTAAAACTTCCCCAAATAATTTCCTTACCAAGGAGTGCGAAAATGAGAGATCACACAGACTTTTCGTGGTACTGAATATATGCTGCCAGTTGAAGCTGGCAGCCCAATTTCAGGCTCAGAGTTGCATTCCGCTGTACTCTGGAAGATCTGAATAACTCAATAGGATGCTTTCAAGTGATATCCTGGGGCTGACATAGAAGAGGGAGCTGTGATGAAGCCACAAAGATGTCTCATTTTAGAGCGTCTCAATCACAATTTGTGAAAATGCAGGAGCTGTTGCAGCTTCACAGGCAGCCTGAAGCTGCACACTCTGCACCATGCAGCCCTTGGCAACACACAGACTGCCAGAATCCCACTGGTGCTGTGTCCTTAGGTCAGTACTGAAAGCAGAGTGACCTGACCACTTAATCTCGGGTCTCCCTGGAAATCGTGAGCAAAAAAGATCCCTCAGTGTTTTTGGCCACAAATCTGCAGAGGCCTTTGAATCCAGCCACTGTTGCTGAGACACTCTCAGTCACTCTCAGACTTGCTATCCTGTCATTTACTGGTGTTCTTGTGTGTCTCTGGGCTGCAGGACTCTGATTCTCCAAGACACTCGACGGCATCGAACAGCTCCAACCTCAGCAGCCCTCCCAGCCCGGTTTCTCCTCACAAGACCAAGAGCCTCTCGCTGGAGAGCTCTGACCACGTGAGTTGGGACTCATGAACTGCTTCAGCATTCAGATTTGGCATCACATCAGCTTGCTGTCCCCATGGCTGTCCCCTTCACTTGCTCCAGTTCTCACCTTCATCCTCCTAACCCTCCCCATTCCCTGTCTGAAAACGATCTGGGAGTGGGGTACAGAGGAAGGTAAAAGCTGGTCGTCTTCAGCACCGTTCGGCACTGCCTCACCTCCCCAGATCTGACAGCAGCAAATGAGCAAAGCTAGGGTGTTGGTAAATACCAGATGCTGTAGATTTGTATTAGTATTGGTTTCATTTTTGTGGTTACAGCTGCTTCATTTTTAAAGACATATTTATCCCACTCCCCTTCCACTTCCCAAAAGGTAGCGTAAGTAGACCAGACCAGTATCAACAAGAGAAAATTCAGAGGGATTTTGTTTTCATACAATAGCTCATTGTACTGTACAAAAGTAGCACAGAGACCCCTTCCCCTCCATGGGGAATGATCAGTATGTCAGAGGCACATAAAAGCTTTCAGCCACCACGTTTGAATGTCAATCTGATTGTCGCCAGCAAATCCTTATTGATTAAAATGATGCATATTTTACTACAGTACAGAGTTTAAATAAATACGCAGATGTTAGAGTAAAATACGTATGTATATATTCAAAGAAAAAAAGCATTGTGTATGCAGCAGAAGATGGATGCTTATTTAAGAGAGCCTTTAATTTAAGATTTGTGTTGTCCCTGTTTTCATGCTCGGTGATTTACAGACTCGGAGGCCTGGCTAAAACCTCCCGCAGGACAGAGATTCCGTGTGCGCAGCGCTCGCTGCACTGCCGGCACAGCCCCTGCAGTGCTCTCACAACACTTCTCTCCTTCTGGCCGTAGCAGAACTGAAGCTGTAATTCCTACTTTCCTCACAGTCCCCATGCTTTTCAAAAATGACAACAATTGGCAGCAAGGCCCTGTCCCAACAGCCACGGGCGCCGGTCAGCCCAGCGGCTGCCCCGGTTCCATGCATGCCACCTGTGAGCTGGAGCCTTGCAGCAGCTACAGGAGAGGTCCTTCAGGCAGCAAGGGAGTTCAGTGCAGCTGGATTCAGCAGGAAAACTGTGTCCCTGGGTCAGCCTTTGAGCAGGTTTAACTCAGAAGGGAGCAGTCTTTCACATCTCCTTGACCATCCCTAAGCAGCAAACTCTTACTGTCATTACCAAATACTGGTTGCTAATACACATCAGCCAAACGAGTGCCCTTAGCCCAAAGCTGGCCCTGGCTGGCTTTGCTGTCACTGTAGCAACAAAGAACCTTGAAGACTGACCTCACACTGTTCACACTGTGGTAGTCAAAGATGCCTAGTGACCCACAACTGCTGCGCTGGCAAGGTTGGTTTTCCTCTGCCCCCTACCTGTGCTGTGGGTTTGTGCAATTTGCAGTTGTTTCTATGTGCTCACCTGCGGTTTGGTTCCAAAAGCAGGGCAGGTTGGAGGGCAGGAAGTATTGCAGTGGAAGGCAGAGCCCACTGAAGTTGGAAAAATCAATAAAAAGCTGAAGCGGTCACCCAGTCGACAGAGTAAAACGAAAAACTGGTATACAAACGTATGGTAAGAGGAAGATGTCTCTTCTCTTTAGTTAGCAAGGCAGATGTGCTTTTCATTCGGGATGAGCCTCTCTTCCCAGTGGTATTGTTGCTGACTTCATACTATGACCATACTCAAACACGTAAGGGCTTTTTGTATTTAGAATGTTGGGGTTTGTGGGTTTCAGAGACTTGTTATGGCTCTCGTTAAACCATTCTGTATTCTTGCAGTCTGTGTAGAGTTTCACCCACACAGAGGTGTTTGGAATTTTGCAGTTTCTGTCTTCCCTAATAGAAGTTATAGGTAAGTTCAAACCATGTACAGTAATTTCCAGGTATGATCTAAATGTGACATAGGGAACAAGACACAGATCGTGTAATCCATTTAATCATGCTGGGTCTCCTAGGTAAGATTTCTCTTTCACTCTGAATCAAGAGGCTTATCCAAGTTTTAAGCTCATTCAATGTTATTTTGGGACAGGAATTCAAGAAATTATTGTAGAAACCATCATATCGAACGCCTGTCTCTCTCCTTTTCGGGTATTTCAGAGTAGCAAGCTGGTTGTGTTGTTTGTTTTCACTTCAAACCTACTACTTTTGCAAGCCTGGCATTTGAAATTAAAAGCTTTAGCAAACAGCAAAGCATCTGAAAGTAATTCCTCCCAGAAACGTTTATGTATTTCTGAAGGACAGATAGGCAGGGCGTTATTGGCATTATTGAAATTCCACATCAGCTTCTTTTTAAAGGCTGCATATTGCTTCAAGTATAGCCACTGCTTTTTCCCCACAATTCCCTTGTTTTGGTGAAGCATGTCCACACACTTTTCAAAGCCTTTGCAGACTAGTTTTGTATTTACTGTATGTTGTATTTAAACAATAATCTTATTTTGATGTTGAGAGAAGGCATGTAAACAGCAGTCATTGAAGACAGAGCAGCCTGCATGGCAGTCCCCTGAGAGAGGGTCACAGGATCTTTTTCCATGGACTTTTTTTTCACAGTTGTGCTAAAGCTCTATCTGAAGATGGAACCCAAAGAGCCACAACACAGCAAACAATTAAATTGAGTAAACCCCTGTGTTTACTCGGTTCCAGTGCCTGCAGTGTATTGATACCAACCCCTGGCATTTTCAGGCAGAGCAGAGCTCAGCTGTGTTACAACACTAAGCTCAGAGGATGAGCTCCACAGGCCTACACTGTTTGTACACTACAATGTCTAAGCCTCAGCAGTCTCCTCTAGGATTTATTTAAGCATTAGTTTGGTCCTGTGCATTTTTATATGTGTCTGTTCAGAAGAGAAACAGCAACTGGTCTCTCAGTTGAAAAGCAAATGACCACATCACTTATTTGAAAAGAGAAAAATTCTCCTAGGACTTAAATAGTTTTATATATTTGGGGACCATTTGGTTACAGACTCAATTTGAAACCACATTCATCTCTTTTTGTTGGTGTGCATACTGCAGCTGAGCTTTCTAGAGGCTCATTGGGCTAGGAAAAGTAACTTGGTCATTTGAACTGTAAGACTCTTGACTGGTATCTCCAAGGCAGTTGTCTCCTGGGGTTTGATGTTTGCTCCTTTGCACTGTAGCACTGCTTCAGCTTCACAGGTCGAGGGCCGTGTTTGGTTCTGGGAGCTTAAAATCTCCCAGTAAATTCCTGACTGTGGCACATGTTCTCTGTACACAGGATGTGTATCTAGCTGATTTTTTTCCTTTTGGCTGAGACTGAAGGTGTTTTGTTTGCATTTTTGACAGTGCTTGAACAGATGGGTTGTTGGGGTTTTGCCTTTTTTTTTTTTCTCTTTTGATGGCAACAAGGATCTGAACAGATTCAGGCAGCTACTAAGGATTCCAGGTTATAGGATGGAATAGGTGTGGTAAATAGTTTTCCCCTGCACGTGTGCACACACAAGGATGTGGCTTCCTCCCACATTTCATAAACCCAAAAGCAGGGTTACAGTACTCTCTTCTCTCTTGCCTTTGGCCTGTAGAAGACAGGTGGTGGTTTCAAAAAAACATTCCTGAGGCTGTGGTGAAGTAGTTGCTTCTTTTCCCCTCCATTAGTTGCTGTGGCTTGTTATGAATGTGCAATTTGCCCATTTAAATAAGTTTCAAAACTGAGTCAGGAATGTTCTCTCTTTGATTTGATCCTAAAAAGTTACAACCCAGGTGTGTTATTCTCAGGTGTACGGCAGAGGGAAGTTAAGGGTCTTGCCATACCTAAAAAGTCCAGAAAGCTTAGTTTATTTATAGGAATATAGTTCAGCTGCACCTAACTGGTTCACATTGTGTGTCAGCCTTTCCAAACAGAACAGTTGGGATTATTAACACAGAAACAGATTCTGGCCCCATGCTGTAGTGCACGGCCAGACCCTGAACGACAGGACAAACATGCTCTTGGGTGGAAAAAGGGTTTCTTTTCCATTTTGTGAATGCAGTTTAATTTTACATGAATGCATTAAGGGTAAAACTTATTGCAGTGCAAGTACCCACAGCTCCTGAGCCTTAGTCTGAGAATCAAAGTGGCACATAGCAATTCCCGCTGTGGGTTCTTTTGTTAAGAAGAGCCTGTTCCATGGAGGAAATGGGACAACTTTTCTGCACTAACACAAAGTGCACCCTTCTGTGCACTTTGTGTTCACACTTCATACAGATAAACACCCCCAGAAGCTGCTCTGCTGCAGGCTTTCCAGTCTGAATTCCAACTCCTCTCCTTCCAGCCGCAGCTCAGTACAACCTATTTTCATTCTCCATTTAAGAAAGTCACATCTACAGGGAAGAAATCCACAAACAAACCAGTGTTGCTATACCTGCCTTTTTATGTATGACAGTTTCATATCATTTATTTTTAAAATATGTTTTTTAGGTTTTTCATTGTAATATTATTGTACAGTTTTGCATGGCATAGATGTAATCACTTTTTTGTTTTAGAGTATAAAAGCTGACAAGTGTGCGTGTGGGGGAAAGATTCTGCTTTTTGCCTCTTCTCACTCTTTTGTTTAATGCCCTCAATGTTGTAGGGGACATTGTAAGAGATTCTCTGCTACAGAACAATGATGTAGATTCTTTTGCACAGAAATATTTAAGGTGGAACAGTCAACAATGTAAAAATGACTTACCACCAATATTTTATGTTGGTAACACACTTAATATTAACCTACTTTGATGTACTGCAATAAAACAGGGAACTGTTAGAAATGCAGATGTTCTGTCTTTTTTTCCCACCTCCCCACATTAAGCTTTGAGGAGGAAAACGGAAAGGGGAATGATGGTGCTTCATTGAAGATACAACACGCTGGTTCTGACACATCTGCACAAGTGCGCAGGGGGAAGGAGTATGTGAGAAAATCGGTTTCCCTTTAACAGCTTTCAGAAAAAATAACCAGATCCTTTTGAAAATACAAAGTCAAAGTCACTGGATACTTTGTTCTATTGAACTACAGTTTTCCTGACCTTTCCCTTAGGTCACCTGTGCTGTGATGACCTGAGAAATAGGCGTAGAGTTGTAGTCAGGGTTTTTGATGTTCCTCCTTCATTTCTAGTTACACATCAAATGTTGTCAGCTGTCCTAATGCTACAGGCTTGATTGTTTGTTAGTTCTGAGCTACCACCATCACACTGACCTTCATACACTTTTAAGTACAGCTCAGAATACCTGTGAAGTTTTGCATGTGCCCTGACCCTTTCCCATAATATACCAGGTCCTCACAAGTCAGCCTGGAATTTTCCCCATACCAAAGACTGTTGCTACATCTTCCTGTTCATTCATTCCCCTGTTGGTGTAATGTTGGAAATGGCCTCACTGGGCCTGGGGAAGTTTAGATTTAATATTAGGAAAAATTTCTTCACAGGAAGGCAGGTGCAGTATGGGAACAGGGGGCCCAGGGAAGTGGTGGAGTCACCAGCCATGGAAATGTTCAAAGGATGTGTGGATGTGGCACTTAAGGACAGGGTTTAATGGTGAACAAGATGGTGCTGGGCTGCGGGTTGGTTTTGATGATCTTAGAGGTCTTTTCCAACCTTAGTGATTCTGGGATAAGTTGTAGCTTTGGTACCTGCTTCAGTCACCCCCGTGCAGCAGGAATACAGGACTGTGCTGTTACTCATCCCAAGTGCCAGCCTGGGCATTCTTCCATCACCAAAGCCCACATACAATCCCCTCCAGGAACAGGCACCATGATTCCCACTTTGTTCAAGGCCTGAGTCGGGCTTAGTCCTGATACCTCTCCTTCAGTCCAAATGATTACTTTCTCAGCCCTTCACTCCAGGTCATGTGGATTTAAGCCCATGGCTCATCCCTTTTAGGCAGCTACCCTAGTTCCTGTGCTCTGACTTTTCAATCAGTGCTTTATTTTTGATTTCCCAGGGGTCCAGTTGCACATCACAGCTATGAAGGTCTTGGGAAATGGGCCATGTGGTGTAAGGGATTTGGGCATTAGAAAAGCAGAAACTGAACTGCATGTTCCGGTCCTGTCCCACTCCCCAGAATTCATTTTCTGTTTTAATGCAGCAGCCAGGTTGACTAAAGAAAGGAGGTAGGAAAAGCACTGCTACCAGAGGCAGCCTGAATCTTGGTCCTTCAGCATGGAAAAATCAGTGGCATCAGAGAGGCAGCTTTAACCTCCAGCTTGCCCTGTGCAAAGAAGAAATGTTTTCACAAGAGATTTCTTCCTGCAGCATAGAACAGTCACATCCTCAACCCTGCAAGTGTAGTTGAAGCAAATGCAGTGGCTGGCACAGATCAAGGGTTCCTGCTCACTGTACAATGTCACAACTTCTCTGCCTGGAAGCCAGCGTTTTTAGCTCACGTTTTCTGCACAGCTGTTCCTCTGACATGCAATTGCTCCTGTCACAAATCTCTCTGGCCACAGCTATGGCCATTATTAATGCTTTTAGAGCATACACAAAAGGCCAGGAGAATTAGAGACTGAGAGCTCTAATTAGCTCTCCTAATAAAGCAACATCTCAGCTTCTGTGAGTTGCTGTCCTCTTGCAAATGCAAAACAACTCCACTGTTCAGCTGGATGTTACTCCTAAACACTTGCGGGAAGGGGAATGTTTGCCAAGAGTTGAGCACTCTTGCCCCAGCATGGTATACACAAGATCTGGGCTCACACGAACACAAGTGCGTACTGGAAAAGTGAAATGCTGCCTTTGCAAGTTCTCAGAACGTGCTGGCCTTGAAGCTTCAGTTTCAGAAAATCTGCTCTGAAGCTCACCTAATCTAATTCCCTTGTCAGCTTTTTATACTTTACTTTTTGAACTTTACCATAAGCATTTAACAGCTCAGACAACTCTGCTGTTTTTACAGCTGCAAGGTCTAGATCCAAAGGAGAAAAACTAAACAATGTCTATCAGAACTCAAAACAACAAGGAGAGTTACTCTTTGTACACTGATAAACTGCTTGATGCAAAACTGTTACTTCACTAACAGCAGAGTTAACTCTTCCCAAAAGGTTAAGAATAATCTGACTAGTATTTTGAATTAAACTACACTGCATCTTAGTCAACCAAGTCTTAAATGAAGTGGCTTACATGTTTATCGCTTTGGAATACAGGTAATACCATAATCTGTTTTCCTGTTTCTCAGAGGTCCTGAGAGAGACTGTTTAGTCACTTACCTGTTGTTTCCCTCTGAAGTATCAGCTGTCAGGATTTCACACAGACTGAGGTGTGAGATCATACCACCTGGATATTTCTGGGCTGTGTTAACTGAGTAGGAGCAGCTGAGCCTGCTGGTAAATACCCTACATTGCCCAGACAAGGACACCTGCCTTCCCAGCACCAGGTAAGCCTCAACTCCCAGCAGCCTCTCCTTCACAAGTGAAGGAAAGGCAAAGAGACTTGTGTCCAGGAGAGTGCTAACAGAGTGATTAAAACAAAGGAAGATTAGAAAACAAGAAAATTACCAGGGATTTTCATGGCAAGACAGTGTTCAGGCTGATGTGCTGGCTCCTGGTAAATGTGTCACCAGCACAGTTAGCACTGGTGCCACAGCTGCAACAATGCAGGCATGAACAGGCCACAGGTGGAACAGGCCATGGCAAGGGGAGTAGCAACTCCTTGAGCAAACAGCTGCAGCGAGAGGGGACCAGGGAGCTGCTGCTTCTGCTCAGCTGCTGTTTATCCCCCAGAACAGGACACTGCTCACTTGAGCGTCCGTTCCCACACCAGAAGATGACACAGCCACAGGCAGCAGGCCCACCGCACAAGCACTTTTTTATTGACATCAGGAGGTCGTACAGGCTTTGTACAAAAACCTACAAAAGTCAGTTTCCTAGCTCGACTCCAAGAGTTTAAAACTGTGCGTCTGGTTTGAACTGTGTGACATTTCGGCTGGAACTGGAGCTGCTCACCCGAGACAGGACATGTTTGTCTGCCTTGCTGCAACTTCTGCCTTACAGGGAAACACACAGACGAGGGTCTTAGTCAGGAGTCCAGCAAGCAGTTGGTGTCAGAGTTGTAGCTTATCTAACTCACCCTCAGGAAAGCTGAGACCTACCAGACAGTGCAGAATCCCACTACTTGTGCTCAGATATAGCTCTGCTGATTACATATTTGACTCCCAGAACTGAGATGGGTTGTGACAGTGTGTATGTGTGTATGTTTAAAAGAGACTGGCACTCAATTCTCGGACTTTTAAAATATTTCCTATGTTTAGCTTGCAAGCCAAAAAGAGGCAGAAAGCATAAAACTTCTACTTAAACACATGCCCCTTGCATTAAATCAGTGTCAGTAAAATCCAGGAGGGTTCTCAGACTGCCACCACTTGACTTACAAAAAACATGGGGGAGGTGCTGGATGTGTCTGTGGTAGGGAACATCTTGGTATTTTCATTCTATAAATTCACAGTACAAAAACTACTTGAATTCCACCTCAGCTTGAAAGAGGGAAGGTTTTTAAAAAACAATTTGTGGAGAATTACCAATAGGTTTCAATATTCAATTTTGCTCTCGTCCTCCTTGCCCTTCTTGTTATAAAACGCTCTCAATATGCAGCCACCATCACAATGTTAGAAATGCATTCAAGGTTGTCAGCTGGTGCCTTGAAGCAGCACAGAAGCACTCAGAGTTTCCTGCAAGCTGCGGGCTGTGCTGGCAGTCCAGGTAGGACAGACACAGCAGGAAAGAGCAGCTTTGTCCTCATGGAATGCCCACTTGGCTTCCAGGGCACAGGGCTGCTGCATCTCAAGAGGATGGAGAGCTGGGGAGCAACGCAGGGGAGGCTTAGAACGCTCTCTGCAAGGCTCAGCTGAACTGGGCCCTCGGAACAAGACAAGTTCATTCTTACTACTCCTCTGGCTTCTTACCCCTACTGCTCCAGTATTTGCTGTATGCCTCTTGGAACATGTTTTTGCAGGGAATTTTGGCCTTCAGTTTGGTGCAGATCAGGAAAGAGCCCCCCATCTTCCGATGAAGAGAGTAGGTCTCCTCTGGTGGGGGGATGAGCCGATGCTTCAGCATGATTGGGATTAACCCATGGATCTTTTCAGTGGTGCTTTGGTTGCCAAAATCAAAAGGCTCCTCAGATGCAAAAGCCTCTCCCAGGATGAGGACAGCATTTAAGTGGGCGTCTTCCATTTCCTGCCCAAAAGGAAAGAGGGATAAGTAACATCACTAGCCATGACAACCACTAGGGAGGAAAAGAAATGCTAGTGCTAACAGCAGCAGCTCAGGAGAAATACCCAGCCCTTTCCACGACCAAGGAAACCTCCAGGCCCCAGCATGACTGAGGAACATTTAGTTCATACAGTTTTGAGCAACTAAACCTTCCAGAAGACCATCTTCCCAGTCATGAAATTTCAGGAATTGTCATCACCTGCAGGGTCTTGCAGAGGGAGAGGAGGAAGGACAGTGGTTTTGGGGCTAGCTGTATCCTCATTACTCTTCCTGCTCCCAAAAGGAACTGAGAACAAAAGCCAAAACCTTTTTTGCCCTCCTCCCTCATCAACAGGGCTTTTGGACTGACACTTTTACCACATCAAGAAATCTGGGGAAGTTCACAGACCCGCAACCACCTTATCTATGGCCAACACCAAAATTAGACCCTTTGGCTCCATACCTTGATTTCATAGCCAGTGAGGAATTTCATTTCAATGGACTTCTTCAGCACCCTCTCTCTGTCCATGTCAGCAGCTGCCTTGATTACCTGAGAAGGAGGAATACTTTCAGGAGAGCCAAGAGATGACTGAACAAGGCTTTGAGCACAGGACTACTGCACAGGCCACAGGAGCACAAGTCAACACCACCTGCCTGCTCACTCCCTTGCCTCTGCCCTCTCTTCAGGGGCCTGCATGCTGGGCAGGTCAAGAGCCACTGGCAAAAAGAGACAGCTCTTCCCAATAGGGCTACACATGGGCCAGAGAACATAAAGGGCAGCAGAAGAGCTTCACAAATAGCTCCTCCCCCAAAGAAATAGCAGAGCCAACTGTGAGCAGCTTTAGGTGGCAGCTGCTGGCCCTGGCAGCTCAGTTACCATGTGCAGAACATGGTGATCACAAGGAAGCACGTTTGACTTCACATCAATTTATCTATCTGTGGAAGATCTCAGGAAGAGGCAGGGAACAAGCAATTCCTGCATACCTTCAAAAACCCACAGAATTCTGAGTGCTCTGATACACCCTGCTGCCCAAGCCCCCCAGCAAGCAACACTACAGCTCACTTTCGGGAACATCCCAACTCAGAGCCAGCAGCTTGCAGAACACGTGCAAGGGATGAAACGGGAACAGAGATCACTCTCTTGCCTCCAGCCCTGCTTCCCTCCACACCCAAAGTGTATTTGAGTACAAAGTGGTAACAGCTAAGAGATAAGAGTATTTGCAAAATCAAGTGCAGCTCTCTAGGACACAGTGCAAGTCCTCACCTCTATGTAGACATCTGTGAACTTCTCATCAAACCCTCGCGTTGCTCCAAAGTCCACCCAAGTGCCCTGGAAATGGACAGACCCGTCTGTATTACAGTCTGTATTACAGTCAACCATTCTGGTAGAACCTGATCTTAAGAATGCTCCTGATGTCTTCAGGAAGCTCAGCTGGCTTTCACAGAGCTCTCCTCTGCATCCCAACTGCCCCTCACTCCTCTATTCCCAGTGTGCCAGCTGCAGCTTCCCAATGACCACCTCCAGAACAGACCCTGAGGCTAAGGAAGTAGCTGTGACTGCTCCAGGGCCAGGGTTTCAGCAGCTCTGCTTTCCTACCGAGCCCCAGTGAAGGCAAGTGGCAAAGCGAGGTTCCCCTGTGCTATCTGCCCATGCCTCAAGGACAGGAATCTGAGAGAATCTCAGTAAGGGCTCATTAAACTCTGGGAGTGGGGAATAATCAAAATCTGGTGAAAACCAGTGTTTGTGCAGGCAGAACAGTGGCTGCTCGGGCTTACCTTGTGCAGCTGAGGGTCATAGAAGAAGTTTGACCAGTTGGGGTCAGTCTGCATGTACCGGAACTCAAACAGCTCCCGCAGACACAGCACCAGGATGTTGTGACAGATCTTCCAGAACAAGGAGAGACAAGAAACAAGTCAGGAGGGCAGCAAGCCCTACTCACAACCTGTAACTTAAGAGCAGGCATCAGCAAACAGGGAACACATCACCACACCAGCAGGAACCATCTGCTCTATGCTGCCAAACTCCTGCAGAGGTGAAGGAGCACCTCTGAGCAACTCCCAGCTCACACCTGCCATGGGACATCCTCAGTAGATGGCACAGATGCTCCAGTGCTCATCCAACTGTGTTCTGGTCCTGCCTTTTAACCTCCCAGCACTGACTACACATGGGGTAGCTGCAAGAATGGAATCTTGCATGATACACAGACCTGCCGTGTACTCCTTCTGTGGGCTCAGCACTGAGCCAGCTTGAGGGAGCAGCAGCAGAGCCACACCTCAGGACCGACAGGCACAGAGAAGCAAGAGCAGCAGTCCCTGAAGAACCCCCTGCTGAATTACATACTCCACCAGAGCTCTTCTGTGAGAATTGCTAAGCTGGAGCCTGTTCAGCAGAACTGCCAGCCTCATTCTGCCCCTGTCCAGCTTCTGCAAAGCTGAGTGAAACATCACATCCAAGGTGGAAGGAGGAGAGCACCAAATCCAAGCCAGACCTTGCAACAGGACACTGCCATTTAGGTTAGAAGGCAGAGGGTCAGCCAGGCCAGTTGCTTGTAAGAAAGAAGGGCTGCTCCTGCAGCAACACCCCAGCTCACAGCCTTTTAAAATGAGTCCTGGTGATAGAGCAGCTCATTGCAGGGGACAGTCCCTAAGAACAGGCAGCCAGCTCTGGCACAGCTTCAAATCTAATGTGACACTGAGATTTGTTTATCCAGAGGAACAGACTCTGCCCTCTTCCCCAGTAACCTGCTAACAGCTGACAGCTCACACCAAGACACACACATCCAAATACCAGGACAGTTATTTCTGCTACTAGAACAGCTGCTGGTCCCACCACAGCACTCCAATCCCTGGCTATATTCAGCACCACCTACCTATCCCCACATCCCTGCTCTTGTGTACTGACAGGTACTTTTCCAGCAGCCCTGTGCAGCACAGGTCAGTCCTACAGGAGATGACACCCAACTGCTTGCACTGGGATGATGCTGCAATCCTGCCCAGAAAGAGCAGCTGCATAAGACCCCTCTTCCCTCATTGACAGTCCCTCCCAAACTTAAGGTAATCAGAAATGGCATTACACAGCGAGGCTACCTCCCCTTCAGCTGCCCTTGCCATTCACTCCCTCCAATCCCTCCCTGCTGAATTCTGGTGCCTGCAAGGCCCAAACAAGCCTGGAGAGACTCCAGTGTCACGGCCACCTTCCCTAAACAAGTCTTCCTAAAGGCTCCAGACAGTCCCTGACTCCAGCCCTGCTCGGGGTTTGCTGTGCCACGAGGCATCCCTCGGTCTGGCAGTCACAGACAGGCTGAGCACAGGGCTCTGAGCAAGGGCAGAAGCACAAACCTCCCCACTTTACCTCATTTCGAATCTCCTGGCTCAGCCCTTCAGCTTGATCCAAGGGAAAGCCAGACACCAGCTCTGTGGTCAGCACGTGCTTGCTGCACAGCTCATCTATTACTCTTGGGACATAAAAGAAGGGATGGTCTTTCAGCAGCTCCCTAGGGATGGAGAAAGGAGAGAAAAAGGTTTAGGAGCCCTGAGAGCAAACGGACCCATCAGCAACACCTCACACAGCCCTTCACCAGCCTCTCCCCACACCCTGGCTGGGGCTGCCAGGATATGTTTTCCTCAGCAATTACAGTAGGGATTAAGTCAGCAGAAACCCTGCCAGTGACTTAACAGCTGCTGCCAGCTCCTGAGGTCACATCTGCCAGAGCAGTGATATTAAGAAGGCTCCAGGCCGGTGCATCAAGGGGCACTGGGCTCTTTTGCTCACCCCACTTGGCTTCAGGGCCAGACTACACACATGGAAGAACTGCTGTGCCAAGGGGAGCGATGCCACAGGGGCAGTTCTGTAGCAGGACAGGAAAGGTATCCAGCCTCCAGTAGCTCTCCATCATCCAGCCACCGTGTAAAAACCATGTGGATGCTATGGCAAGCCAAGGGAGCAGGCAGCACTGGTGGTGCTAACTGCTGTAAGAGAGCTGAACTGAAAATCTCCTAGGCTGAAGGATGGGAGAAGTTCACAACAGGTGTCATAAGAACACATAAGAAGAGCACTGCAACGCAGCCTCAGGAGTTACTGCAGCACCTTCACGTGTGGCAGAACAGACAGACTTGCACAGGAGGAGAGAGGATAGGTGATCCCATTTCAGCTGACTGAAGCCATGCCCAGCTGAGACAAGGTGGTGATTCTGGGGGACAGCTCAGGCCACAGCCACACCCCTCCCCCTGTGCCACATGGCAGGGCACAGCAGTCAGCCCCCTACCATCCCTGAAGTTAAGCAACCTCTCCTGCCTTTCTCACATACACACACAGAAGGGGCTGAAGGCAATGGTGGGAACATACTGGAATTTCCTTGCGCAGGCAGCTTCTCTCAGGTAGTCACACTCCAGGGCCAGCTCTCTGCTCACGACTTCAATCAAGTGCTCCGGGAACAAACCTGAAGGTCAAACAGCAGAGAAGAGAGCAGGCTTAGAAAAAAAGGGATCCCCTCAGGCTAAGCTTTCCAGAGCTGCAGCTAAGGAGCAGCCTGCTATCCAGCCAACTCTGAGCTGAAGAGTACAGGAGGCCCCGGAGAGCCAAGGCGTATTTCCAACTAGATGCAGGTTCTGCAGTAATCCCAGGCCCAGGCTACACAGCTGCTCCTAGGTCAAGGTACATCCACACCACTGTTCTGTGCAGCAGAGCTCTGTCCTCTCCCAGCTCCCACCCCACAGCCCAAGCTGTCCATTCCTGCTATCGGCATGGCTGTGCAGGGACACACACTGAGGACAAGCACCCAAACACTGGGCAAAGGCAGCAAAAAAAGGCTCCAAACCATATCTGCCTCCAAGTGGGAGCAGGCACTGCCAGGTAGAAACAGTCAGCATGACTAATACAGCACACTGCAGCAGCAGCACGTAGCCAGGGCCTGAGATGCCAAGCCCAGTCTTCTTGAAGCTGGAAAGTCTTGTCTGCTTCTTGGGCCAGACACAGCTGGGGCTGCAGCAGCCTCTGCAGGGCCCTACCCAGCCACCAGAGAGAACAGTCCCAGATTTTGTCAGCACCCAGCCTGATTTTAGAGCAGCATTTGGACAGTCCCGCTAAGATTTACAGCTGCTGCAGGCAGGTATTTGGAAAAAGGAGTAGGAAGTCCTGCATTCCCTGTGGGAAAAGGGCCACTGAGCAAGTTTTAAGACTGAGACAGTTCTCCACAACTCTGACTGGAAAGAACAGAGAACGTCTGGGAAGAGCACAGAATGACAGGCATGGAGGGCTACAAGGAAACATGGAGAAGAATGAGTTCTGCCAAATGTACCAGAAAATAACAGAACAAAGCAAAACTACCTCACCTGAATACTGCCCACACTCCAAGCCTAGAAAGGCATCAAAAGTGAGTATTCTCAGGCACTTTATACTTTGCCAAGAATCCCTGTGTTTGTCTCTATAGAGAGCACACAGAGACAAGTGCAGGTTACTCGGCAGGTGTGTGCATACACATGGCCAGAGAAAATGCAGGTGCACTTCCCACCCCACCGAGTGAGCACTGGAGCAGGCACACGCCCAGCAAAGGCAGTAGCAGCTCTGCAGCAGGACAGGGGAACAGAGCATGGCTCCCCCAAGCTGGCCCTGCTCCCTCTGCTCACATCTACTCCCTCTCCTGCTTTCTGCAGGAAATCTGCTCCTGGGCAGACTTAGTATCCTTAAGTCCTTTCCCCTGTCTCTGGAGGGACACATGAAATGCACTGCTTGAAAGGGGTTGGCAGAACTCGACCTGCACTAGTGGGAACACAGGGCCTGCCAGGGTCTCTGTCTTTTTACCTTCAGGGAGAATATTGCTCATGCTCAGGACAGCCATCAGGTTGTTGACATCGCTGTTGATGCTCTGGGCGACTCCGGGGTACTGTGGGACAGAATGGGAGAGGGCAGTGTTGAGATTAGATGACCTGGTTGTACAGGGCATGATAAAAACACCTGGCTCAGCATCCACCACCCCCAGTCACAGACACCTACAGCCTGGCGATGAGCCAGGGCATTCCTGAGCCACACATCCCTCCTCTAAAAGCTTATTCAAAGCCCACCATCTAAACCAGGGGACAGACAGAAAACCTAAGATGCTCCTTGCAAACAGAATGGCTTGTTCAGATCCTCTGATGGGAATTCTCCCAAGACATGATGGGTTCTCAGACACACAAATCCCACAACAGCCACGGCAGTCAGTCATTTCCCTCCCACAGCTGAAAGCACACACCCCTGGAAGCCCCAGAGTGTGTCATTCCCAGCAGTAGGGCAAGTGGTGAGGCCGCAGCCCAGTCCTGGCAAAGGTGCCTCCTCCTGTTCTCACCCTGTCTGTCAAGAAGGGAAGGAGCCTGCGCTGCTGAGGAGAACGTGTGCTGCTGCCACAGGGTTGAGTTTCTGCTGCTGTTACCTTGGCCTAACTTCAGAGACTACGTGGGACACAAATGGCTTGAGAAGACATCAGCACCCATTGATACTATTTCTAAAATCTCCCACACTACAAAAACCCACCAATGAGTCGACCAGCTTTGCCTGGGATACTGCTCAGCCAGCAAGGGACCTCAGTCCTTTGGCTTAGAAACCATGCTGTACAAGGAGCTTTAGCTCTAGAACTCAGTCTTGTTGGAAACAGCCACCTGAGCTTGCTGACACCCAGAAAGGGGCCTGGGGCACGTGCACATCCCAGAAAGGGGACTGACCTACGGAGCAGGTGGGATCCTCCCATACAGCCCTAAAAGTACAAGCAGTCCCTCAGCACTATTATCCCATGCTGCAGTGACACATCTGTGGGATGTCTCCTGCTCACCTGGACTCAGACTGGCTCAAGCTGCAAAACCTTTCCTGTCTTTTCCAGTCAGCTTGCACTAGGTAAGACATCACTAGACCCACATCTTCACTTGCATTAAAATGTTTCTTATCTGTCTAGCAGCACACAGGCAGGTCCCCTGCCCTTCTGTGGGCTCAAATAGGACAAGGCTGGTCTGTAAAGCCCACCTGGATTTTCATGGCAACTTCTTTCCCGTTTTTCAAGCGTGCCAGATGAACCTGACCGATTGAAGCAGCAGCAAAGGGGCGTTCTTCAAAGGACTCCAGTTTATCCCTCCAGTTGGGGCCGAGATCGTTGTTCAGAGTTTTCTACAAATAAACAGAAAGGATCGGGGTATGGGAAGAAAAGATTTAAGACTTTCAGTCTTGGAAATCACATTCTTCTAAGGTGACTGAGTTCTGAGTACCTATAACCCTCTTTCTAGATCATCCTCTGTGCCTTGTCATTGCACACCAAGGCAAGGAGTGGTCCAGCCAGCAATGCTGCCCCAGCACTGAACAGATGCTGATCAGATCTCTGTGAGGCTCTGCCCTAAAGGACAGAAACCTTGAACACAAACACCACTGCCATGGCAATACAAACATCCCCTTTTAGGTGCCACTTGCTATCTTCCAGAAAATGAGCAAGGAGTTAGCTATTTCTCCTCTTTCATCAAGCTGCCAAGCTGAACAGAAGCAATCCAGGCATGACTCTCTCTAAGGCAATATTGACAATTAAACATCACAGCCTGCTTTAACAGCTTTTTTGCTACCCTGCCAGACTGCCATATTTAAGTTCTAGCTCTGCTTAGTGTCTTTCAGAAGGTAAGTAGTGCTGGCAGTTCCTTTTGCACCACCTTTTACACATTAATTTACAGAGAACATATACACTGGGGAAAGCAGACTTAGTTTGCCTCATTCTGGGTCTTCTTGATGGCAAGTTAACCAAAATGGTAAGGACAAAGCAGCTGTTAATTTTCCAGCAGACTAAGGCTTGTAAATCTGTTTCTACAATGGGATGTAGACATATCTAGACACCAGCTTAAGACCCTGAGAAGACAGAAGAGGAGGCTACACTCAACAAGGGCCTATAACCATATTTGTGTGCAGTATCCTGTTCCATCAACATTAATCTCAGGACATGAAAAACTCACACATTTTCTTCCCCTCTGTCTAGACCCAAAGTTCCATTTTTTTGAGAGAAAAGACAGCACATAACTGAGAGAAGGAATCACACGTTATCCACAACTGGAAATATGTAACACTGAAAGAACACTCTTTAAAATACCCATCCACCTCCCTTACTAAGGTATGTCACAGGTGACATTTACTCTGTCATTATCCCTTTCCCGGATAAGCACTCAGGAATATTCCTCACCATCATCTGCTTTATTGGCATGAAGTCAGCACTCTGACGCACACGCTCAAAAATCCTCTGGAGATGGGGGTTGATGAAGGCATCATCTGCCAAGGGAAAGCACACAGCAGTCAGTGCAGGCACTGCGTTCTCCAACACACAAAGAGATGTGCACCTGCATTCAGACAAGTCAGGCTGTCCTGCCCCAGGCACACCCCTAGGGAAGGTTTTGGAAGTAGTTCTTTTGGTGTGGTGACAGGTTGCACAGACCCAAGAGCAGAGCGCTCTGCCTCTGTCACACACCAGCCCATCTTCTGGCTGGCAGCAGTACAACATCCAGGTCTAGGAGAGGCCACTGCCTCGTGGAAACACAGGTCACAGAAGGGACCCCTGGAGAGCCATCCCAACACTCCAAGGTTCCCCATGTGGTTTAATCCAGTTCATTTTAAGGGGCAGCAGCTCCTTTAGAATGCTGTGCAATGGTGAAACACCACTTACACAAGTATTGAACTCTTGGAGAAATCAGGATTCAGCATCTGCTACTATAAACAACTGCCCAAAGGCAGAGCAACTACAAGTGGGCAGAAGAGAACATAGCTGAGCCAAAACTTTTAAGTCAGAAGGATTTAGCAAGCAAATATTTACATTCATAAGAAAGAAGAGGGGCTGGGGCATCTTGAAAGATTAGTCCTCTGCTTGAGCAAAGGCTTCTACAACAACTCAGAGAAAAACTACCATTTCTGGCAAACTTTTCATTTCATAAATGATTATGAAGGAATTTATCTGTTGCTCTCCCAACACTGGAAAAGTCCAGGCTACAGGCCTTGATCCTGAGAACTGAACCTGTACATGTGACTATGACATTCAAGCAGAAATTTATTGCTCCTCTCCAAATACACATGCACGCACCACCTTATGCCTATCCCAGGAAACTAGAAACAAACAGTGACCTTAAGAGGACTGTCCTGGGAAGAAGGGTGGAAAGGAATGGAGAGAAGAAGATAAATAATGCAGAGATGTGACACTAACACTCAGCATTGTTTACAAATTCCCACTGAAGCCATAGCAGCATTTAAAAGTACAAACAAAAGCCCACTGTGGAACCAACAGGAGTTTCTAAGAGGAGCTCCCGTTCCATCACTGCAAGCTGGAGATGAGCAGGCTTTGCAGGAACAGGGAGTACAACTCCTGCTGTGACGTGACAAAACCGCAAGAAGGTGAGACATTGCATTTGCGTGTGCACTGCAAACACCAAAAGAAACACCTGCTCTGTCACTGATGGTGTATCACTGCCCAGCCTCTGAACACTCTAAAAACTATTCTCAGGGGTATGTGAAGGTATTAACCATCATGCTGCAACGTGCAACCTGCACGGCCAAGGGTGACTGGGCAGAAGGAGAGTGGATCTCACCAAGAGCGACTCCTGCTCCCAGAAGCCGTTTGTGTCAAGGCAGCAGCATCTGCCACAGGCATCCAGGATAAACTTCTGTTATGTGCTTTATTGCTGACATCCATAAACCTCTCAAGGGGTTGCAACCCCTAGTCTGAGAGGGCATCCATCCTTAGCTGGGGTGCTCGACCACCCCCGCTCTTTGTTCACGAGCACAATGTCAAATAGCCAAGAAACCTGCAAGTCCAGGTTGACTGTACAGAAACTCAGCAGCAATGTCAAAAATCAGTCTTGCTGTGGAAGTGACTCTGCCAAAGCCAGGCTTACAACACGCTGATGAATAAGGTTTTACGTCTTTGTGGTCAACTGGTGAGGCCTTACTGGAACAAAACACGCAGCAGGAGCCAAGGCAGGGCACTCTTAGCTGGCAAATGCAGCTGCCTTTCCAACATCTCCCAGAACACAGGATGACTGGGAGCCCTTGGCATCTTTTCGTGCATGACCTTTAGGAATGTGGGTCCCTAACAAATCCACTGACTTCCACATCAGAGAGACACAGCAGACATCAGGGGTTTTAAGGACACTGCTGCAGGGAGCCCCTACCCTCAATTAGCACCCAGACCTGTTGATAGAAGCAGTGAATTCAAACTCACCAGGCCACACAGAAGCCCATGAAGTGGCAGGACCTGCATGAAACCCTCCTGTCCAAACAGCCAGCCCAAGAAACAATCCATCTGCATTGTTGATAGTGTCTGATTTATTTCACCACAGCTGTCCCCCAGCAAGGTCACCATGGGCCTGTGTTCTTGCCAGGCACAGCAGAGCCCACACACTTACAGCAAGAGTCCAAATGAGGGCTGGGTACAAGCACTGAGGTTGCTGAAGGCCTGTTCTTGACACCAGAGTGAAGTCAATCAGCAAGTATTTGACACTCCTGCCAGAGCACCGTAACATTAGGAGACAGCAGGCAAGTTACAAAAATCCAGAACATTTCTGCTCCTCAGAGCCAGCTTTTCACAGCTACTCCCTCTGCACTCACATCCAGGCCTAGGGCAGCTGTGACCAGGCTTGGGCACACATCAGGCACAATTCAGGAGTGTCCCAAGAATCTGAAATTAATCCCACCTATGGCAGATGAGTTTAATTGCAGAGCTGATTTCCCGGCATGGCTCGCTCAGCCCACGTACCAGAGGCACTGGAAAGCAAGGAGCACAGGAGCTCCTCCTGGATGTGCACTGTGAGCTATCAGTGGCACCTGGCAGTTTCTAGAGGGTGAGAAAACAGCATGTGGGTGGCAGCCTTTGACACAGCAGCTGATGCCTCCCACTAGGCTTTGGCAGGTGGCCATCAGCCTGGCACCCACCTAAACCAATTGATTAGCAAATGAAATGCCAGTCAGGGCTCTCTGGGACAACAAATTGATCTTGCTTTGTTGGTGAGCCCAAGTTATTTAATACTCTACTAGATCCAGTCTCATCAGCTAATACCTACAGAAATTCAAGTGGAAGCACAAGCCAAGCAAACCAAGTACTTCAAACACTGAGGCACTCAGTTTCAGTAACATATTGAAAGCTATTTCCAGACAAGTCTTACAGCTATTTTTGGCTGGTTCTTTCCTTCCCTATCAGGCTGGGCAGGAAGGCAAACTGGAAAGATCCAGATAAGGTTTGAACTGAGCACACCTGCCATCTCCCAGGAGTAACCTAACAGTTCAGTGCAGACACTGATGTCACTCATGCCTTCACCTGTGGTCACCGGCTTCAGAGCTCCATGGGATAAATAGCAGTTTGAAGCCTTCTCAGGATGGAAACAAGTATTTTATACCTGATAAGATTATCAGCTGTACTGCCCTTTCCAGTAAAGCTTCAGTGCCCACAGAGCACGTAAACCACAAACAGGTTTCTATAATGGCAGGGCACTGTGGATATAACCTTGACCACTTTTGGTGAACAAAGAACAGGATCACATTCTTGTTGTCACCCTCCTCCTTTCTAGCAGGACACCTGCAATTAGAGCGTAATACAGCTCTGCTTCTCAAAAATTGCTTGTAACACAGACACTAAAATTCACCTTACTGTCACCCTACTGTCAACCAATTTCAGTTATGCACAATAAGGACATTGGGAGAGTGGTGGTGGGTATAGTCCATGCATCTATTTACTTCATACTGGGATTAGATGGAACTCAGACATTTCCATCACTGCTCTCACAGGAGAAAGCCATTTGTTCAGAGTCTCCATGTTCACTTGACACTGCCTGATGGCAGACAGCTGACCCTGTGTCACACCTGGCAGCACTAAGGACAGCTGAGGACTTGTGCTGCCACTTACCTTGAATGCTTAACATCTGTCCCAGCTTTAGTGCTGCTCCCCGGACCTTGCACAAGGTCCTCACGATCCTTTCTGCATTGGCCTCCGACAGGAACGGGCTAGAATCCATCACTGCTTTCTTCCCTGAGGGCAAGGAGAGAGAATGAATGAAGAACACCCTTACCTTGGCAAGCCCACTCCATTGTGTTAGCTCACATTCAACAGGAGATTTGCCCTTCCCCAGGGAAATCAAACTAGCACTACACTGAGTGCCTTCAGTGCAACCCAGGGGCACAGACTGAAGTTGTCCATGTGCCTTGAGACAACTTTGACATTGTTGGCTTGAGGGCCAGGAGCAGCAAGTCACAGCCTCCAAGAATGTCTGCGCTGCTCTGCAAACTGTCTGGGATCCTGAGCAGATGTTGGTGCTTGAACTCACTGTACCAGCCAGCGCAGCCTAAAACACTGTGCAAAGGTGTCTCGGGTCCCACACCACGGGCTGCAGCACAGCCATAGCCTCAGAAGGGCAGCAGGAGCGAGCCACAGCAAGGGGGAATCCTCAAAAGCCTTGGCAGCACACTGGCACAGACCAACAACAGGCCTCTTCCAACCTCTTAGGGTGGAAGCTTGCACAGAACAAGGCCAAAATATACACACTTTCCTATCCCCAAAAATGGGTAAAAAAGCCTGATGTCTGACAGGCTCAGAGAGGTCATGCAGCCATGTACACACCAGTGCCATGGTTCCAAGTATGCAACAGGGAGATTGTGTGGCATAAGAAGCACTTTCCCTCCTCTTCTAGGGTTTTTTTTATTAAGGGAGAGGGGAAGGAGACCCTGATGGTCCCTTTGGGAGAAGCAACCCAGAACTACCTTCCAGGGCAATGCCCAGTAGAGCAGGGACAGAGAGGGCAGGCAGACACCCACCTACCACTTCTGCTGTGGCTGCAGATCAGCTCCTGCTGACAGAGAGCCAAGCAGGAGGAAGGTCAGGCCTTGCAGCTAGGCTGCAGAGCTCACAGCTTATACGCTGATCTTGCAGCTACATCGTTCTTAGACTACTTTAGAGGAACAGAGGACAGAACAGCTGAACAATAAACAATAAGCAGCACCCAAAAAGGCACAGCAGATAAAACCAGCCCTGGAGATCTCGGGCAGATGGAAATTACTGGTGTGTCATGTGCTGACTAGAGCAGCCAGAGATCCTCTCCATCTCCTGGTAGCTCTCAGGAAGGTACATGGAGGGACTTAGACTCGCCAGGGGACAGGACAAATAACACGGACAGACTGATGTAGCTGCCGTCTAAACTCTGGTAGCTCCCACAACTTGCTACCATTTTCTTGAGGTGCCAGCATGTAACTGATCTGACAGACACCCTTCAGTCCCTGCAAGCAGCTGGGTTGCTTACAGACCTTCCCTGCAGAAGTGATTCCACAGAACTCTCCAATGGCAGAGCACAGATGTGTGAGGTACAGGCTGCTCTCCTGCCCTTCCTCCCCCCTCCTTCCTTCATCTCTTTTGTGGGATAGCAACAAGATGGCACTGCAATGTGGGACATCTCTCTGCAAATCCCTGTCCTAAGTCAAGAATGTACAGGAAAAGGAAAGATAGGAATAAAACCACCAGGAGTACACAGGACAACCATCCTGCTCTTGAGAGCAAGATATGGAAAAGCAGGAGCGGTCCAGAATTCACTATTTCCAACACGCTGCAATCCTTGGAGCACATTTTGATCTGGATAATGGGTGTGAGGAGCCTTAGAGACTGAACAGGTAGAGCTACCCAGGGCAGAAGGATCTGGCTTTGCACACTTGAAAAGCTGTCTCTTAACTGTCCTATCAGGAAAACTGTGTCCTTAGCAATGATCAGACAAATCCCTGTATGAGATGACACACAGGACCAGGGAAAGTACTGAATCAAAGCTGTACCTTCCTTCACACCACTGCACACAAAAACATCCTCCTTTGAGTCAGCAGCACAATAAAGCAGTTAGTTAATGATTAAAGCCATATCCAGAAGCCAGTGAACCCTGACAATTTCAAGTCTTATCAGAGAAAGAGCCAAACACAGGCAGTCCCAAATCCTCTTCTCCTGGCAGGCTTCTCATTGAAGTCAAGCCTCCAGGGGCAATACCTGATCACCAGGCAGCCCAACAGCACATGAGCAGCTCTTGCTCATGTATTTTGCTGCAAGTGGGCATGAACAAGAAGTTGACCTGGAAGCAAGAGTGAAAAGCAGGACTATGTAAATGGCAAGCAGAGAGAAAACAGACACAGGCTTCCAGGGCAGGGTGGAAAGGGAGTGGGGATAAAACCCACAAGTTCATGAAAAAATATACCAATTTTCAGTGAGTTAACATTCTATCCAAAGATGGCTGGCACCTTCTGGTGCCTTACATTATTTCCTCCCCATCTTCAGATCTCAAAGCTGGTTTCACCCATTTCATCAGGGAAAGAAAAAAACAGCAAAAAGAAGTCACGTACAAGCTGTGGCAACATGGGCACCTCAGAAATTAAGGCTCCTGCAGCCACAGTGCCTGGAGCCTGTCAGAGGCAGACACCCTCACTAGTGCTTGACCCACTTTATTTTTTTTTTTCCTTTCTAAATTCAGAATTAGCATGAACCCTTCCAAACCTGTGTGCAACTCACAGCTGCATCATTCCTTTTCCATGTTCTTTGCCACTGTCAAATGGAGAACTAGTGACTGGATTTTGTGTATACTTGTTTTAGGACCATCTGCCACAGAAACTTTGGGGCAAGGCAATACTCAAGAACACGGCCTAAGCACTTGGGACTGATAACCCAAGGATATTGCATTACTCCCTTTCATAAGAAAATCCCTCAGTGTTCAAATCCAGTCCAAGTGCCAGCCTGTCAGGGCTCTGTCCAGCCTGGCATTTGTGCAGTGCCTGAAGAACTGCCTGGGACAGGTCATTAATAAGTGACAAAGTTGTCCTTGAACCCAGAGTCTCTACTTGTAACAGCAGCTGTTTATTTGGGCACTCTCATTTTAATTCCTGGGAATTTATTTTACTTTCCCATTCGCACCCTGTGTGGGCCTTAAACTGTAAATACACACTTTAAATACTGAGGCTGCCATCAAGGTCACCAGTGACAGACGAGGTTATCAGCCTACCAGGAAAATTCAAACTGGAAATCAAGTAAGCCATCCTCTTTTTAACAAAATAAGATTAGCTAAGCCACTTAAAGATGGCAGCATTAGGGCCTTAAGCCCTTAAAAAAAAAACCAAACAACCCCAAAAAACCAAAGAAACCTGCACCTACTCACAAGAATTTGGCAGCAGAAAGAATTTATGTCCAGGACATCAAGCTTGGAGGGAAAAGGAAGAAATTCACCAACTCTTACACCAGACATATTTGTTCTAGGCTAAGTCCCTGAAGAAGTGAGTTGTTTATGGAAGCAGAGACAATCCAAAGTAGAGAGAGAAGGGTCCCGTGGCTACTAGAAAAGGATTGGGAAACTGAGCAGGAAAAAACAGATCAGCACTAGCACAACTGCTAGACAACGTACAGGAAAGTGGGAATTTGCAGTCCCTCTGATAAGAGCAGTGGAAAGAAGAAGTACAAGCTGTGCTATCAGGATCATGCATAGCTCAGGAGTGTCTGGCTTAGGGGTTGGGACTAAAGGACCAGTGTTTCTAACTCCATTTTAAAGGTGTAACAACACTTTAGTTTGTACTAACTAGGCAAGAGGAGGGCAACCAAGAGAAAGCTCTTCCTCATTACTCCTGGATGCCAGTGAGAGTGTGAAATTCTTAGGCATGGCTTTGGGCATACATACATCCCACTTGTTTAAGTCAGGAGTGCCAAGAAGTTACTATTAATATTTCAGCAGTAGAGAGAGAAATTACATCCTCGGGCAGCTTCCCAGGAACAGGACAATGTGTCATTCTCAAAAGAGACAGGTCTTAGTGCAAACTCATGGTGCTGGAAGCCACAAAACTTGGGCACAAATGCCTCAAGCTGAAATCAGGAAAGGGGTGCAGAGGTATTTTTAAAGAAAAGGGGTGTAGAGGTATTTATGTTAAGAGATTTCCCCCAAGAACAGCTCAGGCTGGTACTGTCAGAAGAACAGTAAAAAAATGGAAACTTGGACTCCCACTGTGAACATCTCCTCTGCTGTGCATTTCTGCAGGAGCAGAGCCCATGGAGAGAGCTCTCATTCATGGAGCCTTACCTACCACTCTGAAATACTGTGGAAAACACACATCCAAGGACACTAGCCAGAGGCTGTAGCGAGTCACCTGGAAACCTTCCTGTGTCTTTGGCCTGAGAAGCTCCAGAAGAGTTCGAAGGCTGGAAGTCTTTCACTTTTGCCTCACCTCCACACTTGCTGCTCTTGGCCCATTCTCAGTTCCACTATTGATATTATTCTCCTTTACAGCACAACCACTGCTCCAAGATCTTATCTAAGCAGACTTGACAGCAAGAGAGGAAGCAACAAGGAAAGGCAAACAAACACCTAAAAATAAAAGCCAGGTCATTTTCTAATTCCCTGCCTAGCATTGAAGTTGGCAGTTCTCATTGCCTTGTTTTTTTAATCAAGGTTTGTTCAAGAAAATCACTCTTCCCCAAGCAGTAGAGCAAGCTTCTGACACAGAAGAGTAGTTTCCCCATCAAGAAGAAAAAAATTTAGAGGAGCAATTGCTTTATTCCAAGGAGAAAGTGTCTGCTGCCCTCTAAATAAAAAAAAAATTAAAATAATCCTTCTCATGCTGTAAGAGAGAGGAACAAAGCTCATGTTATTCCCTCAAACTTCATAGCTCTGTAAACTCATGTTTTCACTTGGGGTGTGCCCAATTAGCAAATACTCTGGCAAGCAGAGAAATACCAACAGTTGTGCAATTCCGCCTCTGTTAAAAGCAACACAGATCATCAGCTTCCAACAGGTATCAACAACCTGTCAAACATCCCAAGTGCTGAAAGCAAAAAGCCTTCAAAGATTCTCTGCAGGATGGGCTGTGTTTGCCTGAATGCATGTTTTTAAATCAAAGCAAAAAACCCACCATCCTCACTCACCTCAGGTCTTAGAGAGAAACAAGAAGTCTTTGCCAAGGATCCTTTTCTCTGCTGGGCTGCTCTGCATTGCTGTTAATATTTGCATCTTGGTATTCCAAGTACAAGCAGAGTCCTGGGTCATCCACAACCTCTGCCTCCCACTAACGGGAATATGTTTCACATCCTGAAGTGTTTCAGGGTTTGGGAATTTCTTTTGGTTGGGATTTTTTTGTTCAGTTGCTTCGGGTTTTTTTGTGTTTTCCCCCCCTCCAAATTTCTTCATTTTCCAGTCACTTCCATATCTCCTGAAACAGAGGTTCAGTTTCCATCCTTCTTCCACCCCCAAAGATGACCAGGGTGAAGACAGAAACTGGCTCTGTAGCAGAATACTACCAGCCACAGAGTAAAATTAAAAGGACCCAGCAGTTGTCATTATCTCAAAGTAATGCTTCTGAACTAGGAACGATTTTACTTCATTTTTACTTCTAGCTACAAGTACTTCAACCTTTCATCAGCTCCCTCCAGTCACTGGAAGTAACCTAAACACACAACACACCAGCCAAACCAGAGAGACCAGCTGAAGACCAAACATCCTGCAGCAACTGTAACAGACCTTGACATTTTGCCATATCCCGCCAAAGCTTTTCCTGGATAAAAACAAGTGAATGGAACCATAAACTTTAGAATAAATCTCATGTTTTCTGGAGAAGAACACCATGTATTTCTATTTCACCCACACACACCCCACCATATTTTACCAACACATATGCTTAGAAGAAAGCCACCATGACATGATCAGGTACAACTTAGGAACATTTTACCTCCAACTTCAAATAAACTGGGAAGGAAAGAAGACCAGGTCGATTTGTACAGCACAGCCTTTTGTGTGTTATGAGGATCCTTTAGAAGGCAGCAAAAGACAGATATTGGAAATAGGTAACTGCCATTTAACAGGAGCATAAAGTGTTTTGTCTCTCTTAAAAGACAGCAGCCATCCTCCAAGTTCCTCCTAGGCAGAACATCCTTTAATTTCAAACAGACTACAACCACTAACAAAATTTTCAGGCACACAGGCTCATCTAAAGTTTCTGTACTGACAAATACATGGTTTCACTGAACAGTTTAAAAAGAATTATTAAGTCAAGACAATCCAAGAACGGGCACAGGGATAGGATTCCACCTCAGGGTTGGCTGTGGGAAAGTAAAGCTGTACAAACTGCATTGGCACAAACACATTCTCTGGAATATTCCTCTGACCTCTGTCTATGTAGTGAGGCTGTGATGTAGTGATATGGGAGAAGAGCCAGGAGATGAAGGATTATACTGAAAGTAAAAGAACTACCCATATCCTCCTGTTATTCTCTTTCACCATCCAGCCTTCAAAAGAATACAGATCTTGGAAATGCAGGTAAAGTGTGTCTGGGGATAAAATAAAGAGGAGGAAAAAAACCAGAAAGAAATTGAAAGGGCTTACCACCGCGTTCCTCAGGTCTAAGGCTCTTCTTTGCCACTTCTGCCAAAGCCCCAATGCCAAGACCAACAGCTAGTCCTTTAAAATAAGAAGAAAAGGCTCAAATCAGAATGGAAAAAGACTTCCAAGCCACATACAGAGGCATTTTTGGTAATTAACTTTAAGCCACACATTCAAATGCACAACAGCTCTATTAGAACATTCTGGGTTTTGCAATGGAGTCATCTTCACTTGACACTGAAGAGTTTTCTCCTGTACTTCTTCAGCCCAGCATGCCAGCCAGGAATCATAGGCTACGCCAGTCTGGGACATCTGGCTTTTATAAAGCATGTCACAAGTGTTACTCAGAGCTCTGTGTTCTGACTGATGTCCTGCTCTAGACTGAAATCATGGAGTTTAAAAAAAGAGGGAAAAAAAGATGCCAAAACTCTCACAAACACGGTTCTTAAAGTACAATTCTCAGGAAGGAAAAGAATCCCTCTCACCCTCCACCATGCCACCAGAGCAGGAGGAAAAACCGTATTTAGGATGAAGCCACTGCCAGTAGAGCGTAAGGTTTTGCAACCCTGCTGTCTAAGCAATAAATTTAATTGTGCTCATTAGCTATCTCTTCCTTCCATGTGCTCATTTACTGTGATGACAGTAACACATTCTTCCCCGAGGCTCACCTTTATACCAGCAGTGTTGTAACCTGCAGTCCCAAGGAGCTGGGCTGGGGAGTAATCCCACGCAGCACCAGTAAGACCAGGAGACAAAACAGCAGCAATCCACATGCACTATCACCCTGGCAAGCAGTGAATTCCAGGGTGCTGTGTCACAGCCCCAGGTTAAGCTACGACTACCCAGGGCAGCACTGTCTGCCTCCGCTAACCAGAGCACAGCCACCGAAGATGAAACGAGGCACGGATCTAATCATGCAGCAATCCATGCTACCAAAGGTCTCACTGCCTTCCCAAGATCAATATATTTCTTTTTCTGGATAATAAATGACACGGGCAACCAGAACAGATGGTGCTGCTCCACATCTCCTCAGCAGTGGCGCATCCTGCCGTGCTGTACTCCCACACTGCTGACAGTACTGGGCACACCTGTTTTCCAAGCACCCCAAGCCCTCCTCAAGGCACTACTGGAAAACTTGCCAGGTAAAACAACCAGGGAACTAAGTCAGCACAATGAAGGAAGCAGAGCTGTCCAGCACATGGCATTTTGCACGTGTGCAGGAAGAACCACATGCACAAGTTTTGTAGACTCAAGTGAGAAAGCCTGGCCACTAACAAGGTGACCCTCATCCTGCACTGGAGTTTTTCTCTCCCCCACGAGGAAATTACAACTCCACCTCTCCCAGTACAATTTCAAGCTTGTATCGTTTGTCTGCTTCACAAACAGTTCCACTTTCAGTCTTACAGACTACATGCACTGGGCCAGAGAATCCTGCATAAGATGAAGCACAGGCAGTGTCACTGACATGACAAGGTGGTTGGGGTGTTTTGGGGGTTTTTTTTGGCTTGGTGGGGTTTTTTGTGGGATGATTTTTGTTTGGGTTTTATTTTTTTAATTTTTCTATATTTTCTGCAAGTTTTCCTATGGAATTGCAACACTGAAATGACAACTTGAAGCCTAAGGAAGTCTGATGTTAGTAGCTAACTTGTGCAGACCCTTCAATTGTGCCAAACCATGCATCACCAATGAGCAATTGTTTTGCACCAGAAATCCAGAGATTTTATTAGCTAAAAAAGTGAGAAAAATACCCCTAGGCTTCACAGAAAACAAGCAAAAAGGCTTTTCAAACACAATATAAACAACACCTATTAAAATACTGATACACTAACATTTCCAATCAGATCCCACATCCAAGACAGTAACTTGGAGCAGGCAGTACCAAGAGTCAGACAGGAAGCCAGCAAAGATATATCTCATCAACAAGATGTGATTTTCTAGACTAAGTACCACTCACAGAACATTTCTGGTGGCCTTCATCCCACTTTCATCACTTCCAAAACAACGCTCCCCACCATAAATCAGCTTGGTCATTATCAGAGCTAGGCTGAACTGACTGGCAGTAATTGGTTTCAAATTAAAAACATCACATCGTCTTCTAAAGGCTCTATGCTCAATGTCTAAAATTAAAAACTATGAGATTTACTGCCCGGATATAAAATAAAACTTATCTGAAGTTTCTAATCTCTTCATCATTAAGACAAACTACTTCTAAAGTAAATGAAAGACTAGGAACCAGATTCTACTCTTATCTTCCAGAATAAAGCTGCTTGGGTTTACATCAGTGTGGGCAAGATCAGACTACAAATGAATGTGTTTTGCACCTTCCCTCTCACGGATGTGCACAGCTGAACATCTGTACTAACATGGTAGACTGCACTAGAAAAAGACCTGCTTTTCAACAGGTGGTCTTACAGTTTTCCTCACTGCTCCCCTCTGTCCAATTTCCAAAAAAAAAAATGAACTCCAATCATCAGTCAACAAGTTTTAAATAAACTAAAGTCGAGCAAAAACGAGTGCATGGTTAAAGAGCTGCTAAGCTTTAAAGATCTGGAATTTAAACAAAGGCTTCAAGCACCTTGAAACTATCATCACAGCATTTGCTGCTGCTTAGCAGTCAAGCTTGAAAAAAAAAAAAAGTGGATGTTTGGGGTTAAGGTGTTTGCCTTCCCAAGTAACCACTACAGATGCTGAGGTCCTGCTTCCCAGGAAGCAGCTGGACATCTGCCTGCCAGCAGGGAGTCGTGAATGAACTCTTCTTGCTGCTTTGCTTGAACATGGACCTTTCTTTGCTTCCTGTTTTAAACTGACTTTATCTCAACTCCCAAGTTTTCTCCAAGTTTTTGCTCTTTCCTATTCCTTCCTGCAGTGGGAGGAAATGAGCAAGCAGCTATATAGGGCTTAGCTGCTGCTCTTCACCTGTTACCAGGAACAAGTCGTCCCTCTGAAGAACCTGCAGTGCTACAAAAACACTCTCCTCCTCTGGGCCGCTAATCTGCTTGCACAGGTCACTCCTTATGTCCTTCACTTTCCTTGTCTGCAAGACGTGTATTTCCTCCAAGATTAATCACTTTGGGACAGTTCTCAGCATTGCTCAGCAGCCATGGTTCAGCACCTTTAGAGATAATATCCCTAAGCACCTCTACAAAGCCATTCTCCTGCATTTTGCACTTTATGCAGATTATTTCAGCCTTGGAAAATGCCACTTGGTTCTATACCAGCAGAGTGACTCTTTAAGGTATTTTCCAGGCATCTGCAGCATCCAGTACACTTCAAACCAAGCCCATCAAGAGATGACCTGGAAGCAGTTTTGTTCAGGAGAATCCTCTGGCTCAGCAACTGACACAAAACAAACAGGAGAGGTGAATGGGCTGTTACCACCCTGCTCAGCCTGCCAACCATATGAGTGGGCAAGACCCTCCCCTGGAGCAGCCTGTGCCCTGCTTTTGGTCACGTAAGACACCACAATCACCACACAGCATGTACTGCAAGCTCCTCAGCTGAACAGAGCAGAGAAAAATATAAGAAAGGCTCATGGGTCAAGATAAGGACAGGGAGATCACTCAGCAATCACCATCACAGGCAAAACAGAGTCAACCTGAGGAATATAGTTCAATTTCTTACCAATCAAATCAGAGTAGGATAATGAGAAATTAATACAAAATCATAAAAGACATTCCTCCTACTCCTCCCTTCTTCCTGGGTTTAACTTTACTCCTGAATTCTCTACCTCCTTCCCCTCCACAGTAACACAGTGGTTACAGTCAATTCAACACACATTGTTTCTGCCACTCCTTCCTCCTCAGGGAGAGGATTCCTCACACTCTTCTGCTCCAGCGTGGGGCTACTCCCACAGAAGACAGTTCTCCACAAACTTCTCCAATCTTAAGTCCTTTCCATGGGCTGCAGTTCTTCACACACTGCCCCAGGATGGGCCCCTTCCATAGGGTGCAATCCTTCAGAACAGGCTGCTCCAGCACGGGCCCACTGCAGGGTCACAAGTCCTGCCCGCAAACCTGCTCTGGTGTGGGCTCCTCTGTCCACAGGCCCTGCCAGGACTCTGCTCCAGAGTGGGCTTCCCACAGTGTCACAGCTTTCTTCAAGCATCCACCTCTTCCACCCTGGGGTCCTCCATGGGCTACAGGTGGATCTCTGCTCCATTGTGGACCTCCATGGGCTGCAGGGGCACAGCTGCCTCACCATGGCCTTCACCACAGGCTGCCAGAGAATCTCAGCTCCAGCATCCGGAGCACCTCCTCCCCCCTGGTGTCTGCAGGGCTGTTTCTCTCACTCCTCTCTCCAGCTGCAATTGTGCAGGTTTTCTCCCCTTCTTAACTCTTATCCCAGAGGTGCTGCCACCATCGCTGATGGCCTTGGCTTGGAGCCATCTCGGTGTCGGACACGGGGGAAGCTTCTGGCAGCTTCTCACAGAAGCCACCCTGCAGCCAAACCCTTGACAAGCAAACCCAATACACTCACTTGTCACTCACATGACAATCTGAATCCTGCAGCTGTCAGGCCTGTATATACTTCACTAACACACCTCAACAGACTAGGTTTTTGCTTTTTTTGTTTTCAAAATCGTTAAAATCACATTAAATCTAGACTTCACCACGAGCTTCCTGAATCTTTTTTATTGCAAAAGAATCATACTGTATCATTAAAATAATAAACTTAGAAACCAGGAACACGATTAAGGGAGACAGGAACAGCTTAGAAAAGTCAAATAAGGCAACGAAGGGAGAATGGAAATAAAGAAAAGATCAAGAACTGTGTGGGTGGAACTGATGACCCATCGGGCTACAAAACAAGCATGGAACAAAAAATCTGCAGAAAAATCTGTTTTGTCAATTACAATCCTGGGAAGAAAAAATAAATAAAAATCAAGGATGCCATTTAGTACTATAAATACACCTACCAGCAGTCACTCTGGCTGCTGCAAGTAGCATACAAAAATACATATAAAGAACTAAGAAGTTCAGTAGAGGATCTTGTGCAGATCACAGAGCAATATTAGCTCAGTATTACATGCAAGTGTTGGAAAACAATCTTCAATCTTTCCAGTAAAACGTTATTTGTCCCCAGAAGAGATGAGAAGCCAAGCAAACTCAACAGTCCAAGTATTTTTGCCTCCTGTTGCTAATTTGTCCATCACCCACCAGTGTCCTGACATCATGGCTGAGACACAGCTGAACACTCGCTAGAACACTGGAGGTGACAAAAGAAAACATGCAAAGACAGGAGGAGGAATGGGATCATGCCAATAGTATGGGACTTCAGCTATCTGAACCCCAGGAATAGTTATATGAACTCTGTTTTTGACTTACTCAACATCTTTCCATCTTATCCAACCCTAAAATAATACTGTTCTAATATGGAAATAAAGGGGGAAAGTAGATTTTATCCAAAAAAAAGAGTGTTTAAAAAAAAAAAAATCAAATGCTAGTTTGACTGGTGTGGAGATTGTAGGAGAAGAACCCACCTCAACCACTTTATTTCCCAAATGATTTCTTAGGGTCTTGAAATGAAGATGGCATCCTGAAGCACACAAGAATTCCTGCACAAAAAGCTTACTTGTTTTAAACTACACTCCCTCACAAATATGATTTTTTAAGGCAATGTAAAGACCCAGGTGGTAGAGCAGGAAATAATCACCCCCTGCCTCTGCCATTCCTTGTTTGATTCGCATCATTTGAATGTCCTAGGAAGCAAGGACACAGTTGGGTCACTAATATTCCACAGGTTAACAGTGCTATTTCCTGCAATATTTCCCCATCCTCCCCCATCCAACGTGGCCTTGAATGCTTCCAGAGATGGGACATCCCCAACTTCTCCAGGCAGCCTGTGTCAGTGCCTCACCACCCTCTGAATAAAGGAGTTCTTCCTAACAACTAATCTAAGCCTGCCCTCTCTCAGTTTAAAGCCATTATCCCTTGTCCTTTTACTACAGGCCCTTGTCAAAGTCCCAAAATATTACCAAAGGATATCTTAAACTGAAATAAACTACCTATAGACCACATCTGTTGTTTGCTAAGCCACTGTACTGACAGTACTGTTTCTCTTTGCTGTTGCAAATTAAAATTCAGAGGGAAAGATAAGCAATGAATGCTAACAAGAGATTGCAGAGACCAGAGAATCTGAACACCATTTCTGCAACACAATTTTCCCCCAGAAGCCCTCTGAAAGCAAGCACTCTGTCTTGCCAGCCATTTTGATCATATAAAGCAGACAACTGGAGGAGAAGAGCAAGACCAAAAAAAATAAATGACACACAGATATGTCTGGAGATGCTGCTTATAAACAATCTCTTTCTTTCCTACTCTGCCTTAGTGGTTTTGGTCTGATGGGGCTATTTGTTTTGGTTTTTACCTTGAGGTTAGGAGAAGACAGGTTATACCTCCCCTAGAAGCATGAGTCAGCCTTCCCTCACACAACAGCCTTGGGTGCCAAAAGCTGGAACATAAAGCAACAGCACTGGAACCCAAAGTTCACAGAAAATTTGGTCATCTGCCACTTCACATCCACCAGCTGTCAGCAAGCAGCAACAGATGAACTCAGAAGATGACAGCTAAAAGTGCTGTGATACTTCTCATAAAATTCAAGGCTAGATTAGAATGGAGACCCGTGTGCTACTAGTGCTTAAGAAAATAGTCCAGTGAGTTTTAAAGTGATGTTACTCCAAAAAGCAGATCATGAACCCTGCTTCCCCCTTAAGGAATACTAAGCATGTTGTGAAGCCAGTGTGCCTGTAACAGACTACAGGGCTAAAGAGATCTGACAAGCATGAAAAACTTATCACAAAACTCACTTGCTGCTTATTCCTGTAATGCATAGGATCAGCCTCTGCCCCAACTCCTCCTAGTGTGTGTATTAGTCCGACAAAAGGACACACAGAGAAAGAATAATTGTTTTTTTATATAATAGTTGATTTGAACTACACTTGACAGGTTATTTTTCTTTCTTCTGGGATCTGTAACACAAAGATGTCTACTTTGTACATGTGCTTCTCTATCAAATTTTGTGGAAGAGAATCACAAGAGCCACAGGAGACTGCTCACAACCTAGACAGGCCACTATCATCTCAAAACACTACAGTCACAAAAAAACCCAACCACAGCAAAAGACAGACTCCTCGCCTAATGATCACCCAAGTAGCACTAGCTGTGTTCATCTCTCCACCTGCAATACTGTGATCCCTTTTTCCTCACGAACATGTTAAGTCCTTTGATGGCTTTGGATACAAGACATTAAATAAGCATCATCTCTCAATATTACTTAAGATATTTAGTTGCTTTTTGACATAGCAAGTCCCACTCTGCATGTAAAATTCACTTAGGTTTCAGCTTGATCTTACAAGCTCAGAATTTACATCCTTCCTGGGAGAAGATGGTCTACAAGCAATGGCTAAGTAACTCAAACCTTGACTGTTATCATCTCCCCATGCTCAAAAATGAATACCAGGAAGATATGTTTTATATTTAAACACTGTTCAGAGAAGTAGCAAGGGTAAGGCTGGGAAAAGATTACTTGAAATAACAGCTGCTCCAGCTGTCTCTGCTTGACAGTAACAGCACACTGTAAAGACGGGGAGAGCTTCCTCAAAGTGCAATCACACACGCAGGACTCGGGTATTTGTACAGGCTGGGGAACAACCTGCACCTCGCTCTCCCATTAAAACAGCACAGCCCACATGGTATGTGTCACCATGAAGATGTGCAGCTCTACTATGCACCCCCAAATCATCTGCCCCAAACTCTTAAGAGCAATGAAAAAGCCCAAATCAAGCTCTGAGCTAACCAAGCTGTTTGTGGCAAAGCACTTTCCTATTAGCAAGCTGAACTGGCAGATGGAACCACCCAGTGCTGCAGAGCAGGAGCCCCGTCACAGCCAGCCATTAACCAGCACAACCTGGCGAACGTGGGAGTGCAAACTGACCTCCAAAGTTGGCGAGTCGGCCGATCCTGGTGACAGGAACCTTCCTCTCCCGGGCCCGCTCACTGAGCTGCAGTGGGAGAGAGGGAAAAAACAAAACAAGAAATCCACAAATTAACTGGGCACATGGTCAGACACCTGCAAAGTCAGAGCACAACCCAGAGCACCTGAACAACTCCATGCTGCAGAATGTTTTCCTTGAACCCGAGCCTTGTATCTGTTGGGAAATTTTCAAGGGAATATGGTGCAGAACGGACACATCATGAACGTAAACACACACTGAGCAGAGGAGAGGACAAGAGGGTGGGAAAGATAGTAGAGCTCATAACCATGTTTGCAAACCCCATTTTCACTTTCAACTCAGCAGCCCTTGTATTTTGAACTTGGAGAAGATGCACAATGCTAACCCTAACTCCCTTCCGCACATGGAATTAGAACTCATGGAGGGTCATCAGATTCACAGGACTACAGACAGTTCCTCCACGCAAAGCGGCAGGAGCAGCTAAGTATACAGTTTCACCAAAGCAATATCCTGAGTGAGTGAGCCCACAGTGCCATCTGATACTGGATGTGGGGAAGGAGGCACAAGGTCAGAGCAGATGACAAGTATCTGCACTGTAGTACTGCTGTGGGTTCTGCACTCTCACACAAGGGCATGAAGCACTAAAGCAACAATTGTGAGCTATGCTACTCTACAGCCTACTCATGCTCAGGGCAACATTGCCTCCACCTCTACAACTGCAAGACCCCATGCAGGAAGCTACAGTGAGGAGCTCAGGTCCAATTCTAAGCCTACGTTTTTAAACATCTGCTCATGTCAGATTACCTGACAGAGGGAGCAAGTTGAAAAGAGAGACTGAAAAGCTATTGACAGAACAAATATCACAGGGATAATGAGCACTGACACTTCCCTCTTTTGCCTCCAAGAAAGGGAATAGCAGAAGAGGAAGAAATGAGAGAAACAGAGGAGAAGGTGAGTAAGGACAATCCAGAATAGAAACCACAGCACTGAGAATCCTTAATTAAAACAACATACCATCTGTTTGTAGGGTTTCTGCCCTGAACCTGTTTTGGCCTGTCTGGCTTTATCAATATCTTCAGCTGTTAATCCACCAACAGAGGAATGGTCTTGGTGAAAAGCCCGATTTTGTCCAAAGGCAGTAGCAAAAGGATTTCCAGGGTCCCTAACGCCTCCAAATAACCTTGCATCCATTTTGGGAGGGAAAGGCTTCTGACCCATGCCAGAATCTCCAGTCTCATCAACATTTCTAAAAGGTCCATTTGTTGTGTAGGAGTAAGCAGGGCCTTCAGCGCTGTGTTCCTGAGGCTTGCCAGGGGCAGCGGAGAAGTCCATTCGAGCATCTGATGGCTCTCGGGCTGAGAAGTCATAGTCTTTCCCAAAATCTTCACCAAGGTCAGTAAAGTTCTCCTTCTGTTTGCCTAGTTCCTGCAAAAAATAATAGAAATACTTTAAGAAAAGATCTTAAACTTGCTCCCTACCTAGCCGTAGTCCTCAGAGATGAGCATGCAGCTAGGTGTCATGTCTCCACAGTAAGGAATTGTGGAGACTTAAAGAGACTGGCACTGCAGACATTCACAGTAAGAGGCAAGAAAGAAAGGAAGAGACACTGAGGATGCCTGGAATCCCTGGCAACCTTTTAACTCCACTCATGGGACAAAAACGTTAACAGTTTCTCAAATACCCTAACTGGAAACACCTTGTTTTCACATACAATGCCAGAAAGGGTCACTAAATGTGGAGTTCACTAGAAGTAATGCACTGCTCAGAAACAACAGGTGATGGGAGCTGCAAGATCACATAAGATGTACCTAGGAGGGATAACAAAAAGCTAAACCTCATAACGTTCACTTTTCCCTCCTCCCATCCTGTTTCCAGTCACACAACATGAGCATTTCCAAGCCCAAAGCCACCTGAAGCAACACCAGATACCTACTTACAGGAAGAGTAAGCTCAGCCTTTCACAGCCATGACACCACCAACTGCAAAACACACTCCATTATTCAACCACTAAACTATGTGTTGTCATCCCAAAATAAATAAAACTCTGTGCCTGGAGCAAGGATAACAGCATCGGGCACAGCAACACTCCAGGCAAGCTTCTCCTGACAGCTTTCTCTTTTCTGTCCTAACCTTGCAAAAGCTGCCCCACAAAGTCCAGATATTTCTTAACACTTTTCAATCCAAAAATAAATAAATAAATAAAAATCAACAGCAGAGCATTATCTCCTGTTCACTTATTCCTTGACATATTCTAGTTACCTATCAGCAGTGGCAATACCATAAAATAACTGATGACTATTACAGGCAATCAACAGGATTTTAAATCCTGCTGCGGTCAGGCAGGCAGGCAGCACATTTCAGGCTCTTTCCTAAACGCTAATTAAACTTCCCTTCCTTAGAGAAAAAACCAGAACATGGTCTTTCCTGTTATTCAGCAGGTCTCATGCTATTCTAAACCTCAGCATCACAGCGGAGGAGGAGAGGAGAAAATGTTTACAGATGGGGACTGTGGCCCACAATACCGACCAATGATTTCAAGCAGGAAGGCCTCCTTACTTCCATACTTAAATTTTTAGAAACATGCCAGACAGTAAAACCCTGTCACTTAATGTAAAAGATCTTCCTCTCTTCAAAACAGAAAATGCTGTTCATTTAGATTTCTTACTGAGCCCTGCTTTGGCAGCAGCTTCTCTTGCAAGCCATTTACAGAATGCAGGGCAAGTGTTCTGCAGTTCTGCTCCTTGGGCTTCTCTTGGGCAGAGAAACATGCACAGAAACAGGACAATATTATCTCTCTCTCTCCTCTTGGGTGCAAGAGGAGAACAATGACAAGACAAAGCACTATCCCCATAAACAAACACAAGTTAGTTCCACTGCAAGTTTAAACAGAACCAAGAAAACACAGGCCCAGATTCTAGGACTGAAGCTACAGATTGCCATGATAGTCTAAGCTCATTGCATAAAAACCATCAAAATCTCACTCAGTTTCTGCTTCAAAAATGATCATCTGAGATACACACTTTTTCTAAAGAATGATGAGAGAGAAGTACCACAGACAAGGCCCTTTCTTTCAAAGGATGGCAGCACAGCAAATGTGAAGCTCTTATAAATCTACCCCCATCTCTGATGAGAGAAGCTGCTGTCTGGCTTTCCTTATGTTCCTTATTTGAATGCCAGTTCTGAAAATCCAGCCTGGGCTGTAAGTGGTGAACGTGCAAACACCTGACCCTGAGCCACTCCAAAAAATATCATGTGCACCAATTCTGCCAAGAAAGGAAGCAGCACTGAGATAAATCCAATGCACTCTAAAGGAGCTCCTTCATTTAGTCAAGGAGAGGTAAATCAATGCCTGAAGTTTAAAGGAGACTCTAAATAACAAAGCTGCTGACCAATCTTAGCAAGAGCTTGGTCTTTGACAAGATGAGACAAACAGAGCACTTTTCTTATTCAGCATGTCTTAAACACTCAGTAATGGAAACAGAAACACTCTGCAGTAACATTCCCCTCCCACTCCTGTCCAAGCACCTTCCACACACCACAGATTCCAAAGAATTCCCAGAGCATTGCAACATTATTATTATTATTATCAATCCCGCACTTCAGAACTAGGCTCTCATTCAAGATGTGAGTTCCCAGACACTCAGACGACAAAACCAAAAAAGTACCTGGGGAAAAAGCAAAACATCAGACTAGACTGTGCAGAAAGAGCTTTGCTTACCTGCACTTTCCCCAAGGCAGAACTCAACTGTTCCTCAGCAGTGGCCTGGAGAGTCTTTGCAATGGTAACTGCATCTCCCCCGAGGAGCACCTGCCGAAGCTGTCCTGCTTGGGTTTCCAGGATCGCTTTACTGAGCTTCGTCAAGCCCCTCATGACCATGATGGCATCACCTGCCATGACTGATGTCTTTCTGTGCTGAAAGATAAAAAGTGAGAGGGGGCAGGGAGACAAGATGTCAAGAACAAGTTTGTAACAGGTTTCACATCCCCTAAGAGCCGGTAGCATACCCCCAGCAAATCTCTTTCCACTTTGGAAACCAGCCACCTTGGGAACTCATCTGCAGCCCAGATAGCACCCAGGCCAGCTTGAGTGACAGCTAACTAGCTGACCTCACCAGGAAAAGAAAACTCTCCTTGTTCTCCTGAGTTAGCATGACTTTCCAGGACTCCCCACAAATATCCAAGTTACCATTGACCAGGGCAAGCAAAGACAGGTAAATGTCAGTAACACTGCAAAGATGGTTTTGATTCTTTCCAGATGTTAAAAGTGGATTAAAAACATTAGCATTTGACCTTTAATTATTATGAGGTCCTGGAACATGTTCTCAGGTCCTGATAGCAGTGATGAAGTTCACTGTCACATTCCATTCCTGCCCTGGAGCTGTGCCTGCTCATTTTATATAGCTGAATTTCTTTAATCCCACACCAGCAATTAAGCTTTGTCCATCCTCCAAAGGCAGTCTGCTCTGTACCCAACTTGTAGCTCACTCTGCTACTTTTAATTGGAAACTTAAGCATGCTCACAACACCTGCCTAACACAACATTTGCAAAGTGCTGCACTTCAGTGAATTTTTGACTCAGTTTCCCTTCCTTTTCAAGGGGTTCCATCTCATATTTGTAACAGCCCGGGCAATTTCAGTGTCTTCAAATACAAAGTGGGCTCTGCAGGATACATAACAGAATGTGTCTGACAAGAATAATTTCCACCAACTCCTTTGGCTCAGCCTAGATCCAAGCTCAGGCTCAGGACACAGCCTCTCCTACATCACTGTGGTTCACGTAAAAGAAATCCAGTGGCTGAGGTGCAAAACCATTTTGCAGGGGAGATTTTTCACCTGCTTATTTCACTTGTGTTCTAAATTTTTAAAACACAGACAGGGTCAAGGTGCCAGGACTGGCTCAGCTGCACACATTCCCATCTTTAGTGACACAGAAGACAGAGGCATGCAGTTGGAACAAGATGTTGACTAAGGTCCAACCTTGCCCATACAGCATTCTCTGTAATGATTTGGAGAAAAAAAAAGGTGTCCTGACCGTAATAGGTATGGAGCACTAGTCTAAGGCCACATATTTAAGTTATTTCCTAGGTAGGTACACAGGTATCAATCCATTTTTAGAAGGTAACCTGTCAACATGCACATACACTCACCTATAAATGTTAATACACTGATGTGGTACAAACGGTCCTGGAGTCAACAGCACACATGGCATTACACCCAGCTGCAGACCACAAGCAACTGCATCCAGTTACCTTCTCAGGAAACACAAGCCCTGTCTCAAATATGTCTGCTGTACCAGCCATGAAGGAGAAGAATGGACTGCTAAAGCTGAATTTCTGTCTAAGTACACAATTTTGCTGCAATCACACATGAAGTGCACGGATTACTACAGACAGAACTTCAGAGAGACATTATTATACAAATGCAGGATAAAGCACAGTTACTGGGATATTTGTTCAACCACTGTTCTGTCGGTGATCAAAATCAGGAACAAGCACTGCAGCCAGGAAGTGTTACACTTACATGTTGTAAGTACACTGTTCAAAGGACAGTCTAACTGCTTACAATGAATCTGGGCATAACAGCTTAGCTGTAAAAAGAAAAACCAAGCCCTCCTAGGTCATTGTTCTCATTACAAGACCTATCCACACGCTCCAGACCTCTAAGAAGTGTTACTCCAGCACCTCTCAGAGTTTAATCACTATGATTTGTTTTAACCTTCTATAATGCACTTTTAAACTCAAAAGCTGCCTGTCAGGTAAGGAAATCTACTCTGTCAACAGGAAGTGGTTTTCTACCCCTACATCTTCACACTGGAAATTTCCACATGGATCCCACTCAAAGCATTTATTTGCAGGCTGTCCCTGCAATTCAAAACCAGGCAAAGAAACCAGCCAACAACCCAGTACTGTCCCAGCTGAAATGAGACCATTCAAAGGTTGCCACTATTAAGAAATAAGTGCTTTTGTGATCACAAGTATTAGCAGCAAGGAAAGCTTGAGTGCAAAAAAAGTTCATTTCCTCTGTCCCAAGAAGGGCAACAAAAGGTAAGCCAATACAGATTTAGACAACACACACACACAAAAAAATCCACTTTTAACATGTATTCTTACTAATCAACAGTACTAAAACTATGCACTCCTTTCACCCAAAAACAGCCAAAGACCTTGTTATGAAATGGCAGTTATGATATGCTAAATGTGCGTTTTTTAAAAGAAATAAATCTCCAGACAAAATTTCAGGGAAGCTAATGCAGCCAACAAGTAGAAAACATACATTGCACAACACTCATTCAACCCTCCACTGCTAAATATATCAACAAGCAAAGAGGACCTATTGCCCTGCATAGATTTGGCTACAAATCACTGCAGAGGGCAAATTCTTACCAATATCTCTCTGACTTCCATGTTATCAGCCCCACTTGCTCTGCACAGCAGCTATAACCACCTAGGTACCAGGTAAGTGGTTTGTTAGCTCAGAAGCATCAGCAACATGCTTCTATGCAATGCTGCCAAAGGATAGGCTATTCTAAATAGAATACATGCTAGATAATCAAGAAGGTAAAAGACTACATACAAAAAAATAACCAAGCATTAGGAAAATTACCCTTTTTCTTCAGTGAAAAAGCAGTAAGCACAAGCAAAGACAAGAGACAAAAAACCTGAGACAGAGGGAGCACACACTTCTGAGAAGGCCGGTACTGTACCCAACAACTACACGTGGGTTAATACCCAGCAGAGACAGCAGGCAAAGCATTCTTTCCTCCTAAGACAAGTTCTATTCATACCCTACTAAATCAATAAATACAGTTATCAGCAAGCTCTATCAGAAAGATATTTAGGGAGTGGTTGCAAACGGAATTAGTCCAAGTGTACAAAGTCTATATCACACTTGAATTGCTCCCTGAGGATTCTTTATCTAGCACTAGAGAAGTGAGGCACTGCTAGCACAGAGCATGGACAACTCAGTTGTGTCTGCAGAAGCTGTCAGAGTGCCTCTAACCTGGACTGACGAGGGCTGACAAGTGTTGATCGTGAGCCCTTTTCCAAAAATAGGCAGGGTCACAGATTTGGCTTAGTAAGCTTCTCACAGTTGAATGAACCCCTAGAAAACCCCCACACCTTCCAGCATGAGGAAGCTCGAGCCAAGCCATCCTCAGACACCAGGCAAGGTCCACATGGTGGGCAGGGGCTTCTACAGGTTAGATGCCACCTGATTCAGAGCCCTGTTGTAACAGCAAAACTAAACCAGTGCCTGGGATCCTCCTGTGTGCAACAATCCTCAGCCTCACAACCCACCATTCTTTAGAGTGACTGACTGCCAAGTGTTTCCTCCCCTTTTCAACATTCCAGATTATTGGACTGAAGGTTTAAGCACTGAAGGTAGCGAGACACTCAGCTTATCAGAGGCCAATAACAGAAACCAAGAGCCTCACTACAAGCAACAGGAAATAACGTATTTGTCCTGCTTTACAAACACATCCCTCCCTTTATTTTCCATGACCTGCTTCTGACTCCATGAGCTTTCTTCCAGATGCTTGTACAGGGAAAAGTCTTATTCAGGTATACATAGGCATATGCATATACACACACATATATATATATGACAGACCAAGTTTAAACACAAGATTTCTAATCGTACAGACAAATAGCAGAAACACTTCTGAAAGTTTTCTGTGGATGACAACACAGCCTTTTTCAGTTTATGGTAACTACTTCTACTATCAACACTTTGCCAAACATCCAAACACTGCATATTAATTTAGAAAACAAAACATAACACAAAATAACCAACCAAAGAAAAAACAATGAAAAAAAAAAACCCAAACAAAACCAGAGCAGTTTTACAGCATATTGCCCCATATTGCCCCTCTCAGGTCTGCAGTTTTAACTGCCTTCTTTATCTTCAACTTTTATTTTAAATAAACAAAACAAAAATGAGTAATATTAGTTTGGACAGGTAGTAAGGTAGATAATTAGATATCACATTTCAGGAAGAGAAAGCAGCCTCTCCATCTTCCCTCTCTCCATTATCTTTTATTACAATCACTGTTATCTTAGTTGTATCTAAACAAGGACTAAAACCTTGGCTTCAGTGTTATAACCACCCACATCAACAGAGCAAGTGTGGCAAGAGTGTACTGAAATAAAAATAATAAACACCACAAACAAGATGCAGAAGGCCAGATACTCAGGACATTGTTCCATGGCCATGAACCAACAGTAGACTAAGTTCAATATAACTATTATTCATTAAGCTGCTCTGTAACTGTTCTTTTACAGATTTTTTCCATTTCTTTTTATGTTTGTTGCCATACCAACCCTTTCATGTGATCCTTTCATTCATGGCCTTTTTCAGTTCCATCACACACCTCCCCACCAGTTCCTTTGATACTAGATTGCCAGGTCCCTGCCTAGATGTATTTTCATTAGCTGGATTCCTTGGGTTGCAGCTGACCCAAATTTTAACCATGCAGAGCACAAAACCAGCATTTTAAAAGGAAAAAGTTGCCATCACCCTTTAAATCAAACTGAAAATCCACGTTGCTTATCCTTCATTCTTCCCCCTCCCCATAACTCCTATACATTGCAGCTCCAAAAGAAATGTCTTTAAAGATGTGACCTATAACAGAACCCTATATTTGATCCTGCCCTGTGGTTTGCACTCAAGCCCCCTTAAGCTGAATTCATCAAGTCTCTGAAAGCTGCTTTACAACCACCCTTACACAAAGCAGTTTGCCAGTGCCATTTAAAACAAACACCTTTGAAGGGCAGGCGGAACTGGTTTGCTCCCTAATCACTACAATAGCAGTACACACACTGATAAAAATGGGCTGCTTGGCAGACAAATGCCTCTTTCCACCAAAATTCAGAAGGCTTAGCGCTCATTTTTGGCAAATGACAGCTAGTTCAAAACCGAATTTTCCCCATAAATGGCTTGACACACATAAGAGTAAAAAGAATGCCTGGACACTTTAAAAGTAAGCACAGCCTGCTTTATTTCAGGCACAGATACATCCATGCAAAGCGAATGCCCTGGACCAACAGTCCAGTCTACTTCTTTCTGGACAATGTCTGGGGACATGCAAAAGCATAGTCACAACCCACATGCCTGGAATTAACCTAGCATCCTTCTACCCACAGATGGAAATAATCTACACAGATCTAGAAATAATTTACCCACAATTAAGATTTACCACAATTAAGAAAGCATGTTACAGGCCTCATTACAGGTCACTTCTGATATGCCTTGACAATACCTTAATAAATCCTGTACTGGGCACACGTTGTTTGCTGCTACACTGAGGTAGATCCAACTCAGTTGCTGTGATTTTAAGGTCACTGCTTCTTCACTTTTCCCCAAGAATGGGATCTCTGTCTGCTCCTAAGAATTAAGTCTTTGCAGTTGGGGGCCCAAAGTAAAATTTAAAAAATCTATTTATCTCATTTGCAAGGCAAAAGGTTTTGGGCCATTGGGATGGATTTCAATCTGGAGTTGTATTCATACCCAACACACAATCTTTGTACTACCTCTGTTACCAAGAGGAAAGCAAGAAAGAATAAGAGGACGAGAAAAAACTGGGTTTTCTTTTCTGTTTACACCGTGGGCCGTGCTTATAAGTGCATTGCACTGCATCCTCGACATAGCTCAAAAGCCCCAAGTGTAACTTCAATCACATGAACAATTCTGATAAACTCTGGATTAATGTTACTTGCCATGCATGCCGATCATCCACTCAGCAACAAGGACAATAGTACATTAAAATCAAAATGGAGCATGACCTCTAAGCACACAGATTAATATGAGATTCTGGCAGATGCAATATTTGAAGCATGTACTTAAGGAACAGAACTACTACAAGATGAAACCTTTATTTAGGTTTATGGCAAGTTTACACATAAGCACAGTTCACTAGTTCCAAGTCACCCCATCAATAGTAACATACAGCATTACTTTAGAAGACAAATCCCCTGCATCCATATGGAATAACTCTGCCTAGCAGTATTTATAAAAAGGTCACACTAAAGCTCTTCACTGACCATATCCAAACACTGAGCTTCAAACAAAATCTGAACATTACAAACACCTTCCCCGAGTCTGCAGAGCAGCTCTACTCTCTCAGTCACTTCAGCAGTTAGAGCAGAAGAGACCACCAAAGCTCAGCTCCCTCTGATGCACAGGGAGATAGTCCCTGCCTGATGCACAGTTCTGCATAGGAATCAACAGAGCTCCCCACTGGTCTTGTACTCTGAATCAGAATATAAAGTATAAAATGAGGGAGATTATCAATTTGCAGCTAATTTTTTTTTGCATACACTGTTATGCTGCAATTGTTTTTATTGGAAGTTTTGACTTTCCAAAAGCACAACAAGTCCAATTTAGGAATTGGAAACCGATGAAGTGCTATGCCTCACGAACAAGTGCAGATGCCTTTAGACTCAAATAGACCACTACTTAAAGCAAAAGTATTGAGAAAAATAGCATCTCTTCCTCTTGCATTTAAACACACACCCCTCTTCACTTAAAACTCTCAAAAAGCTAAGGAAAGGGGACTGATACCACAGTTGTCTACTTTAGAGGGAAGAGAATAAGTGATCTACCCAAACCTACACCACTTGTCAGGCATGGGGTCGGGAACAGAAGCCCAGTGCTCTCCACAGTACACTGATCCTTACAGCACATAGCCTATCCCTAAGAGTCCTCCAAATACCCACCTCTATAGACCAAAGACAAACAAGGATTTGGAGCTGGTTTGCTGACCACCTAAGCAATATATTGCCAACAGTCATCATTAAATGCCACACCGGCAATGGCTTCTAGTCAGAACCTTTCTAAGAACTAGACACAATCTGTAAGCGTGCTGTACACCTGCTCTTCCTCAGGTATAAGAAGGTATTTTGCTTATCACCCTTTGTGTACACCAGGACAGACCCTTGCACACCACGCCCCAAGTCGCTGTTACCAAGTCCATAAGTGGTGCCCCTGCAGGTCTCTCTGGGTGGCAAACACACCCCCTGTGCTGAGCACAACCTCTCTGTCACCACTGTGAGCAGCAGGCAAACACCACAGCCACTGATTCTACTACTGATCCTGCAGGCATTCATGTCTGTACAGATCTCAGGGCTTCCAACCTTGCCCTGAAAGCTGGGGTTAGGTTCCAATTTAGCAACTTAGAACACATCCTAGTCTATTCATAGCCCCCTGACGTGCCAGTGCCCTGGCTGTGGGAGCTTTCTTTTTTCTGGCTGTGCCAAAACCTCCCTGCAAGAAGAGGACCATAGGCAAAAAAAGACTACCTCAAGAAGACATAAATTGATCTCTGTGCTGCAGGGGAACAGATCTATCAGAACCTACAGTTCCTGCATGACAGCTCTGCCACAGACAAGTTATTTCTGTCAGCTCCTGCTCCCCACACATAGGTACTTTTGACACTAGGGTAAATGAGAGCAGTGAGTTCTGTATTACCCATAACTTACAGCTAAACCTAACCTGCAAGCTCTCATACCTGATACAGAATCTGTAATCTGTTACGCTCTCTATGTATAGATTTTATGAAAACACATTCTACATAATATAAACATATTGCCTTTCCAAACTAGAAAAACCAAATCTTTTTGCAGCTTATACAGTTGCCTTTGAAAATCCCCAAACTCCCAGAGTGAATTCTGAAAGGCCATGCTCCACAAAGCTTTGCTATGCAATGTAAAATTGTAGGCTTACTGTTTTCAGAAGGGTTCTCTAAAGGAACACTCAATCCACTTGCAGTTTACTGCCCAGTCATTCTCCCTTCCATCTCTTCCCTAATCCCAACTACTCTCTTGATGACCACTTCGACCATATCAAATTACAATGATTTAATCCTTCCAAATGGCACAATCCAGACAACACAGGAGCTGTGACATTTCAGAACACTGCCCCAAGCCCTTTTATAGTTCATTTGTTGAGCAGACCCAGATGAAAACCGAGGCATGCAACTGGTTAAAAAGGAGGCATGAATAGCAGTAACAGGGGCCGCATAAAGAGCTAATCTACACAGAAAACCAGGACAAACTGCAGAGGCAAAACAAACAGTAAGAGAACTCTGTAAGTGGAAGTTATCACCTGCACATCACAAAACAGCCCTAGGACCATACAGACCATAAGCGGATCATCCTTCCCAGTGTATCTACATACAGAATGTACACAGTCTCTAAGAAAAAGACACAGTCTTATGCAGCTTCCAGGAAAAAACACCTATTTTTTAAGTCTGGATATGCATGCAGACTTGTTTAAGCAGACATATGAACTTGGAAAGTTTCCAAAAGCCAGCTCCATAGACTGAGAGCTAAGTTTTTCAGAGCAAGTAATGTCATTTTCTATGCTGTGAGAAGCACAGAACATTTCAGAGACTGAATAGCTGGAGCTGAACATGCTTCATTTAGCTCTACACCTCTACTGACTGACAAAACACAAAAGCCATTAAAATAAAGTGCAGAAGCACAACTGGGCAAAGAAAGGGGAAAACTTGTGTATCCTGTTATTTCTCGGTCTTCGTCACCAGCTCAGATTGATTTAATTTTGCCATCTACTGTACGGAGGGAAGGGGAGGTGAGAGGAACAAAACAAATGGCATCTAAAAAATTGAGAAGCCAAAGATAAAAAATTGGACGTGAAGATAGGAACGTGCCTATAAAATCAGCTTTCACTGCTGGGCGGGGGGGGGAAGCAGACAGTGATTGAACCCACGCCCTCAAACTTCTGTGCTGCACTGCCAGCTTGCATTTTAGCTCCACATGCAAATAATAATTTTCTTCGTCAGGTCCTGAAGGAAAGCAGGCACTCAGAGCACAAGGCAGCACTTCTATAAAACAAGCTGCAAGAGAAGCTACTGTTCTCCTAAAGCTGCTCTGTTCCAGAATATACAGCTCCATAAGGCAAAAAGCCTCCTCTTCCAGACTTCTTTCTTTAGCAGTTTTAGAGGGAGAAGACCAGAAGACCTACATCACACTGGAGATGTGATTCCTAAGTACTGCTTCAGACTCACTACCTATATCCTAAGATGGACTGTTCACCCAGCAGTACAGATTTAAGGAAAAAGAGAAATGCTTATTCATGCACCAAGCCAAGGCCTGAGATGCATTTGGCAAGCCACTTGGATCAAACAATTTATACCATGCACACTGACACACAAGATGGGAGACCATGAGACACATGCCATCCCTAGCACCCTGGTTAAAACAATAAAGAAAAAACACATGCAGACAGAAAAAACCAAAACAATCTCTACCTAAAAAAATCCCAACTCCATAAGCAATCAACTAGTTTTAACGTAAAAAATGAAGAAGCAGGAATTCAGCTCCTGTCCCTTGCCCCCTCTCAGTTTCCAGAAAAATAACAGAGCCTGACAAACAGGCTGGGAAACAACAGACCACCACTTGCCTGTAAAAGGACTACTGGAGGACTAGAAGCCAAAAAAAGTCCCGTTCTTGCTGCGTGGATGCATTGAGCTATTATTAACTCATGTTAACTATCACAAATGAATTAACCAGAGCTGCACTGCCTGGCACAGAATTCCCCTTGGCAGGAATGAAACAAGGTGATCAGCACTCAGACAGTAAAGGCGTGAGGCAATTCTCCACATCTGGCCTTTTCTTCTACTGATCTCACTACTTCATTATTAAAAGGGAGACACTGTCAAAGCACAGCAGGTCACCCTTTTTTTTTTTCACCCATCTCGAGTAAGACTGGACAATATGAAACTTTATTCTAAGCACATCTTATTCAAGGTTACCAAGGTCACTCCTAACTAACAGCAATGAAAAAATCATTTACAAAATACAAAACGAACTCTCCTGGTCTAAGAGCAAGAAGATTCGCTAGCTGCAGTTCCTGTGAAATGCAGCTAAACTCCTTCTGGTAATATATGAATGTTCTTATCACATGGCAGAGAAATGCAAAACTACCAATATACCCTAACACACCAATCTGCATTCAGTCTGTATAAGGAACAATTTCTTAATCCCTTCTGAAGTCTTTTCTTGAGCTACTATTGACTTTGGCCACTATCCTTCTGTACCCAGTCCTAAGACTTATTTTGCATATGCTCAATTAATACGCCCAAGTCCAGTAGAACAATCTAATTTAAAGACAAGCAACTTAAAAAAAAATCAGAAATTGTTAGGTTAATTCTTTCTAGGAAAACAATACTTTCAGTTACTGAAAGAAAAGCTTTCGTTTCCTTTCGTAACACTGACCACCAAGTCTGGATTTTCATTGCACGGAGGGGAATACAGAGAATTTCCCCACCTACATTCCTGCTGGGTGGAACATAACCTTGTTGGGCCATCAGAAATAGTGTTATTTCTTATGATACAGTCCTGCAGAAATTAGAATGGTCAGTAACCATGAAAACAACATATACAAGCCAAACTTTCATATTTGTAGTTATTTACAGGTAGCTTGTTCGGTGTCTGTTTAAAACTAAGTATCTCCCCATCAGTTCCTGTTCACTTTGTTACAAAGACTTTACAAGCCTGTTTGCCTGTAAAAAAGAAAGATTATTTCCTCAGGCACTTCAGCAGCGCCAGGAGGATTTTTTGCCCCCATTTCTGTCACAAGCAAAGCTTAAAAAGCAGCCAACAGCTTTATTTTACATCCATCTCCAACCAGACGCACGGATCGCTCCCAGCGACAGAGAGGAGTGAGGCTCCAAGCCGGAGCAACCCGGAAAGCGCCAGACCACCAGGTTCTCGTGATGTCCTTGGGCAACGCGCATTCCCTACGGAGCGGAACGGCGGATTCCACCCTTTTCCCTGAGCATTCTCCGGCTGCACTCCCCGCTCAGCCCGCGCACCTGCCCGAGCGCGCTGAGGCGCCAGCCCCGCTCCCAGCCCGGCGCTGCCGAGCGCGGGGTTTCCCGCGGGCAGGAGGCGGGACCCGGCCGGCCCCACTCTCACCCCGACGGGACGCGCCGCGGCGGCCAAGGGCACGGGAAGGCCGCAGCCCCGGGCGCCTCCTGCCCGGGCGCAGCCCCGCTGC
>VXAZ01002668.1:370362-495890 GCA_013399875.1 Gymnorhina tibicen | reverse complement strand
GCGGGAAAGGACGGGGTGGGCAGCGCTCGCACCCCGCGCCTGAGGTGGGCTCGGGGAGGCCGGGGTGTCGCTGCTCAGGGGGTCCCACAGTCCTTGCTAATGTGCATGAGGAGATGGGCGGGAGCCCCGCACCCGACAGGCTCCAGGGAGGTGCCAGGCGAAGGGACCAACTCCCAGTTCGCGGCGCTCCGTGTCCGGGAAACCTTTGTCTGTGGGTGCCTGTGTGGTTTTTCAAAGCATCGGCACAAAACGGCTCACGGAGGCATTGGGAATTATTCACGTTGTTGGGAAATGCTCGTATACACGTTGGAAACAAATCCAGCGCCTTTTTCCCTACAGGTCGATCCCAGGGATGTGGCGTCTCACAGAGGCTGCAAGGGGCTCACAGCAGCAGCCAGTTCTGTGCTTGTCTGGATGCTCTGGTAAGCGCCCGCCTCTGTCAGCAACTTTCCCGTCTGAAAAATAACAATACAGTCTTTATGGTGCATTTGCCACATGGCTGCATCAGTGCAGGAGTACATTTGGATGAGGTTTGGAGATTAAATCATTCATTCCTTCCTAAACCAGACAGGATTCATAATTCTTCTCTACTTGTAGCGTAACTTGCAGGAGTGACCAACAAACAGCCCCGAGCTTTAATTTCACCATTGTCAATTGCTTGCTTTGGCTAACCTTTTCAGCTAACTAGTAACTTGAATTGAGCACTTAAATCCACACCAGAGAGGACCTGTATCTAAGTAGGAGTTGCGGATGCTGTGGATTTGTGAAGAAGGAAAATGGATAAATGGTCTGCTGTATGTGTGTAGAGGGGTTTAACTCTACAAAACCTGTGAATATTATCGCCAACCTGCCAGTGCCAAAGCTGCCCTCCTCTGTGGAGGGAGACATTATCTCCAGCTGCTCAGACAAAAGATTGTTTGGCTGGTATTTATGATGACACTAAATATTATTCAAGTATTACATACATTCCTTCATGTTTTAAAAAAAAAAACAAATTTGCATCTCACCCAAGCCCCTCTCAGCTTTCCACGTAAGCCTTGAGGAGGTCTCTGCAAGGCACTGAACAGACGCTACAAATAAATTTAGCAAAACTCATCACCCAAACATTATCGAATTAGAAGCCAGCCCCAGTCAGGACTAGAAAGGCTGGATTTGAATTTGAAAGGTGAAAAAAGAAACAGTTCGCTGGGGAAGGCACATTATTGAATTAAATGCTCAACACGTGGGCTGTGTGTAGGCACAATATATCTGAAATGGAAAGGGCAAACATGACACTTTGATGTTTGATAAGGGAATGGAGACTCAATGTGTAGATGAAGCAAAAACATGACTGCAATAAGATACCAGCCTTGAAAAGTTTTGTCAAAAAAATGCCTAGTTTTCTTCATTTCAATCTCACACCTGTGGAAATTCACACAAATTAATTGTTCTATTTGTGGTTAATTTCATTTTTAATAAAGGAAAGATCATATATGCCTTCATCTACAAAGAGATAAGTTTCAGGTGTCTTTTCTAACAACACCCTTTTATCTATTCCTGTACTGAATCTGGATGTCAGTGCTCAGTTTCTGTGTAACATCACTTTGCTTGCATCAGCTCAGCATTAATTGTGAAACGTGTCTTACTCACTGTGCTGAGCACGGAGAACTGGAGGGTTTCTGCATGAGCAGGCTGTCATAGTTGGGAGATGGAGGCAGAACAAGCACAGGATGAAGCTCTCCCCATCTCTCAAAGACAGGCCTGGCTGGTTCCCTTTATTCACACGTGGTAAACCATTGGATATTTCTGCTACTGCTGTTCAATTTGCATTACAGCTCCTCTTGCCAGACTTTCTGCAGCCTTAAAAGACCCGTTGAACTTGAGCTCAGGGCTAGCTCTTTCTGTACTTAAAGAAGAGAGGAGTGTCTGTATTCCCAACCAATCTGAAGTGCAAAGAGGTAGGATTGAAAGCTGGGCTGAAGCTGCTGGGAAAAAATCGTGTATGTCCCTCTATGTTACTTTTTAGTTCTTAGGGGGAATAGGGACAGGACACCCAGGATTCAGTCCAGAATCCAGAAGCTAATTTTTGTGAGAATGGTTGCCTACTTTGTCCACAATCCTGAATAAAAAGTTGAACATGATGTACGTGAAGCGCTGGGAGAGCTGTTCCATGGCAGATCTCCCTGTAAACTGAAGAAAAATGGTAACAGAGAAAAAATGATGTCAGGATTTGGGACTGGTTTAGTGCTACCAATTATGGGATTTACAGCCTTTGATCCTAAAAAAAAAGAAGGGGCAGAGTGTTGTACTTGGAAAATAAACCAGAGAGTCATCCTTTTCTTCAGGTTGGGTGTCAGTGGTTTATGTAACAGCCTTGTTGGCTGTTCCTGTGGGCTTTGGGGTGTTCAAATTCAGGTTCCCCCTCTGCTTGTGAAGACTTAACAGCACCCCACCCTTACACTGGGACCCTAATCATTATGCATGCTCTTGTCTTCTCTCTTCAGCCTTACTCATATTATTTAATGGGGAAGCTCAGCAAGAGGAAATGAGAATGCAGCGCTCCTCCGATCCCATCCAAATCCCAGACAAATATGCAGTCTGGCCTTGGGCAAACTGTGCCTTGTCCAGAGGCAGGAGACGTGGACAGGAATCCTGTGGGGATCAGCCCAGGCTGCCCCATTCTGGTTTTGTGCCCCCCACCAAAGCAGTGTAGGTGAAAGTGACACCTTCCAGGCACTGAATCTGTGCAGGGTTTGTGTGGAAACTGATCTGCTAAATGTGCTGCGCAAACATTAACACATGAAGCCCTTCCAAGCAGGGCAGAGGGAAGAAATCTAGTCCTTGTAGAGAAGCCTTTTTTACATGGGCCTGTAGGGACAGGACAAGGGGGAATGGATTCAAACTGAAAGAGAGCAGGTTTAGGATAGATATTAAGAAGAAATTCTTTACTGTGAGGGTGGTGAGGCACTGACTGGCACAGGTTGCCCAGAGAAGCTGTGGATGCCCCATCCCTGGAAGTGTTCAAGGCCAGGTTGGAGGGGGCTCTGAGCAACCTGGGATAGTGGAAGGTGTCTCTGCCCATGGCAGGGGGTTGGAACTAGACGAACTTTAAAGTCCCTTCCAACCCAAACTGCTGTATGATTCCCTGAAACTTCTTTGTAAATACCTAAACATTGACATCCATCGATGCTTTATTGCCTCCATTGTGATGTGACAGCAGAATGAGGTTGTTGCAAGTTAAAAGGTTTTGCATCAATGTCTAAATATAATGGAATTTTTGTGCTATATACCTGCATTCTTCTGCAGGTGTGTGCAGTGCAGAGCTGAATTTTCAGTGCAAGCCAAAGCAGTTCTGTGAAAAAGCAAGTTCCTAGACTTCAAGGAGTCTCTTGATTAGCTATAAGAACAGGAAGTGAACGTTATTAATAAATCAGCTAAAACACATTTTTAGCAATACAGCTACTTCTTGTAGCTTGTTCTGGAGTGTTCTATTTAGTCAAATTTCAACATACTCACTGCCTCATCTAGAGCATTTCTGTGAGCATTTCTACCAAGAAACTTACAACTATGAGGACTATATAAATCAATATTTTATTAAATTATAATAAAAACATTATAAGTTTTATTATAGTAGTATGAATTACTATAAAACTATAAATACTACATAATACTGATAATACATAAATACTACTGATCTATCTGTCCTCATAATATATATAAATATAATGAAAATTATAATAAATTTAAATTATAACTAACAGTTATAATTTAACTAGTGTGGGAGTCACACTCCCCCAGAGGCTTCTCCCTGCTGATGTTAAAATGGTTTGTTCAAGATTATTTAATTCTCAATATATCCTAATTTTGCAGGTCAGTGGGAAAGCTTCACGTAGCAGCTGGAAGTCCTGACTCCACAGCAGATGCTTTAGCTGTGCCATCCTATCCACACCTCTTACTGCTTGTTGATATTTATGTAATGAAGGGCTTAATGGTGCAATTTCATGGGGTGCATAAACAGCTCTGCTGCAGGCCTGGGGTAGGAGCAGCAAGAAGGGCACCAAGAGGGGCGAGCCTAAGGCTCTCTGGCTCTGACTTGCAGCAGGGTCCCTTGGGCGGGATTGCCTTTTTCCTCCTGTTCACTGTTTTTAGTTCTTAGGGGGAGTTCTGAGAGGAGTCTGTTTGCTCACCAGCGATCAGCTCACTGTTTACTGGATGCAGGGAACACCCAAATAAACCTCTGCCAGTGCTGATGCTGACTGAAGCACCTGGTGAAAGCTGGCTTCCTCAAAGCCTTGTACAAAATGGGACATGTTCCCAGAGAGGAATGAGCCAGAAGGGCTAAACTTCTACAAGCAGAAAAAGAGAACCAGAGTGCAGAAGGATCTTTGGGCCCTGCAGTAAGAAGGGCTCCATTGCAACAGAAAATTAGTAGGCAGACTACTGACCTGCAGAAAAAAAGTTAATGGAGCCTCAATTAAGCACCTATTGGTCATGTAATTAGGTTGACACGTATCCAGGCTGTTCAGAGAACACTCAGAAATTCTCTTGCATAGGACAGGCCCAAGCTGTTTCTCCAACCATAATATGTATGGTTGAACTTGATGAACGTGGAGGTCTTTTCCAACCGTAATGATTGTAGGAATCTCTAATATACGTCACCATCCTTCTCTCATGTTCATACAGCTGACCACAAAGTGAAAGCTGCTCTGGAAGTGTTTCCCTCAGTCTATTCTCCAAGCAACTTCTGAAGCTCAGATGAGCTACCTCTTGGGGTGTTTTGCCTTGTGTTCACTCATCTTCTCTAGAGGGTAATTTCTTCAGGGCAGATGGAATGTCTTCTCTGACTACGCAGATTTATGGCATTCCATCAACATAATAATATAGTGATGATGAAGTGGAACAACTCAAGTGGAAGTCACTGGACAGGTGGCTTGGTTTTAGTAGTTAGCTTGTAGGTATTTCAAAACTTTGGCAGGTTTCAGTGACGCTGTTTGTACCATATGTTATTTATACGGCTTTATGGCCAAGAATGAGAGCAAGAGCTCTCGAAGAGAAATGGGATCTCTCTGACTCAGTCAGTGGTAGATGCACATCCAGTATCATCATAGGATCCAAATGATGAGCTATTTTTGTTAAGCTTACTACTGCTCTGGTTTCTGAACTGTGTATTTTCATCCCAAAGCATTCTGGCATTCATTGCACTTGTCCTTCCTTTTTCTCTCTCGACTCACTGCAAGAGGACAGAGACAAGATGCCATTTCAGTTAGCACTTTATTTTTAAGATGATTTAGTGCTGTCAGAAGGAGGTGGTGTGGCAGTTCTCAAGATGAATGTTTTCTGTCCAAGAGGAAGATACAGTGCAGGGAGCAGGACAGGTATTTCCTAGAATCACAGAATATGCTGAGTTGGAAGGGACCCTCAAGGATCATTGAGTCCAACTTCTGGGCCTGCACAGGACACCACAAGAATCACACCATGTGCCTGAGAGCATTGACAAACACCTCTTGGATTCTGACAGGCTTGGTGCTGTGACCACTTCCCTGGGGAGCCTGTTCCAGTGCCCAACCACTCTCTGGCTGAAGAACTTTTTCCTAGTATCTAATCTAAACCCGCCCCTGACATGACTTTATGCCATTCCCTCAGGTCATGTCCCTGGTCACCACAGAGAAATGTCACAATTCCCACCCCTGTTTTCCTTCTGGAGCTTTCAGTGAGCAGCCTTGCTCTGCAGAGCTGGAGAGGGCAGGGAATGCCAGTGGGACTGCTGGAGTGCTCCAAGACCTCTGGCTGGGAGGAGGTGAGCAGAGGTGGCTCTCAGGTTCTGTGGAGGAGAGGGGACTGCTGAAGGGCTGTCTTGTCCTCTAATTGATAAAAAGGGAGGGTCAAGAAGACACCAAAACCTTCCCTTTGTCCCCTATGTTTTGCCTTGCCTCTCTGTGCCCCTGTTCACACCTCCCTCCTTTCCATATCATCCAGAAAGGGGCTGCTTTGGGGAAGGAAGGATGAAGGGCATCACACCACTGAGGTGATTTATTATCTCCATGGGTCCACAGGGAAGAGCCTGAGAGGCCCTTTGTAGCATTTGTAGCAAAGCTTAGGACCCAATCATTTTTCTCCTGCTATTACCTGTCCCAAGCAGACTACAGTGGCTCTGGACAGGGTTTTTGTGGTTCATACTGTACAGCTCCAGGGCATTGACTGTACAAGACTGAACTCTTAACAGGAGGTGGGTGCAGGCCCAACAGTGCCAGAGTTATCTCTAAAAGGTACCAATTCTACTTGTCAGGCATTTTAAACAGTATGCTCCTGCATTTCTCTTCTGTGGGATGTGAGGCAGATCACAGCCTCATTATCATTCACCGGGGTTTGCTCCTGCCCTCCACCCTCACGCACGTGTTCAGCGTGCTGGATAACATGATTTTCTCTCCAACCAGGGAAGAAGAAGGGTTGCAATTGTGTTCTCACAACTGGAAATTTGCATATAGGTACATGGATTTTCTCTCTCTCTAAGTGATGAAATAAAACAAAACTAGGTGCTACTGTCAGGGTGAGGTGGTGACAAGCCACAACAAGCCTAAGCTACACCGTGTTCCTCAGTGACAGGAGACTGCCAGAAAGGGCTGGGTCATGAAAACGCCATGAAAACACCATGAAAATACCACCACGCCAGGCGTGGCTGTGCCTCACGGCACCCTCCTCTCCTCCAAACTTCACCACGTGGGTGCCAAGCGGGTGGGTGCTTTGGAAATTGGAGATGAGCCCGTGGGGGTGGAGTATGTCAAGAGAAGAACAGTGCCAGGTGAAGAGGCTGCAGATACAAGCACTAAATGGAAGAAAAGGATACAGTCCTTGTCTTTGGATAGTGCGCAGGACAGTGCAGGGCAAGGACAGGCACCGTTGCCCCTGCCACCTTAGCAATTGATATAGTAAAACATTCACAGTATTATACTTGCCAGTTCAAATTGTGTTGCACAACAGTGCTTTTTATGGGTGCTGAGCAAAGCCATTTTAAACAAGACGAAGAGTACAGCGGCCTGACTAGCAGCTGTGTGCCTCAAGAATATGGCATTTCTGTTTCTCTGCTGGACTCAAGTTAAACATTAGTCAGTCTGCAATTCTTCTTTGGCTGGCCTAGACAGATCAGTTGTTTCTGCTCATTGTAAATTGCATTGGCTTGCATAGTTTGGTGAGTGTTTTGCTCTCTCCCCTTGGCACCTGATTGTTTACATGTACCTCAATCGATCCTGCATGGACCATTGGAAAGGCTCAGTTCTTTGTAGCTTCCAGCCAGGATACACTTTACACATGAAAACTGGCAAAGCCATTCATCCCCTGGGCAAACAAGGCGAATTAATTTTGAAGCTAGGCAAACAGAAACAAGTCCTTTGCCTGCATTTAGCCGCTCTGCAAAGCCTTTTGCCAAGGACAGAAGGGTTATCTGAACAGTTTGGGCAGAGTGTTCTAAACGGGAAGGCGGGCTGGAGCCAGAGAACATGGGAGAAACAGGGTTATTTCTGAACGCTTTACTGGAACTAAGAATTAACACTAGTCATCATAGTTCTGCTGGTTAATGGCGAAGTGTGCTGCCAAACTCAGCCATTGCCCCAGCTTTTGGCACGGCATTGCCATGTCTCACAGAGCTGGAGAGCAGCGAGCCACCTTGCCCTAGGCTGGAATCATCCGCAAGACACCGTGTTTTCTTTCACTGCCCTGAAAGCCGGTACTGATTCTGGCTTCCTGGCTTCCTGCCTCGCTGTTCCGGAACACAGCAAGGTGTGGGACAGAGACATGGAAAGCTGCAGGGTGTTTCTGAGTGCCTGTGTGGCAAATGGACAAACTCATAACCTCCATTCACTTGCCAGACGATGATTCACAGATAGTCACGACAATTTACTTCTAGCAGTCAGTCTGCAGGGATGTTGTGGCTTCAAAAACCAAAAGCCAAAACCAGCACGGGCAAGCAGGATTGTTGCTACCTTTGGATGCTGACTGACCCTTTTCCTGCTTTGCTGTGGCTCTCAATCCAATTCCAGAGGCCATTTGAGCAGGACTGCATAATCTAACCTCTGCTATCTACATCTGTGTCTGCATACCTGGACAGAGAGAGACCCACTGGTGGCAGAACATCCTGACTGGCACGTACCAGAGTGCAACTAAGAGGAAGACACCAGCAATTAACGAGCCTCTGGAAGGAGTGACTGATTGAGAGATGCTCCAGACATCCAGATTAAGCCCTTCCTTTGACCCTGAGCAAATTATTCAACTCCTATCTGTAAAATAGGGCTAATGGGATTCTTCTGCTCTGTCACGCTCCTGATGCTTAAAGAAGTGTTCGGAAAGCCTCAGTGGATGCACAGCAGAGTAATTTCAATGTGCTCTGTGCTAGTGTGCGGGGAAAAGGGTTTGCCTTCAGGCCCAGCAGTGCGAAGAACCAGCTCTGCAGGTTCACTCTCCCATCAGCTCCCAGACGCTTCTGAGATTTCTAGCCTGGAGGAGCCCAAGGTGTGAGCACAAAGATGACTTTTTCCTTCAGCAGTCCCAGCAGATAGAGTATCTAAGGATGCAGCCCGGACAGTGACTACACGCCGCACCATCCACTCAATGCACTGTAGCAACTGTGGCTTCAGTTCAGCTGGTGGTCTGCTTTCCCAGCATAGGAAATGTGGTTCCTTTCCTGAAATAGGGCGTGTTCTCACTGTCCTGCTCTGCAGCACCCCTCCTATTTCATGACAGTGTTACCTACCACGGTTAGCAAAGAAGGTGCCTTAACCCTTTACATGCTAAACGCCCTCATTTCCCCATCCTGCTTAAGTCCTCATTTGGTGCATTTGCCATTTTATTCTTGCTTGCCCACCCAAATCACACAGGGACAGAAACTAGGGCGATTCTTTTCCATATTAAGGAAGAAAGTTAAACAGTTTTCATGCCTCTTGAAACTTTAACAGAACACTCAGAAAGAGTATTAGCACAACAGCTGGAGAACAAAAACAGCTCAAATCTGAACTTCCCAGAACACGACAAAGGCTGTATTTGGTAGGGGCTTAAAGAGAGGGCGTGTCTTTTCTGGCTTGATGAAGGGATGACATTCCTGTTTAGAACACTTCTGTTAATGCTACTGGCATTTTATTGCTACTAACTATCTGTTGGTACACAGGATAGGTAGCTTTTAAAATAATCCTGAATACCTACCTTCAGCTCCAGGGATCTTGCTCATCTTACACCAGTTTTCAAGGAAGGTTCATATTCTTTCATACATAGATGCAGCTCCGTGAAGTCAGGGAAAATTTTAAATGCTTGTATTAAGCTTTGTAGAGATTGAAGATGGTATGGCATAAGTTAAAAAGGCTGGATCAGTTTTCCACACTTTCACTTTATACATTGTTCCTGGTCTGCTTAAATGCAAGTTAGCTGGTGAGTTACTCATATTTTATACCAGGGTGGGCAAGGTCTCCTTGAAATCATAGAAACCAGCGATCCAGCAGAAAATAGGCTTAATGCTTTTCCTACTCCACCCCCTTCTGCAAGGCAAGTTCAGGAGTGCCAGGTTTCCTGGCATTTATTTCTGCACAGATCTAATCCTGAGTTGGCCTTGGGAGCTGTCACTTACCTCAGGCTGCATTTGATAGGGCTCGAACAGTTCCCAGTTTTGGAAAACTTCCATTCCAGCTACTTGGCCCTGTACCTGTCTCAGGTTTCTCTGTCAAGGAGTTTAGCTAGTTCCACTTCAAAGTCTCTGTTTATTTATATCTTTTTAATAATGAGCCACAAATAGTGCTGAGCACTGACACCTCCCAAATTGTGCTCTTGGGCACCTGTCAAATGTGTTGCACAAAGAAGATAACAGTTCGTGTTTACTTAACTCCTTCAGTGCTCAGGGCAAACATCTTGCATTTAGAGTGGCAAAAGATGGGTAATAGCAAAGCTGCAGCAAAGGAAGATGTAAAAAAGAAATAACAGTAACTTGTGTGATGGTGTTTGATGCCCTGATCCGATGCCCTGATCTAAGTCTCTGTGGACGGATCTTCCTTACGTACCCAAGCTTAAACCCAGCACGGTCATGTGGCCTTCCAGTATCCGAGGGGAGCCCAAAAGAAAGAGGGAGAGGTACTTTGTACAAGGGCATGTAGTGATAAGGCAAGGGGGAATAGCTTCAAAGGAAAAAGGGTAAGTTTAGATTAGCTATTAGGAAGAAATTCTTTACTGTGAGGGCGGTGTGACACTGGCACAGGTTACCCAGGGAAGCTGTGGATGCCCATCCCTGGAAGTGTTCAAGGCCAGGCTGGATAAAGCAACCTGGTCTAGTAGAAGGTGTCCCTACCCATAGGAGGGGGTTGGAACTAGGTGATTTTAAGGTCCCCTCACACACAAACCATTCTGATGCTATGATTTACTCTCTTGCTTTGTTTCCCACTTGTTGAATGGGAACAGCTCACATCACTTTACCTGACTGAGGGCAGGGGGAGAAAGGATAAATTCAATAAGGAATGCAGTGTGTGTTAGGGGGCATACAAATAGTGTGGTAGGAGAACTTCTGGCAAAGATACCGCATATCTCCAGGCTGCTTTCTTGTAAAACAACTGAATTCAAGGAGATTAGATACCCCCTGGTCCTCCCGAGGACACAAACAACAGAGAATCATAGAATGTTTTGGGGTGGAGGGGACCTTATAAAACATCTAGTTCCAACCCCCCTGCCATGGGCAGGGACACCTTCCATTAGACCACGTTGCTTAAAGCCCCATCCAATATTATCTGGCTTGTCCCTAGATTTCCCAGTGCCAACAGCTGGAATGACAGCTGTGTACTCTTTTTTCCCCCCAGATGAGCAAGACCTACTGGGATAGGAGACTGGAAGTGAGAGGAAGAATGAAGAACCAGTAAGTATAATTATTCCTTTCCTTCTTGAAGATGCTCAGAAGAAATCTTTATTTATGTAATAAATTGAATTTAGCAATTTAGCTCCTGCCTGGAGGAGCCCCTGGCTTATGCTTGGGGCTTTGAGGAGTGAAACTAGGACTGGATGCTTTATTAAAAAAAGGGGGGAGTGAACCCAAACAAAACGGAGTGTGCAATCTAACAGCAGCATCTCACCCAGGGCTGCAGTGCTGAACATGGCACCACACTGAAAACAGCTGGTTTTAAAGGAATTCTGGTACAGTGTGAGCTTGTTCTCACTGAAAGTCCCTCCCATGCTGGGCCAAAACTGCAGCTGTGCTGGGGTGTCGGGTGCCTGCTTTTTTTTTTTTTTCCTGCCACATAGGAGACTCCAGGGCCTTCAGCCTCTCTGGAAAACAAGGGGCACACGGCAGAGTACTTCAAAATGGCTGGTACTTCTCCACACAGACCTACTGCCCTCCCGTGGCTGCTAAGGAGCATCTCTAATGCAGAAACGGAGATCAGGGAGTGAGGGAAACAATAAAGAAAAATAACTATATATTCAATTTAAACCAAAACCTAGTTTGAGTTACAAGGAAGAGGAAAGCAAACACAGTGGGATTAATTGGAAGTACCTATGAAGGCAAGAACAAAGGGCCTGAAGTCAGGTTTTATGAATGAGACCATGGGTATCAAATGAAAGCTGTGTGCTTCTGCAAGGACTATCCTGGTTTTGTTTTTTTCATTACGACTGTGTTGCTTCTTGTGCATCCTCTGAGGACAGGGCTCATGTCCAGTCTTTGACACGCAGCAGACACTTAAACAAAACAACCCCAGACCTCCCACCAATGAAAAGCTTTACTGGGGGGTTGCATTAGGCAGGCTTACCACTACATTTTTGTTCGTGGACTTGGCTTCAGTCTTAGATCTTAAAGACTGATGTATGCCCAAGATGCATGTGAGACTAGATGCAACGAAACACTCATTTCAGACTGGAGAGGAGGGGTGAGTGTGACCAGGATCACACAGGAAAATGCCAACACATGGCACCTCCTATAGGACTTCAGGTGCTGAGTGACACCAACATCAAGAAAGGTGTCACCCCAGTGTACCTGGCAGCTGTGCTGTTCCAGGGATGCACATCATCCCCCTACAGTGGGACGGTAGGACTTCTTCAGAGCATGCAGCAAGTTGACACCAGTGAATGAACACATTAGGCAGACAAATGCTTTGCTCGCTCAAGTTGCCAGGTCACTGAGTCAGTATCTCAAGTAGTAATCAATTATGAGTAGAGTAAATCCTGCCCTCTCCATTTCACATCTTAGGCCATGCTGCACAACGTTCACATCACAATCAAAACTTCACTTTATGCGCATGTGAAAATGTCCAAAGAGATGAGAAATCACTCAGTGTAATTTTAAAATTTGCGTGTCTGTGCGTATATGCACACACAAACACAAATATATATTTGTAGTAAATACGTATGAACTTTTACACAATTATAACCATTCCAGTATATCCATGATATACTCCTGTCACTCACCAGGACAATACATTCTGTTGCACTGCCAGAATCTCTTGCTCAGTTACCTTTTAAATTACAATTCTTGTAAGTTCTGCAGAATTGCTCACTGGAAGGCCAGTCTTTGGCAAGCAGGTATCTGCAGAAAACCAGTGGTGATCCTTCAATATGTGAAGGTTCCCTTCCTGGTTTCCTTCAAATATCAACTCTGCTTTCATAGAAATAGTTTCTAACAATATGCTACAACCCTGATAAGCCAAGCAGGATTTTTCTTTCAGTATCTACAGTGAATTCACATCCTCTCTACACCATGCAATGCAAAAAGTAAAATCATGTTTGCCATTGATTCTAGTCTGATTTGGCCCCATAACTGTTTTAGTTAAAAAGAACAAACACAAACAAGCAAACAGAAAAAGCAACTCTCACATAAACCATAAAAACCAGCAAATAAAGCTCTACTGATTTACATTTCCAAAGGAAATAACCTTTTAGTAATAGTTAACTCTGTCTGCAGCGGTTAAGTCCAAACATTGCAAATGTGAGAAATGAGGACGGAAAACTAACAAAGAGCAAGAATTACTGACTTGTCCAGACTGAGACGCACACACACACACACCCCCCTCGTAAAAACCCTTACGCATTTAAAAATTAGTCTGAATCACCTGTGTCCTTGTTAAGTATCAAAGCAGATGAGCTTGAACAGGTCTACTGGAAAAAGCACTACGTTAAAAATGTGTCATTCAAAGCCTTAGCTAAAAAGTATTTCCAGAAATTAAATTTTATGTCTCTCAATGACATTGCATTATTCACGAAATCTCGCATAATGTTACATTTACTGACATTGATCAGCTGTCAAAGAAAACTGAGCTTGTTTGAGTAACAGACACAAGTAAAAAGAAAAGAAAAAAAATCACAGAGTTTGGCTACTGTTGAAAAACTGACCCAAAAGAGTAGAAATAAAATTATTTTCAAAGGTGGACAAAACATAAAGGTTCAGTCTGTCCTATGTATTTTTTACGGACATCAAGCACATTGATTTTCTTAATGAACTCACTTGAGGGTGTATAGCTATTCCTAGAAGTCATGTAACAACCGATTAAAGTTTGCACCCCAATATTTTGATACAAACTATGACTGGATATTTCCAAAAGAGTCCCTTTGACACTAAATAGCTATTTCAAGATTTGTAATTAAAAAAATAATCTTTAAACAGTACAAAAACCTAGGTAAACCACGTCTCAGTCAGTGTAAGAGAGGACCTCTTAATAAAGGGAAGGTAAATCCTCCTTTGGAGTAGTTACAACAATGCACAGAAATGAGACCAGAAACACACAGTAAGTTACAGGTCTGATTTACTGGAGTTCTTCAGTCATTTCCACCTTAGGGTCAGTTCAGATTGTAGTATGGACCCAGGAAAATATTTCCTAAAAAATGAAACACTGGGAAGAGAGAGCATTATCTGTTTCCGCAGGCTGAGGATCCGATGCGCTGGAAGGGGCAGCCCTGCCTTCATCAGCTGCCTGCTACAGTGGTGGATGTGCTCTGGATGTGCTCAGAGCCAGGAGCCTGATGCTCAAACATCTCACCACTGCCATCCTGTCTCGATCCCTCACGGCTCACTATGTCTAACTAAGGTCAGAATAAACAGGCCTTTGGGGCAGTTTCAGCAGACGCTGTGTGCACAGCAGCCAGCGTAGGAAGTTCAGCCTCACTTCTCTAATGCTCACACGCTGCTCTGTGCATGCTGCCTGCTGTGCTTTTCCAATCGCTTGCACCTCGTGTTTGCACAACGCTTCAAATGCGTGAAGACTTAGAAATTCTAGAGTAGGGTTAAAGTTAACTGCAGTTCCAGGGCTCAAACACCTTGCTTAGCTCCCAGAAGATCAGACCCCTCACCTCTCCAGTGTTCCATGCCACATACAGGTTTCTGTGCTCACAACAGCCACTGTGCACATCAAATAAAATAAAAGTAACACTCTGACATCAGCAAGGAGCCAGGCTTTTCACTAAGAGTCCTGTGAAAAATCTCAGTTCAACACGTAACTATTAGATTTTTAGTACACGGCATGTTACGGAATTAGTGTTTTCCTTACAAATATATGGCACTAAGTGTAAAAACTTTATGACCTATTCCAAACATTGTACCATACTTCACAGCAAAGCTTGAAAAAGAATCCTCTAACTCCCATTTCTTCTAAATGTACAGCTGGTGGGAGGCCAGGGTGTCCATGAACGGTCGCACAAGGTTGTCTGTCGAGAAGTAGAAGATCAAGCCAAAGGTGATGGAGATGGGAAGAGCAGGCAGTGCTTTCTTAAAAACAGCCAGTAGTAAAAGTGTTAGGCATAAACCCTGTCAGAGAGAAGAGAATAAAAAACATAAGGAGATAATAGTACGACAACCAGAAATATATGTGCCACCAACAAGCCAACATACAGATAATTATTTATATGCTCTGCACAGCACTGAAGCCAGCCTGAGCCACCAGCAGCAGAATTATGTATTTGCCCACAGCTTCATGTTTCACACAAGCGGGCCGGGTTTCTCCTCAGCAATCTTGAGCACAGCTCTCTGCTGAGAAAGTGGTATAAACAGCAAATGCAGAGGTACAGCTGACCCCGAGAGGTTAACTGCTCTACAGATTATTTTACTGCTTATTCCATGCCATTATGAATGAAGCACTGATCCAGCAGACAAAAGCACTTAAATCCTGGTGAACTGCCCAGACAGGAGCTCCACTGAAGGACTCTAATACACAGCAGGAGGTACTTATATTCCCAGTTTACAAGGTCCCTTTGGGTAAAAAAAGAAACAAAAAAAGAAACAAAAAACAAAAGCCAAACCAAATCCACTGCTGTTCTTTTGGCTGGATTGCTTATTACAATGGGTGAGTTCTGGTTTTATCTGGATAGCAGGCAAAGATCTGCTTTTTGGAACACATGAGGAAGCTGTTGTATACTCTGGATACATACTATGGCTAAGTGCCTTTAGATATTAATTCCTTCTCTCATCAGAACCCTTTTTAATTCCCCTATGATGACAAAACTTCAAAGACACTGGGCTCCAAAAATATCTACTAGCTAAAGATCAGCAGACAGGATTTTTTAAATTCTTTTTTTTCATCAGTGTTTCTAGACTGCAAATTTCTTTACAATCCACCTGAGCCTGTAGTTCCGTTCTTACTGTCTCAGGGACCATATCTGGCCTACACCTGCTCTTTAAATCACATCTCCCTTTTAAGATGTGCTTACTGCTGGAAAGCTGGACGGACATTTTTGGGAACCAGAAACCACGTAGCAGCAAGATTATGAAACTGCAAAAGGAGACAGAACAAGTTTTAACAGCACCAAAAAAGACACAGAATGGGGCATTTGGCCTCATAAGAGGGATGAGCAAGAACATTTCCCCCAGCAAAGGGGGACATGGAAAGACTCCATGCTGGACTGCAGCATAAGGAGCTTGGTGATCCTATGGGTTTCTCTGACCTGTGGGGTTGGAAAGCTACACTGAGCAGACTCCAGTGAAGGCAGCTCGTTTCTAGTTCTCATGCTTTTTGATGCACAATCTTCACAAGCGAAAGTCGCCTGCGCTGTCCTGGGGATCTAAGTCGGAAAATGGAGGCTCAACACGGACACAGTAATTGATTTTCTTTTGCATTCTAAAAATCCTGCTGTTGCCTTTCTGGTTAGTTTCCATGAGGATGTTGAGGTAAACAGCAAGTGCATAGTAATTATTTTCCACCCAGGTGGAAGCTTGACTGTGTGTTCATTAGACCTGGCAGGACTGATTCCTTTACCAGTTAAGAGTATGTTAGTCATCTGCTCTTACTGATAATTTCCATGGATTTAAGTCTCCTTCCTTCTCATTTTTTCCAGTTCAAATAGTAGAATAAGATAGGTCTTCACCCTCTTACCTATCAGCTCCCCTTAGCATAACGGAGTTAACCTTTTCAACTACACTTGCTAATCAGTGTGGAGTTCCTAATACTGACTCTTGTGGCTGAAGCAAACACACCAGCAGTTCCCTGGGGCTGCTTCACCCTCGCCATCTCCATGTTTGGCTCTGCTCTGATTAGTCTGGATCATTCTGCTGCAGCGGCTGTTTAAAGCCTGTCTTTAGCGACAGAGCACTCCTAAATATCTGGCATGTTACCTGGACTGATTTAGCAGTGCTCAGCTGCTGGTACTTCTGGCGACACTTCTGTGCTGAACAGGGTGTGACAGAGCTTTTAAAAGCTGCTCACTTACTATGAGAATGGCTACAAAGCAGGCCAGTGTGGTATTCCAGTCTCCACTAGCCGTGGCAGCTGCTTTCCCAACAAGCACGCTGTAAAATATGAAGTCTCCAAGGCCCAGTTTCACACCCCCTGAAAAGAAGTGGAAAAAGAAAACAAGTGTTAATTCTGAGCCTCCTGTTTTGCTTCCTTCTGAACAAATTCTTGTCCCCTGGGGAGCAGGTAAAGGTTCCTAGTCCTGGCTACCAACCTGGACCCACACATTCCCAAGGAGACTGGGACTTCCAGCCCCTCCTACCACTAATTGTTTTTGTTCTCCCTCATTCTCTGAGGTGCTTCCCTGGGCTGTTTTACAAATAAACCAGGAAGCACAAGGACAGAGAAGGACAGGAGTCAAGGGGAAGAAGGAACTATTTAAATTGTACACGTAGCCAACAGATGTCACTGGAACCACAATCCCAGAACAGATTCTGCAGCGGCAGGAGGTAATACGCAGTCAGACTCAAGATCTTTGTTGCTCAGCAAGCACAGTTTTTCAAATTAACTGTGATTAGACCAAACTAGGTAACAGAGTGTTAACCACAAAGAGTAAAAATGTCAGGCTCTGACTACACTGAAAACAAGGTATAAAGCTTCCCTTACTTTCCTCCTCCTCGAGCTCCTCTAAAGAAGAGACGGGGCGGGTTGGAACAGGACTCCTCGTCTCTGACATCTGGGACTCCGCATGTGAAGGGCTCCTGAGGTGTTCTCTCCCATCCTCAGCTTGGTTCCACAAAAATAGGCCAAGAGTGGATTACAAAAAAAGAAGAAACACAAGAGACAGCTACGTTTATAACATGTTTTAGCCCATGAAATCCATGCTCCTGTGAAGCTGCCCTGCGATGGGTAAACCCTTTGCCTCTTGGAGGTGTGACCATCAGGACCAGTGGAAGCAGAGATATTCAGCGGCTTTGAGGGAAACACGTTGTGTTATTGTTTGGAACAGTCGGAAGGGTGCAAGTTCACAGCTTCTCTGGCAGCCACCCAGCAGCTCAATGGCTTTAACAAGCGAGCACGTACACAGACCTCACACTGCTCTGCGCAGGCCAGAATGACAAGTAAAACCCACCAAAGTTAATATGCATTCCCACAGTGTTATACCTTTGGGGTGGAGGTGCTCAGGTATTCCCTAACTAGTCATATGACAAAAATGGATGATTAAGAGGACTGCCATTTATGAGAGAAGTCCTGAGTCACACTGACATTGGAGCTGACTGTTCACATGCAGAAAGCAGACACATTTCATTGTCCATAAATTTAACTTTTTTCCCCCCTGTTAAAGTACATCTGACAGGCTTTGGCAGTACTTTTGGAACCAGCCAGTCTGTGATGCATGACTCTATCTGACAGTTCCTATTTTTCAGAAGCTCCTACAAACTCTTCAGTCCCTGTCAGTCTGACAGGTTGCTGTGGCTGCAGGTGCAAGCCGACTGTGATCTGGGACACACAGAGCTTCCACAGAGCATTCTGTACCCCTCAGCGTGTAGTCTGTGCCTGCTCTGTGCCCAGCTTCACAGGAGGATCATGTCCCTGCCATTCCTTGGTATGTCAGCTGCTTCATCCTGAAATAAGCAGTGTGTTCAGTTATCAAACCTTTGCACGCATTTATTCCTTTAACATTCAAAGGTACTGTCATCTCTGAAGTGCAACAGATGGGAAATCCTCCCAAAACCACAAGTAAGATTTTATTCAATCACCTTAAAACTGCAGTTTAATTTGCATCTCAAGGAGATAAAAGCAAAGGCACCCAAATTACCGCAGAACCAGCTACAATGTAAACTTGGATCACAACAGCTGCTGGTGGGTAACTGTCTCAACACAAGACTTCACCTAAGGGTAAAGACATTTATTTTCTTCACCTAAGGGTAAAGACATTTATTTTCTTCAGCAGGGTAAGCCATATTGCACTTGAAGAGAGGTGAAAGTACATCTGCTCCATGGCAGTGGTCTGAATGCAACACACTGAAGTTCACCAGCTCATCACTGTTATATTTAGGAGCCAATGTTGTAATTTACCATCCCCAGTGAGGAAAAATATAGCCCCCACTAGCCCACCTTCAGCTTTGACTTCAGTACACCGAACATGTGAGTTGAACATCAACTTCTGTTTGATTTGTTGTTTGGTTGGGTTTTTTTAAATAAAAGTGACCTGAATACTGGAGCTTCCTACACTGTCTGGTCATCTTAGCTGCCAGTCCTAACAGCAGGTTTCTGAACATCACTGACTTCTGTAAGTAACAACACTGAAAAAAAAATGCATGCATGAGGATTCGGGGGCTTATGTTACTTTCAGTCTCAAACATATTCATTATTTCTGTAGGACAGCGCTCTGTATGGAAGAGGGACGTGCAAACAAACCTGCATCCCATGTCTGCTGACTTGGTCCTCTTGCTGCTGTGTCTGGCTTTGCCATTCCAACTGTCCACATCATAGCAGCTGGAAGAAAGAAATTGGCTGCATAAAACATTGGCCACCATAGCTCAGAGGAAATAAGTATTTAGCTGTCCCTAAAAAATACAAACCCTTGCCGCTGTAAATGCTTTTAAAACACTCAGTTGGTTTCCCTAGGCACTGAGACAGCAAGGAGGGAGAAAGTCAAGGCAGTGCATCCATTCAATTTTTAAGAAAGTCCCAGAGCACAAGTAGCTAATAGTCAGTATAGTCTTCTCTGTGGATTAAAGAAAGCAAAATTCCAGAACTAGGGTCCTCATCTTTGCTTTCATCCTGACTTCTGGCTCTTTTCTTCAAAGAAAACAATTTCCCAGGCAATGATGGTAATACAAAAGGTAACTAGAGGTTAACTAACACAGCTTACTCGTGTTCTACTAAAGGTACAGCACACAAGTGAGGGACTACAGGAGTTGTCAGACTGCAAGTTTTCTCTCTGCCTGTTTTGGTTCCATCCTGTCACAATATTACCTATTTCTGTTTTGGTTCCAATAGCAACCGATGTTTGGGGATTTATTCTTGGGATGGATCCCTAAATTAAAAAGGAATACACACCATTCCGAAATCAGCGGAAGAGAACTCAAATCGGCTTTTTATTTAAGAGTACATCAGTCTTCCTGTTTTTATAGAAGCTAAGCTAAACAAAATAAGCCAAGGCAAACACAGTGCCTGCTTTTCCATGATGAGCTCAGCCAAGGTGATGTTTTTGCATCTAGAGGGAGCCACAGGATGAGGTCTTGCAATGGAGACGCTGACGTTCTGCACAAGAACTTTTTGTTCGATATTTATCATTTGCTGAACTGCATTCTCCTTTAGGGAAACTCTTTTTGTTAACTAAAGCATGTGAGAGACTTCATCTAGATTGTCTCAGGTCAGTGTAACAGAATCTCATGTAAAAGGGAGGGCAGCTGAGGTGAACTAAGACTCTGCTTGGAACACATAAAAGCATTTATGTAACATTAAATGCTTGGAAAAAATCAGTCAGGTTGTAGGCATCCTCAGCTTAGCACCAAACATTTGGAGATAACCCCTCATCTTATAAGATTTGTAATGAAAAAGTCACTGAGGCCCATGAAGCACTTGAGTCCAGGTCCCATGAGTGTTGAGTCTCCTGCCTGCGGACACCTTTGGATAAGGGCACCAGACACTGTGGTAGTTAAACAGCCCAAGAAAGCCAGGGAAGAGACAACTAATTCTGTTTGCAGAGCAATACTTGAATGGAGCCCTTTGCAAAGTGAGGAGCCAAACAATGAACAATAAAGCGAGTATCTTCTAAGCACTGCCATCTGTACAGTACAGAGGGCAAGAGGGGGCTGCAGGAACCATGGAGCCTCATCACATGTTTAAAGTGTGTCTGTAAAGCACACACATGAGGAGTAAGTGCATTGAGTGAGCATCACCTAATCACAGAACTTGGCAAACACTGCTGCCCACCTCACACAGGGTTTTGTATGCAGGCAGAAGCATATTCTGCACTATATTCATGAAAGGATAAATCTGCTTCTGAACATTCAGCTTCACAAGGTAAATGTGGGCTCCCTTTGGCTAATTAGAGTTAGCAACATTGTCACTGATAAACAAGGCCTTCTACAAATGGTCTGTTCCAGAACATAAATGTGCACCATTCTTAAGGCAAGAAAGTAGCTAAGATAGTGCTTTTCGCTTTGACACAGAAATAGTTTAATAGAGTTTAATCTGGCTAAAAACATTAACTTTGTGATCTTACTCACAGGAATATATTAATGCAGGGAAAATGGGCTCATTTCTCTCCTGTGCAGTTTCCACCAGCATTCTCAGAGGCCCCTTGGGACAGAGAACAGCCATCAGATCTGCAGAAAAAAAAGGACCAATCTCATCTTGAACTGTCATGCATGTTTTACATTCTTTATCTTTAAGAAGACATTCTCCCCTCAAATTTACATCTATCCATATAAACCAGATGATTTCCTGAATGGCACTTTCCACCACTTTGCATAACTCTAGCTGTTCTAGTCCCTGAAAGACTAGAACATTTGTTCATTTAAAATACCATCTCCAAGCCTTAATGTAATAATAAGGGTTTTCACTGTGCTAATCCTATAAAAAGCCCCTTAGGAATACCACATAAGTTCTTTTCACCAAGATGTTAAATTTAATAAGAGGAGAAGTAGAGGAGCTTTGTTCACATTCCACAATTCATCACTACGTACACTGGCTCTGTGTTTCACACGAATGAAGGAAGGCCTTTGGTCCAGTACGTCTTTGCCTACCCTCTCTCTTCCATCAGATCTCCTCCCTCTTGTTCTGCAGGTTCTCTTGAAACTTGTAACTCATACCAGAATCCATGATCTCTTGATAACAATAAACAAAACCTGCAAGACTGTCAGGCCTGCTACTGATAAAAATCCAACCACCCCGACCATGCAGTTAGGTGAGGTTCAGTCCTTCCCTGACTTGGTGATCCACTTTGAAAGATCTGGTAGAACTACACTACCTACACAATCAAGAGACAAGGCAGGGAGTCAACTTAATTGCCCATCTGGCTGTTTCTAGCCAGATGGGCAATTAGCACCATAATTTGGGGTTTTTTGAAGCTCTTAGCACCATAAATTTGGGGTTTTTTGAAGAACATACGGAGTCCTGAGATTGCCTCAGAGTAAGCTCTCCAGGAGTCACACCTTGAGAGTCACAACCCAGACTTACCATAGATGGAGATTGCACCGAGAATCACCCATGCTGACCACTCAGGTAGATATTTAATGAACACCAATGCCATTAGAGCACTGATCATAATGAGATAAGCTTGCTGGAGCTGCAAGGGACCTTTCCAGTGGATGCAAATCATTCCAACAGCTCCAAAATTCCAGATGACTATGAAGAGAGTGGGGTAATCCATGGCCACGTTGTACGTCTTCAATACTTCACTGGAATACAAGAAAATTTAGCTAAGCAATAAAAGCAAGTGACATACGAAGCATCCCACTGGCTGTAGTTAAACAAAAAAGCCCCCAACTACACCAGGAGGAAGCAGAACAGAGCAACTCTCATCATGAAAGTGGAACCTGCCCTTTGGCCAGTTGCTGCTCCGAGCTCTCTGTTCCTCCTGCCTGAGATGGATGTGCTGTGTTACAGACCAGCACCACGCTGCCTTAGTCCTGAGTTCAACTGCGATTCCAAGGGTTTGAGCAAGCAGGATTTCAATTCTTAAATGAGCATAGGCCTGTGGCTACATGGCTGTCTACAGCAAACAAGTCCTGTCAGTGTCGTCCCACCAGGTGCAATATGCTCACAGTTAAAAATGAAAAGTCTTGACAAAATGTCACCCACAAGTTAAAAGTTTCCTTTCACCTGAGCTGGGGGCTGAGGGAATGAGCTTGAAACAATGTTGTCTAAGAGAAAAGAAAGACAAATCAGAGAAGCAACTCAGCACATGAAGTTCCTTTCCACATGCTTCCCAATGTATAGTCCAGGGCCTCTGTACCACAAGATTCAGCCTGTTCATTTCATGCTCATGGTATCACTTCCCAGCAATTTTTGTAAAATCAAGCACTGACTATTAAATACCTTCTTTTCCACTTTTTAAAAAAGAAAGCTATCTTATTCTAACAACCCTTAAATGTCCATTTGGAGAAGGGGAGACATTCCTTTTCTTGTTCAAAGTGGGAATTCTCAGCAAAGAGGTGAAGGAGCCCTGAACTGCCAGGTTACCTGCACCATTCCCACTTACCCGAGGTATATGTAGGTAAAGAGGAAGAGCAGCATCAAAGAGGACAGGATCAGCCAGCCATGGATGAACTATCAAGGGCAAGAAGAGACAGTGATTGTAGGGGCTGTAACCCCTGCACAGGTCACAGAACTGCAGCCTGACAGTCTCCTTCTGCACTCCTCCTCCAGTGTCCAAAGACCCTGCCTTCCCTATGGTCAGTGAGGGAGGAGGGACAGCCAGTTCCTCCCAGTTCTCCCACTTTCATTTTATATTCTGTCTCTTAGTGTTTTAGTTGGTTTGGGTTTTTTTCAGTCTCTGTCCTAAGCATTTTCATGGGTATCCATACTGGCTGCTAGCTCATACAGGTGAGCGCATTCTTTCTATTTGCTAGGAAGGAGGAGGGATTTGCCCAAGGCTGTAAAACAAAATCCATCTTTGGGACAAGTTTAAAAAGCAGGAATGACCAGAGCTCAAATGCTGGGCTGATACCATATATAAGAACTCCCTGGGCACCACAGAATCTGAATGTGCCTTTCCCTCCAAGCTCCTCCACCAGAGCTTACACAGGCAGGAATAATACCAGTTTCTTAATAGAAGGCATTCACAGTAAATGGTACAACTCAGCCCATAAGTACAAATGGCAAAACATTTGGATCAGATGCAGAAAACTCAGACCTGACTAACACAAAGTAGCAGACCTTGCTTTTAAGGGCCTGCCATTAGTGACAAAATAATAGCACGGCCTATTCAGAGCCACAGCTCCATCACCACTGACAAAAGCTTCTGCACAGTCATTCCTGCTGTGCCCAAGACGAGGATCCTGTGTTTCTCACTGGCATGCAAGGCCCATTTGATCCCAGGCTCACAGCATAGAGGTGGAAAAGGCTCTGGCATGAATGCTTTACCTTGTAGCAGCGATATTTATAGAGCAGCACTAGGAACACGGTCATGACAATGATGACACTGATCATTATGATGGTGTTCAACACCGAGTTCAAGAGACGCTGGCCCACAGATGGGGTGTCCTCACTGAAAGGGGTGTAGATCCTGCAGGATAAAGCAAAAGCCATATAAAGTGTATATATTCTCTTCTAACCATCTGTCCCAGATAAAACCAGACCTCTCTCTGTGTGGGAAAGAAAGGACTGCCAAGGACAGCAAACATGAGATGTAGCCTGTGAAGGGGCTGGGCTCAAGTTAATTATCAACTAAAGATTAGTGGTCGCTATCAAAAGCACATTCCTACCTAACACCTGTGGCTGGCAGAGCTCTAAGCAAAAAAACCTAGAGTATAAATGACTTTATTTTAGTAAATGCTCTGCAGGCCATGAATTTTTATTGCATTTATTGCTCTGGAACCTCTCCGTGATAATTAAAAGGATACATCACAGGTGCTGTTCTGAAATGGGGGACACCCTTTCTTTCCACACTTGGTAGGAGAGTCTTGGACTCTTTTATCCCTTCTCACCACCCTACACCCCTCCCCCGTTTTGTTTGATTCAGTTCAAGGGACCACAGTCCCCCTTTCTCTACCCCATATATGAAGCAGAGTTAGAGCCCCAGGAGCCAGGCACTGTCAGCAAGAGCTGGATGGAATTATGTATCCACACCATGAGTCTTTAGGAACCAGAAATATCACCAGGAAATGAGACACTCATCCAAATGAACATGCTATTCCCTGATTGCTGCCAGCTAGTGAGTGAACAGCCTAGGAGTTCAGCCTGGGCCTTTTTTGCTGCAGAATGAAGCAGCTTCATTACTACGCTGCTCACAGGCCTCACTCAGGGCACCCTAAATGACAGTGCTAACGAATCAGTGTAATGCAGGTATGGGGAAAACTTACACAGGTGAACGTAGCGTACTTTAGTAAGCTCTCTGCATGTTTCTACAGCCACCTTTACCTGTGTAAAGGTTCTCCCAGCCTGCCAAGGAAGCACTCTGCATGCACAGAGCGTGTGTGTGGAGCAGGGGGTCCCACGTACTCAGGCTGTTTGCAGACCCCACTTACAGCTGCCCGTTTTTCTCCGTATAGAAGCGCACTGACTTTATGGTGGCGACGACAACAATCATACAAAGGGTGACAGGCACAAAGAGCATGATTACATGCTTTGCTCCATATTTCAGAGTCAGTTCCTCCTCTTCATTTTCCAGGGCGCTTTCTCTCACTGGAACACCCGAGCCAGATGTTTCTCCACCAGCGATATTGTTCGGGCCGCGGCTGTTGCCTGCTCGCCTCTTCTGAAAAGAAACATTAGCAAGTATGTAAGATGCTTGTTTTCTTCGTGTTCAAAGCTTGATTCCATCATATCTCATGAGGCTGCTGTAGGCCACCACAGCATATGGTGTCACCAGTTCTCTTTCCAGATGTCCTTCATGCAAGAGACCTCGCTCCTCAGCTGTGATAAACCAGCTTTATGGATTTTGATTAAACTGGGCCAGTTCACTAACATTAGGATCTAGCCTCAGTTTGCCTTTTATTTTCATGCTGCAAACAATCTATATCCTTTGCTTTGCATTTCATCCACCACAAATAATACCACTACAATGTACAGCACAGAACAGCCTGGCAGAATACTCAATTATCCACTCGAGAGTTAAAATTCCTCCTTATACATATTGTTCTCTTTGATGGCAATTAGATGAAGAGAACTGTACTTTCTTTGCTATGTTTAGATCAAGAGAAAGCTGAGTCCTAATAGAAACAACTGAACAATACAATTAGAAGTTCCACTGCAAACAGGTTGCAATGCAGTTTTTAAACCAATACCATGAGTATCTAAGGACCTCTTCAAATGCAAATATATAGATGGACACATGAACATGAAGGGCAAGATGCCCGGAACTAGACAGAAAAAATGTCATCTGAGGTGACATAAGCTTGACAGGTTCCTCCTCTCTCAACAATGCTGTGCTTGCTTTATCCTGCTGCTTCGCTGGCAGCTGGACTAGATTCTGTTCTAACATTAGCTGCATCTGACCAGAGCAGACAAAGGGTATCTGGCAAAACAAGACAGCTAAAAAGGATATCCTGCAACAGTCATATGTGCATCAGGTCCTGATTAAAAGCCTGTATCTTTACCAAAAGGAAGGAAAAGGGAGGAGTATACATGGAGATAAAAATGGGGAAAAAGTCAGAGCGGAGGAAATGGCAACAGGCAGTGCTGCTGCTGGCTGAGAGTGACACCAGGGAAACAACACTGACCAAAGCCAATCCTAGAAGCAAATCTGGTGGGAGAGATTGAGGGGTAGCAGGACCACTTCTGTCACCACACCCCATGTCCTCACTCCCTGTGAGGGACACACACCTACCCTATGTGCCTGTGCTTCTCCTGCTTCTGAGGCTTGCAGGCCATCCTGGTAGGAGGGTACTGGAGGGCTCTCTGCAGACATCAGGGATGTTCTCTCATTGCAGGCCTCCTCCTCGCTGTCCGAATTGTTCATGAACGTGATCATCGCCTCTGTCCGAGGGAGCGCTCAGGAGGGCACAGCAAGCACTACTCCAGGCTGTGGGGACAAGCAGAGCAGAGGGGATGAAAACAGTGAACACTACCCTGCAAATAACTGCAAGTCTGGAGAGGATTCAGCAGGGAGGCTCCAGCATGCAATGCAGCTCCATCTTCTCCCAACAGCAGATTTATCCTGCCCTCACCCAGGCGTGACAATCCATTCTGATAAAGTCGCTGGGACTGCTGCAGGCAGGGAGATCAGCAAAATGCAGCACTGAAGAAACTTTTTCTTTGCCACAGCTTTCACACTTGCTGCCTCTATTTCCCCTCCCCCATCAGTACACCTTACCTTCTACAAAGGAGGTTTCTCAGCACTCAGTGTTTGTTTGGCAGGGGCCAAACACAGCTTCACCTCACACACGGGCTGCCTGTCAGAAAGCTCAGAGAGCTGAGCTCTTACACAACACTCCCGCGAGCATCAGCAAGGAGCAGAAATTTCTTAGTAACCTGAAGCCTCAGCTTTACATAAGCCACTAATCAGGAGCTACATGCTGTCTTAGGACTGTTTATTAACCAGATGAATTTTATCAGCAGTGCTTCTCTTTGCCCATGGACAAAGAGAGGCTTGCCTTGTCTCCTCAGGACAGCCACTTGTGGGTTTTCCCTTACGTTGTCTTGTGATTAAAAGCGAAACTACTTGGATGGGCAAAAACATGGAGAATAAACATGGGGGCTAGAAATGCTTGGCCTCTTTTCACCTATTGCTATGCAGAAAAGCAGGCAAAGCAGTGACAGAGTGCAGGAAGGAAAGGAACAGCTCTTCTTTCTAGACACCAGAGGGAGAAGGTACACTGCCCTGAACACTGCAGAACAGCCTTAAAATCGGGATTTCAGGAAGTTTTAAATGCAAATGATAGGAAAATTCTTTTTAGCATTTATTAGGTCAGCTTAACAAAGCAAGTAATTAATCACTTTCTGATACTCAGCCACTTGTCCACAAGCAAAACTATACCTCTAATGCATTGTAAGCAGTTAAACCTACCAGAACACCTCTCCTCTACAGAACCTTACCCAAGCTCTTGTGTCTCAGGAAATAGAAGAGGAAGCTGAAGAAGCCACGTGATTTGGACACAGTCACTTAAATCTGAATCATACATTCACAGCCCAACCAGCACACCTTACTGTCTTGAGACGTCAGAGTGGATACTTTGAAGATCTGTGAGATATTCTTGCTCCTCACTAAAGAAACTGAAATTCACTTTGGAGGAAGGAAAAGAGGCAGGAGTGGGAGATCCCCCTTTCTTTCATAGCCTCCTCAGCACATCTGTACCTTCAAGAAATTTTAGAACATTAACTCAATCCACCCAAGTAAAACATTTTTCAGACATCTGCTCCTCCCGTGGCTTCTCACGCTTTTTCATATCATTTTGTTCCTCCTTTGGTGATAAAAGTGGTACAGTCATGGGAAACAAAACAGGGCTAACTCTCACACCAGGTCTGTCAGCTTCATAGTAATCCCATGTTCTTACAGAGTGAGCTGCTTAACACTTGTGTGCTTATTTTTTACAGAGACCAAAATCTCCTCTCTGGATGCTTAACACACTCCTTCGACTGAGCACATAACGGCTTACAACTTACAGCTGGGTTACTAGACTCTGGTCCAGTTACAGGATTTAGGTCTTTAAAGAAGTCAGGTATACAGTGTCATTCAATCATGACATACTTCTGGATGAGAAACAGGATCTGTGTATGCCACAGGATCTGTGACCTATGGAATTTAAATAACTCTCAAAACCTTCTGCCCACGTCAGAGACCAGGGAGGAGATAAATAAAGATTTACTCACTGATAGTTTGGGACCAATATTTAGGTTTTAACAACCCAATGAAAACACTGAAGAACTTTTTCTCACATTATTTAAGAAACCATTTTTCCTACATAAAGAGAGCAATTCTGCAGAGGATTTAAAAGGGACAGCCAATTACCCTACTTTCAACACCCTACTTATGCCCACTGGAGGAGTTAAACCAATAGCAAAACCACGGTGCCAATTACTAACCTTCACAATTACATGGGAGGAAATAAACTCATGTTGAAATACAGCCAATTTTAAGGACATTTTCTCCTATGCTCCCCCAGCAAGGATATGGACATGCAAAGGTGCCATATTTCTGGTCAGCAAGCAGATTCAGACCTGAACACAGCTTCACTGTCCCTTGTTTACACAGCCGTGGTTTCAGTGAGGGTTGACACAAACACACCCCAATGAATCCAAGGCTTTACAGGAGCTCCTGAAGTTGCAGTTGCCTTAGATTGATCTAAACTGTCCTGCCAAAGGGTTGTCCCACCAACCTCCAACTCTGGTGCCAACACCAGGTGCTCCTCAGCTGGGTAGTGCTTTTGAAAAGACAGTGAGGCACCTGTTTCCCTTTGCTGTCACAAGCCAGGTCCCAGCAGGGCTGGCCCCGAGAGTGGCTCTTGGAACAGCCCCAGTGGCAGTGCCCACACCAGGAAAACAGAGCTGTGTGCATCCCCCTTCCAGTAGGGTTGAGCCTTAAGGTGACAAGCCCTCTGCTCACTCCCAGACAAGCAGCCCACCCTCACCTCAGGTCTGCAAAACCCTTGGCAGTGTGGCTTTGTGGCTCTTATCTAAGCAGGGGCCTTGGACATATGGTTTACAGAGGCAGGAACACTGGCTCTCCCCCTCTGCCCCACCACGGACCCAGCAGGGATTTTGTCTAATGCCACTATTTATTCATCAGAGGTGCACTTTGAACTGGCACCAAAGCTGTGCTGGCTGCCAGAGAGAGCTGTGGTTTGAGCAGCCTGTCCTCCAGGGGAGGAAGGACCAGCCTGGTCACTCTCACACACGTACCCAGCACGACAGCACCCTTTGGGCTGAGCAGAGGGAAAGAACAGAAAGCCTGGGACTTGCTTGACAAACAAAAAGGGTGCCACAGAGCACCAGGCAACTAAGAAAGGGGTGTTACAAAGCTGCACTGTTTTCTGGTCTCATTTCACTACTAAAACTAAGGAAAAGGGCTGTGTGGAGATGATTTCTGCCTGCCAAAAGGATGCTGCATACAGCATAATGGAAAGCAAGGGAGCCTTCTTTCCTACTCATGCACACAACAGCAAATACGTGTGTGCATATTGACTGTTTTTCTAGGCTGAGCTGGAAAACAGGGAAGGACAGCTCAGGAATGGAAAACATGGAGCACCGAGATAAATATAAGCTATATCTGTATTCACAGAAAGCTTTAGAGCATGGTCTACCAAATACATTAAACAACGTGCCAGTCCATTATCAAACTGATGCCCTAAGTTATATCGGGCAAAGTTCTCTCTGCCTCTCAAACCATCAGGTCCCATTCAAAAAATCATACAATGCTTAAAAGCAAAATGACCCAACTCTCAAAACTGTATGGCAAAAGTGAAAGGGGACAAAAACTAGGTCAGTAGTAAGTGCTTCTTAGAGGAGCTGAGGTGGGAATACAATTACTCCTGCTTTACAGCAGTCTTGTGAATCCTGAAGGGAAGCAGGAGTCACCAGTTCTCTTTCCAGATGTCCTTCATGCAAGAGACCTCGCTCCTCAGCTGTGATAAACCAGCTTTATGGATTTTGATTAAACTGGGCCAGTTAACTAACATTAGGATCTAGCCTCAGTTTGCCTTTTATTTTCATGCTGCAAACAATCTAAATCCTTTGCTTTGCATTTCATCCACCACAAATAATACCATTACAATGTACAGCACAGAGCAGCCTGGCAGAATACTCAATTATCCACTCGAGAGTTAAAATTCCTGCTTATACATATTGTTCTCTTTGATGGCAATTAGATGAAGAGAACTGTATTTTCTTTGCTATGTTTAGATCAAGAGAAAGCTTTGGAATGATACTGACAGCCTGATGTTCTAAGTTTTGGCTGTAGCAACCACTGCTGTTGGTAAATATGAAGAGAAGGAAATAAACTTTTAAGAAATCCTAAGTGGTGGGGCCAAAATTAGGAGGAAAGACTTCTAGGTTCTCACCAAAAAATAAAGTCAGAATGGGCGTGCTGCTAAAATGCCAGGGGACTTGGAACACACCATCTCAGTGTGCAAATACCGCTCACTTGCAGCCCCAGAACACAAAAATAACAAAACACAAGATGCTATGGGAAGTTGTAAAGATTTGTAGCTTTCTTTCTCCATTCTGGCTGAACTAGCACTGCTTTCTCCTGTCCCACAAGAAAGGCACAACACATAGCACCAAAGGGCGATTCTGCTGGCAGAGCTGAAATCAGACCCTCCCCGAGAGGGTCAGAAGGATTATTTTGCCCAGCACTGAGCCCAAATACTCTATCAGCCAACTGCTTGTCACTGCATAAAGGCACCACAGCCCTGCAGAACTACTCGACACAAATAAAACCTCAAAGCCCGGGTCACACTTCACATGCAGGAGCAGCAACTCGCGTTGGTCCCAGTACTGCTGAGGACATCGGAGCCAGCAGGGGCTGGAGGTGACACTTCGGGGACACCCAAAGACACCTATGTTGGGGCTGAGTTCCTGTGTCCTACCCGAGTGGCTGCTTCCCCCTGGGCCCCCAAGGGAACACGGGCACACAGAGGGGCTGGGACTGCTTCCCTCTTCATCCAAGTCCATGGCCAGCCCGGCCGGAGACACAGACAGCAAACACCTACATTAAAGAAAAGGGGGGAAAAAAAAAACCAAGACAAGCCCCACCCCGCCAGGCAGAGATTTTGCAGGAGGCCAGATGAGACCTTGCTCCCATGCAGATGTTCCTGCTCCCCAGCTGCCCTTTTGAACGCTTAAAAATGTGGCTGCCTCTGAAGGTGTGCCGGAGGCGCCTCCAAATGAGAGCCGGGATGGCAGGCAGGAACGCCGCCACCGCCCAGGAGAAAAAGGAGTACAGATATTTTTACACACGCACACACACAAACACACATGGAAGTATGTATTTTTACACATATAATATGCACCTATATAACAACACATGTTACGTATATACACACACAGAGATACAAGCAGCTCCGGGAACACGGCGACCCCGAGACCCCGCGCGAACGCCGGCGGCTGGCCGGGCCCATTCCGTCCCATCCCGCCGGTAGAGGACTAGGATTCGGATTCGGATCCGGATCCTGATCCCGATCCCTATCCCGCATCCCCATCCCCGTTCCCGTCCCCGTCCCGGTCCCGGGCCCCGGCCAGCCCCGCTGTTTACCTGCTCCTGGCACGACACGCGCCCCCCGCCGCTCCCATTGGCTCCCGCCCCAGTGCCAGCGGGGTGGGACGGCCGCGCTCGCCCATTCGCCGCTGCAGATGTCGCTCAGCGGGTGTCCCCGCCCACAGGCCACTCTCCTCCAATAGAAGAGACGAACGGGGAGAGGCTCGGCCAATAGGAAGGCGGCTGTCCCCTCCCTCCCGCTGCCCGGTGGCGGCCTGTGAGGCGGTGGCGCCGCCATAGTGGGGCGGGTGCGGGCGGAGCCCGGGCTTCGGGTCACGGGGGGTCCTAGAATGGCTGGAGTTAGAAGGGCCTTAAAGGTCATCCAGTTCTAACACCCTGCATGGGCAGGGACACCTTCCACTAGACCAGGCTGCTCAGAGCCTCGTCCAGCGTGTCCTTGAACAATTCCAGGGATGGGGCATCCACAGCTTCTCTGGGCAACCTGTGCCAGTGCCTCACCACCCTCACAGTACAGACCTTCCTCCTTATATCTAATATCTAATCGAAACCTGAATCCGTTTCCACTTGTCCTGTCACTAAATGCTCTTGTAAAAAGTCCGTTTCTGTCTTTCTTGTAGACTCCTTTCAGGTATTGGGAGGCTTAAATGCTTATCAACTTACCCCTTCAGTAAATGAAGAGATGTGGAGGCATGCAGATCCTGATGGGAATAAAAGGGATAATCATAAAAGAGGAGTGTGTGGGAGTAAATAGAGAAACCAGAGGAAATGGCCAAAGAATAGTTTTGCTGGAATTGTCTGACCCCTGCTCAGTTTATGGATCAGAGGGGTGAATAAGGAAAATGACAACTTCACCCTATTTGCAATGGGTGTGGGGAGTTTGTATTTTCAGAGTGTAAGCGGTTTTGTTTAAAATTTTTAAAAATAGCATGATAGTAAGCAAGATAATCCTGTAGACAGATGAAATTGCTCTTCAGTCAGCACTCCTGCCTCTGTTCCCATTGCTTTATCAAGCAGCAGTCAAGTGAAATGATGATTCTGGCAGCTCTGTAGCACTTGCTCATCATCTGTGGGGGCAGAGACACGAACTGGAGTCATGGCAATTTCCCTCTACTGCCGTTGTCATTTCAGGAAGAACCTCAGGCACAGACACGGAGTATTTACAGCAGAGATTCACACTCCTCTTTGCTCCGTGCCTCCCATGATGATCTTGCATACAAAGGGAATGAAGGGTAAAATGGTAGTGAAGGAGACACAAGGTACAATACATGAACTGCCACGCTATAAATCACTGGACAAAATGGAATCTTTTGCAGATTCCAAGTCTTAAGTTGGCCATCACATTCTTTTCCCCAGATTTCCTACACCACATCAGTGACAAGTGATATACCTTCCTGGCACCCGTAATCTTTATTTTGAGCCACTCTGCACGCAGAACGAAGTTACATGGAAAGGTCTTCGGAGCCCCAGAGAGCTGCCTATCCCAGCATGGCCAGCTGGCCTTTGCCAAGGTAAAGTAAGTCTGGAAAAACTGATAAACTGTGTGCTTGGCTGTGTTCTTCACTAACCAAGAGCTCTTTACTATCAGAGCTCTTTCTAACAGGTTTCTCTCAAAGGCTGTGTCTACCTTTGGCCTTTGTGCTGAGCTGCTGAGTTCCTTTTCACTGGACACTTGATCCAGCTGGAGATTTTTTTAATGGGAATTTTTCTGATGAACTGAATCCTTCGCACATTTTATGCTGAGCTGCTTTTTTAAGTTTAACATTAGGAGAAGGAACCATTTTGGCTGCACTCAGGTTTTCCACAACTGATAATCATTTTACACCCTTTTACTTTTACGTGGATATTTACATTGTATCTGACACAAATTTGGGATAATAGTAAAAATATTTATCTGATTTAAGACATTGTACAACTTCAAAGCCAAAGCACTGACAGTCTGAACTGTGCTGCTCTTCACCTCGCTGGCAGCTGTCAGTCCAGCTGAGCCTGCTATAGATCTGTGCAGGAGATAGAGAAATCGTTCTTAGGCTCCTTCTTCTAGGGGCTGAAGGGATGGGAACTGGTTTTACAAGCCCAGTTGCCCTTTATCAGCAGCTTTAGAAGCTAAACTTGCAGCTTTTTATATCTCTCAGAAGTGCTGCTCTGCTGTATGAAGGGCTCACAGGTGTCTACTCTGGACTAAAATTTGGAGACAAACAAATTCTTTGCTTCTTTCCACATTCTCACTAGATCCTCCCTTTTTGCTGTCACCCTGATGGACAAATGCAAAGAGGTGCAGGTCTTGTGCATCCTAGCAAAGGGTTTTAGGAAAAAAATTGCATGTACTGCAACCTTCACAGAAGCACAAGAACATGAATATGTGAAACCCAGCTGTCTTTCTGAGAATGCATATCCTGCCTGCCTCCTTTGTAGCTTTCAGAGGCAAAAATCTATCTTAGCTCAGGGTTTCTCTTCTGTACCCTAAAGTGGGTAATAGGAAGACAAATAGTTGTTTTGGTCTCTCCGTCCATGAGTGTTACTTCCATGCAGCTTTCAGTCAGAATGCCTTTTCACATGGTTTTTTCCTAGCTGCATCATGTGAGAAGCATCTGACCTGAGAGCAAGTTAACAGGCTCTTTGAGCAAAGCCTCGCTCTGTATCATATGGACATCAAAAAAAATTCTGCCTTTTTTCTTTTTTTTTTTTTATTTTAACAGATCTGTGCAGTCATTTCCTTAAAGGATCTCTCACAGATAATGTAGAGTGTGCTCATTCACTGAGAAATCACATGCCCATCTGTGTCGCAGCTTCATGACTCGGGAGGTCCGTGTCTCTCACCAGGTTGGTGGTTGTCCTGAAGTACTTGGGGACATTCTCTGGGATTGCCCTAATGTGTCCCATTGTGGTAGTGAGGTGTTTATGGCAGGAAATCTCAGGGAGGTTTTGGTCATAAACTGTTTCAGTCCTCCAAATATATCCAAGGAATTGTGACTGTTTTATTTCAGGAAATGTAAATAATACCCGGAAACAGGACTACTGACACAAATCCAAACAGAGATGCTCCCTTGGCTTTTGAATGGAAACAGACATGACACCGTCTGTCAAAATAACATTAAAACCTGTTGTGCTTGCTCAGAAGATATGAATAGGGTCAGGCCCAGCATATGGGAGTTTTGTTCTGGAATAGACAGTACTTTCCAGGAGTCTTGCTCAGTTTATTCCACTCCGTAGATCTGCAGTCCCTCAAGGAAAGATCATTACTGAATACCAAAGCAAACATTTTTCTCATAACTGAAGATCTCATGAATGAGAGGACTTAACAAGCAGCCAGGGCTCATGATGGAGTGCCACCTGTGGGCAGGAATCATGTATTGGTGTCACACTTCTGTGAGGATTTTTAAAGTGTTCCCGCATTGGTGTACCCCAGATGCCTCAGATGTAACCAGACGGTTGCGATTTAAGCTCCAGTACTGAAGAGTGTGGTATTTCCTTCTGTTTAATGCAGAGCTAAGCACAGATCCAAAGTCCCCTGGACTGTAGGCTATGGATCTGACCCTTGGAAGCTCAACTTCATGCTAAGGGGATACTCGTAAGTTGTGGCGTGAATGTTCACTCAATACAAATCCCCCATGGTGTTGCACAGACCTGAGATCATCTCGTGGTCTATTCCTTCCAGGTCTACAGCATCGCAGAAGCTGTGTAGATGGCTTCTTTCTAAAGGATATAGAATTGAGCTAAGTATGAGATTCTCTCAAAACAGACAAGGCCAAAGTGGTGGGAAGGGAACAGGAACTAAATCCAGTGAAGTGTGCAGTCACTAAGCAGTCAATGATGCATCCAAGTCAGTGTAATGCCACCAAAATCTTGCTTTTAAGTACAGGTCCTTGGCAGGCCCATCAAACAGGAGCAGGATTGCCCCAGAGGGAGTGCCCAGTGTCTGCCTGGGAGCAGAGCCCCTGCTGCCATGGTGCCTCTGACCACTGTCTGTCTCAGACAGCTTCTCCTGCTTCCTTATGTACAAGTTTTGTGCAGTTTTGCTAAAGGATGAAATTTCCCTTTAGGAGACAAATGCACCAGTCTGACAAGCAGCATTATGCCTTTAAGGTTGTTGGGATCTCTTTGGCTTTTTTGATCTTGGGAGAAATATTTCAGGCAATCCCAAGCTCCGAGCAGTCAGCAGACCTCCTCACGTGGCTTGGAAAACTGTGCGTTAACACTGCTCTGCTCTGTTTTAAGTCAATGACTTCAACCGAAATGAGGTCTGTCCTGGGATAAAGGAAAGCAAATGTCTAACATCTTTTAAAAGTGCACATGAAAAGTAAAAAACCTAAAAAGAGAATAAAAGTTCCTCATTAAGTTCCCCATAACTACTCAGATGAACTGTATAATTGAGTTGGGCCTGTTGGTGGCCGTGGTGAGGGGGTCATGAGTAAGGAATGTGAATTATACATTCATATTCAAATAAATCCTTCCCGGTTTCATCGGAAGGAGATTCCCCCTGCACAAGCTGTGAAGGAGCGTCTCGCTGTGCCCACTAGGGGACAGAGCTCTGCCGCGTACATTCCTCTCCTCGGGAGCGGGATGAGCTCCGGCATCTGCAGCTCCAGCCCCGGGACTCTCTGGGATAAGCCTTTCAGGGAATCTTTAGAGTAATCAGATCCCTGCGAAATACATTCTCTGCTCATTTAGCCCTCTCTGGAGAATGCATCTGTGAAATGACTCGTGCTGCGAAACTCCTGACACTACCAGAACGATTGACTTGAAGCCACGCTGTTTGCTGGATTCCACCTCGCTGGTCAGGACTCAGATTGAGCCTGTCTTGTCTCTGCTGGCACAGTTGTATCATGAGCAGTGTTCCCACTGTAAGAGCTACAACTGTTGCAGCAATGGTAAGAAAGCTGAGGAAATATAGGCAAAATTGTATTTTTCACTCCCCTAAGGGGCAAGGAGAAAAGTGTGGTATTTTGATTTTTGTTTAAAAAAGGTGAAAGGTTTAGTTGCTTCCTGTTTCTGATCTTCCCTCATGTACTCATGTTAAGCAGCAGTTTTACAGAGTTCATTGTCATAGCTCTGCAAGTTTTTCTGCACAGAACCACTTAGAATAGTTTATCTTAGTAACTTTTAAAGTAAATTAAATGAGTTTGTTTTAAACTCCTTACTCTTCAGCAGGAGTGGCAATTCCTAAAATAGCTTTTACTGGCATCTACTTTATTTAACTTTGCATTAGCACCATTTAATCAAGCCTTAAATTAGGTTTTGAATGAACTTAGTTAAACTGGTTCAAGCTAGTTTGAATCTCAATCATTCAGTAGCTGAAGTTTATTACATATTAAGATAAATTAAATAAGAGAGTTTATACAGGGATTTTCTACTGATCAAATAAAGCAGGTTAAAGGCAAATCTACAGTTAAACCAGTTAAACTGTGGCTTTTCAAAACCTTGAGGCTTTTTTTTTTCCTCTTGTACAATGAAACTGTAAGTTGAAGAAAAAACCAAAAGTATTTATTTTATATATCAAAGTCATTCAAGCATAAATCTCAAATTAGGGAAATAACAGTAACTAGTGCCTCCTCATCTTCTTCTTTATAACTTCCCTCCTCTTTTCCACATCTGACAAGCATCAACTGCTTCAAGAACTTCAGAAGTTAATTATTTGAAAATTCTGCAGGGTATTGTACTTTGCCTGTGAATAATACTTCTGATGTGTAACTTTTTGTAAGCACAGTTAAGCACACCTTTATTGCCATTCCATTGCCATACTTCATCCAAATCACCTTGGCGTTCCCATACATCTCACAGATGTTTCCACACAACAGTAGTACGTGTTTCCAGGGCAACAAAACTTTGCAGGCAGTATGGGAGACACTCANGACCACTGTCTGTCTCAGACAGCTTCTCCTGCTTCCTTATGTACAAGTTTTGTGCAGTTTTGCTAAAGGATGAAATTTCCCTTTAGGAGACAAATGCACCAGTCTGACAAGCAGCATTATGCCTTTAAGGTTGTTGGGATCTCTTTGGCTTTTTTGATCTTGGGAGAAATATTTCAGGCAATCCCAAGCTCCGAGCAGTCAGCAGACCTCCTCACGTGGCTTGGAAAACTGTGCGTTAACACTGCTCTGCTCTGTTTTAAGTCAATGACTTCAACCGAAATGAGGTCTGTCCTGGGATAAAGGAAAGCAAATGTCTAACATCTTTTAAAAGTGCACATGAAAAGTAAAAAACCTAAAAAGAGAATAAAAGTTCCTCATTAAGTTCCCCATAACTACTCAGATGAACTGTATAATTGAGTTGGGCCTGTTGGTGGCCGTGGTGAGGGGGTCATGAGTAAGGAATGTGAATTATACATTCATATTCAAATAAATCCTTCCCGGTTTCATCGGAAGGAGATTCCCCCTGCACAAGCTGTGAAGGAGCGTCTCGCTGTGCCCACTAGGGGACAGAGCTCTGCCGCGTACATCCCTCTCCTCGGGAGCGGGATGAGCTCCGGCATCTGCAGCTCCAGCCCCGGGACTCTCTGGGATAAGCCTTTCAGGGAATCTTTAGAGTAATCAGATCCCTGCGAAATACATTCTCTGCTCATTTAGCCCTCTCTGGAGAATGCATCTGTGAAATGACTCGTGCTGCGAAACTCCTGACACTACCAGAACGATTGACTTGAAGCCACGCTGTTTGCTGGATTCCACCTCGCTGGTCAGGACTCAGATTGAGCCTGTCTTGTCTCTGCTGGCACAGTTGTATCATGAGCAGTGTTCCCACTGCTAGAGCTACAACTGTTGCAGCAATGGTAAGAAAGCTGAGGAAATATAGGCAAAATTGTATTTTTCACTCCCCTAAGGGGCAAGGAGAAAAGTGTGGTATTTTGATTTTTGTTTAAAAAAGGTGAAAGGTTTAGTTGCTTCCTGTTTCTGATCTTCCCTCATGTACTCACGTTAAGCAGCAGTTTTACAGAGTTCATTGTCATAGCTCTGCAAGTTTTTCTGCACAGAACCACTTAGAATAGTTTATCTTAGTAACTTTTAAAGTAAATTAAATGAGTTTGTTTTAAACTCCTTACTCTTCAGCAGGAGTGGCAATTCCTAAAATAGCTTTTACTGGCATCTACTTTATTTAACTTTGCATTAGCACCATTTAATCAAGCCTTAAATTAGGTNCTACCCCCTCCCCGAGTGAGAAGTGCCTCGAGGCAGCCCCTCCAGGGAGGAGTAGCAAAGTGCTCTGTTGTTCATGGAGATGAGCAATGCCCACTGTACTGCACACAATGCCAACACTTAGATCATTTCTCACCCAGCTCTGCTTTCCTCCCTCATCTGCATTTCTGTCNAAACTGGTTCAAGCTAGTTTGAATCTCAATCATTCAGTAGCTGAAGTTTATTACATATTAAGATAAATTAAATAAGAGAGTTTATACAGGGATTTTCTACTGATCAAATAAAGCAGGTTAAAGGCAAATCTACAGTTAAACCAGTTAAACTGTGGCTTTTCAAAACCTTGAGGCTTTTTTTTTTCCTCTTGTACAATGAAACTGTAAGTTGAAGAAAAAACCAAAAGTATTTATTTTATATATCAAAGTCATTCAAGCATAAATCTCAAATTAGGGAAATAACAGTAACTAGTGCCTCCTCATCTTCTTCTTTATAACTTCCCTCCTCTTTTCCACATCTGACAAGCATCAACTGCTTCAAGAACTTCAGAAGTTAATTATTTGAAAATTCTGCAGGGTATTGTACTTTGCCTGTGAATAATACTTCTGATGTGTAACTTTTTGTAAGCACAGTTAAGCACACCTTTATTGCCATTCCATTGCCATACTTCATCCAAATCACCTTGGCGTTCCCATACATCTCACAGATGTTTCCACACAACAGTAGTACGTGTTTCCAGGGCAACAAAACTTTGCAGGCAGTATGGGAGACACTCATCCTTGGTCAAGAACTGTCTTCATGAAACACAGTCATGCTGGAGCTCTCACAAACAGCCAGAGTTGATTTTTACAGGTGGATAAACTCTATTATTTGTTCCTGCCTGTATTTATCTCCTAAAGTCTGTGTAGAGCCTGGAGATCATTATATGTATATATATGTATAGCTGCTATTTAACAGCTCACAAAATGACATGTAATAGTCAGGGAGAGAGAAATGAAAGAACATCACGGAGATCTGACATTGTCAAGGTGAAGTTAGCCTGTCCAAAAGTCATTATTCAATAGAGAATTATAGAGGAGAGGACACTGCAAATAAATAAAAATTACAAAGATTCATTTGAATGCAAGCTACAGGTTTTCCAAACTGTCTGTGGTATCTGTGGAGGTGTACTGGTTTTTTCCTAAATCCACGTGAGGACCTGGATATTTGCGCAAATAGAAACAGCGTGGGCCTAATATATGGAAACTGGGAAAGCAGCAGAAAACAGAATGCACTGTGGTAGAGCCACAGTGAGCACCTGAGCAAAGGGAGGTGTGGCACCAGAATTTGGATTGGTGCTCAGTGATGCAGTCTGAATTCCCTGACATTTCCAGCTGCAAAGTGGCCCTGAGAAAATCTAGACCTGTGTTAGGCAGTCAGCTTGGTTTCCTCTTGGTTCAGTCAGGAGCTTTTCTGTGCTTGAAATCCTTGCTAAAAGAATGCCACCACTCTGTGGACACGTTGCCTGCCAGTCACCAAGCAGCTCAAGTCCAGCATCTATGCTGTCACTGAAGGCATGTAAAACTCAGCAAGGCAGAGGGTGGGTATAGTGCAGTCAGGGCGGCTGCAATACCCCTATCCAAAAGAAAAAAATTACAGTTCTTCATGGCATGTAGGGAAGATGCAGTTTCCTCATCTACCCTATGAAGTCAGATGAGTTTACTCATACAAATGTCAGGAAAAAGCAAATGCAGCTCCATAGACACCTCCATGTTATTTGTGGACAGCTTGTATTCCAATGTGAATACAAAAGCTGTGATGAGTAACATCCAAATCAGATATATTATTTAAAAAGAAGATTCCCTCACTATAATTTAGAAAAGGAAACATTAATCGTGGTGACTTTCTGTATGAGCTAGAGTAGCATTTAAGAGACCAATATTTCCCATGTACCTATCTCAAATGCTGAATCTGAGACACCTTGGACCTTGTTTTTATATGTGCTGAGCAGACAATAGTCCACACTTGTGCAAGTCATGAGGTTCATGAAGGTCATGACGTTCATGAAAGTCATGGCTTTTATTAAGGGAACACGACTGGTTTCCTTTTAGACACGCAGAAATCAAGCCACCAAAAATCAGTTTTTAAAATGTTGGTCTTGACCTTTCCCTGCCTTGGTTTTCCCATCTGCAATGGGAAAGATGATAATCACCACCCCCCCTCCACCCCCTACCCNNTTTCACACTCCTGTTTATTGCAACATGTATACAGGAGGTTCCATAACAACATGAGATTCATTTAATTCTTCCACCCAGCGCAGCTATGTTAGAAACCCGTTAAAACATTTCACCTCTAAAAGTAATTTCTTGTCTCAGACAGCCACTGTCACACTTCTTATAAACTCCACGCCTACTCTGCTTATTCAGGGAAGATTCCTTGTGCGTGCTGAATCAAGTCTAGCCCTCAGATCCTGAGCTGCAGTTAAAACAGCCAGTGCCACAGCAGATGTACTCGGCAAGTGATGGCAGAGGAATGCTCCTAGACCTTGAAAAGATGAACTTGTCCCTGCTGTAGAGGTTCTGTCTGAACACAGAACCTCTGTTTGACTCTAATCCCAGTGCTGAGCTAATATGTCTAATGGCTTTTGAAGAGCTACCTTGTCCACACTGAGGGAATCTGCACTTCTGAGAGCCTTTAGCCACCAGAACCAGAGTAGCTTTGCTGCAGAAAGGAAGTAGAAGTGGGAGATTTGAGCAGCAAGGAGAGAAGAGCTTCTGGCTTAGGCACTGATTTAGAATACTCATAGTCCAGGCTGGCTTCCCAATTCCTTCACAGACTTACTAAATATTCATAGAGATGAGAACCTTTCTGATGCCTGACTTGGAGAGTAAACTCTTGGGCAGAGAGACTCCTGCATGTTATATACACGTGCTTTTCACTTACGTTTATGAGGTTCTGGCACATAGGGTAATTTGAATAAATTTTGAGTCGGGTAGCTGAGCCAAATAAATCAGAGTTGGACTGAAATTGGTTTGCAATAATCCATAGTAGAGATATATGGGTTTTATTTGCATTCACAAGAAAAACTGTAAAATGTTGCTCTGGTTTGTGGAACATACTTTACTCAACCCAAAATGAAATCTTTCCTTCTTATAGTGAAAAAGCAAGTTAAATAGTAGATTAAGGTTGTAAAATAGCTGATGGTAGTGGCCACCTCTTCTGCAAACACAAGCACTCACGTAGGCAGTGTAAAACCCACATCTGAAAGGATGTGACCCACACCTCTCATTTCTCACAGAAGCATCTTCTCAAAGCTGTTTTACATCCACCAGATTTAGTCAAAGGGAAGAACTGTGTCTAATGTTGTGATCTATTATGATCTCATTGTAAATTGAATACATTTCTGACATGCTGAAATAGTCCCTTTCTATGTCAACAACATTAACATAATTTTTGGTTCAGCCAAACTATACTGCAAAGTTGATGGACAGCTAATCACTCTAAACGTGCTGAAAGAGGTCAGTTGTCAGCATCTCTTATTAGTGTTTGTGGTTTATTTGAACTGTTCAGTGGACTTCTATAAATAGGATGTAATCTCCTATTGAAATCTACAGAGAGTGGAAAAAGCATACAAGTGATACCAGCCTCCTGTGTACTTTTATAGAAGGACTTAGAGTGATGGGAGTCTTTTTGCTGTAAAATTGTTTTTGTGAAGTCTGAAACAAGCATAAGTTGACTCATGCAAGAAAAACTGAATCATAAAGAATAGCTACTTAAACATACACAGAAATGAACCCAAACACCTTCATTGGTGTCTGCAAATTGTCAAATTGACTCTAACCACCATATAAGCTGGCCAGTCCCCACTAACGGAGAAAGAAGAGCTAAAAAGAGAAAGAAAGAATGGCAGATGGGACAAAGAATTGGTAATACAAAAACTTTTAACTCTGCTGCCTTTTTTGGAGGTCTGCAGTCCAGTTTATGCCAGATGTTGTGAGAAAACACATCAAACTTTTGACTACGGATCATGGTGCAACATGGAATTCTAAGCAAATACCTTCAGGGTTACATTGCCCATCTCATTCCAGAAAGCAATGCATCTTTCTTCATCTTTTCCTAATGTTCTTCTGTGCTTCCTCATCCTCTTGTCATCCTAATTCAGGGTCCGTCCTGCCAGATGCTGAGCTCACCATGGTGCTCATGCTGCCAAGAGCTGAGTGCCCTTGAAGCCATGGTTCACTTGAGTTTTGTCACAGGGTCTCTGTTTTCCTTGGTTTCCAAAGGTTCCTGATGGCCAGCAATATTATATGGTGATAAACAATAGTATGAGCTGTTCTTCAGAAGGAGAGAGAGCAAGAGGAGGGAGAGAAGGAAGGAAGGAAAGATGGGGAGAAAAGGAAGAAGAAGGGTTAAGGGGAACAAAGGGAGGGAAAGAGTGGAAAGGGAATTGCTTCCTGGACAGCCTTTTTCTGGCAAATCCCAGGGTCACTGATCAATGTTGAGCATTCGGCAGTCACTGAGCACTGGACCGTGTCATTTCCAGTGTGCCATAAAAGCATATCCCCTCACCATGGAGACAGGAAGGACAGTGTGTGACTCCTGTAGGACAGCTGTGCAGCTTTGCCAGCTGCAGTGCTGTCATTACACCCTGACATAATGTAGGATGGACAGGAAAACCCCAAACCTGTTCCCTGCACTCTCCCTTAGTCTGACCTGAGGGGAGGAAGGAGGGTTGACTCACCAGGAAATATGAGTGATATATTTTATGGGAATGGCCTTTGCTGCTGGTGCAGCTCCTGGATTAGCCACGTGCTGCCCTTTTTCTGGGTTTTGCTGAGCACACCGCTAGTGCCCGGGGCCTTTGGCTTCCCTGGGCTGGGACAAACCAGCTCATCTCCCTGAAAGCAGCCCCTTGGGGTGTAGGGACTGGAGAGACAGGACAAGCCAGGTAGAAAAGAGTTATTATTGTGTGGTGAAGTATCAGATGGAGTTGGACACCAACCAGGGTCTGTCTGCAGAGTTGTGGTGATAAGGGATCATTCTCCTCTGCAGAAGCTGCTCCTACCACAGGCTGCGTGTCTGGACTTCTCCACAAGCAGCCTTCCTTCAAACCTGGGTCTGGTGAGAGTGCATCAGGTGCTCTGTTTTTTACACCACTTACAGGTTTGTGGCAGGTGACGTAATCTCTCTTGAAACAGGGATGATAATAGAAGAGTACCAAAAAAATCCAGAGGAGACAAGTTAGTTGTCATCATTTCCGAACAACGCTATGATAACTAGGCATTTGATTCAAAAAAAGACAAAGTGGATATTAAAAAGGCCTCATAGGGGCATTTTAAATCTAAAGCTGAGGCTGAATAAAATTTTACAATACAGTTCTGTTAAGTTATAACCCTCCTTGTGTTTTTGTCATTTGGGAGCAGAATCAGTGTAGAATTTTCCAAAGCACCAAAATAGAAGTAGAAACACAAATATTAGTTGTTTTAGCCACTTCAATGTGGAATGAATTTGTAGGTACTAAGATGATACTAACATGTATCTTGTCAGCATTCAGCAGATGCCACAAGAAAATTTAAATTTTTGGTACAGCAAGATACAGATCAAGTATGAAAAAAGCACAATATGATGACACTATATTTCCACTTCCTGGGCTTAAAAGTAATCAGAAATAGCCAAAACCTATTTTTTCAGTATCTCTGCTGCTGAGAAATACTGCACCAAGATTTGCTGAGAATAACCAGAGACAAAATCAGGACATTCCCTACCACCCTCATCTCCTACCTTGTAAAGGCTTACCGTATATGTACCTACATCTGTCCTACCAGACATTCTGAGAGTTATTTCATGTGCAAAGGAATTGACTTACCTTGCCAAAAGCTCAACCTGCTGCTGCTACTGCTTGAAGTTTGTCACATGAGGCAGATACTGGAGAATCCCTTTCCATTTTGCTGAATTCATGAAGACTAAGCTGACAAATGAACATTTGCATGGACTCGGTGTCAAATATTTGCAGAAATTCTCTCCTTCCCAGCACTTTATTTTTGAAGAATCCTTCAGCAACCATTATGCAGTTTCCAGCATCACCCCACTAAATTGACTGGAACCAATTGCTTCCAACAAATTTCCAAAGTTTCTTCAGGAAGAAGAGGGATGAAAAACTTCGCCAGAGCTCTCCTCAAAAAAATTAGCACCTATGCCCATGGCCCAGGGTTGATCTGGCAAAACTTGATCAGCTTTTTCTTCTAGTAGAGGTGCAAAAGGACCAGCAGCAGCAGCTTTTCTATCACATACTGAAGGGACAAGAGAAGTTGAGACTGCCAACTCAACTGTGGTCTGGAACAGAAACTCAAAATGTTTCTGAGGAAGAAGGCTCCATTTTCAATCTATTTTCTCGCTTTGACTAAAATCTCCAGCTGTGGCCCTTCATCTGACCAGCCAGGCTTTGTCCAGCTAGACAAGATGCAAGGTGAAAAGCAGTGGTGCCAGCTGCCTGGGTAGCCCAATTGATTGTTCTCAAATGTCACCACAAAACCCATGGTCACATCACAGCATGGCAAAATGAAGCAGAGGCAGAAGAAGTTGCTAAGTCACAGTGGTTGCTTTTCATTTATAAAGCTGCAGATGTTTTAAGCCAAGGGTCAGGAAGTAAATAAAACTGTGTTTGCATTTCGTAAGTCCTGAAAGGTCAGTGCTGCATCTGGGAGTTGGTCCCCCAGGAGGAAGAGGGAAAGTGTTAGGAGTAGCAGTGCCCCAAACTTGAGCTTTTTCAGCTGGGCACCTTTCACCCACGCAGAAATGTTCGTACACTTTTTGTTCTTGAGGCGAAGCTCCTCCTTCGCTGCCTGGGCAAAGAGCTTTGAGCAGCGGGGCTGGGGCTGCAGCCACTGCCCGACTGCTGTGCTTGTAGGGCTGCTTCTCCTCTAGGCATGGCTTCTCCTTCTCCATCTGGCTCCCTGACTGGCACCTCCTGGCCTCCTTCATTTACCTGTGGGTTCTCCAGCTAAAAGAAATGATGCTAAAAGAAAACAGAAGTCTTTTTTCTGTGTCTCCCCATTTCTTCTGTAGAACAACCCAGTTTCATTAGCACTGCTTCAGGTACTGAGGCAATGCTCTCAACTTCCAGTAGTGTCTCAGTGGCTGCTCCGTAGGATTAACTGTGAATAAAAGTTTACCTAAGTACATTTTCAAAATGGACTAAACAGGAGCTACTCATTCCAGCCCTTTCTTGGGTTGGTTTCATATGCTTTTCTTTGATATTGACCCTTCAGGAACCCAAATAGCAAAACCAGTGATGCTCCACCAAGCTTTTAGATTCAACCCTCTCTGCAAGACTGCATGTCTTTCAGTAAAGGAAGAATTTGATTCAATACCTGTAGGAGTCACTGACTCTCTTCCCTTCAGCATTTGGGTCCAACTCCACGAGTTTATGAAACACTAACAGCAGTGTCAGGACAATAAATGTGAGGCCAAGAAGTACTGGAATATTATGGGCAGAGCTAATAAAAGGTGGGAGTTTGGGCAGAGCAAGAAAGGTCTCCTTGAGCTGCCTGAGCACCATGGAAGGCCTGGCCCAGATAGACACACAGAGAAAATTGTCTGGACTTTGCCGTTCACCTGTGAGGAGAGGATATGATGGAAAACAAAGGCTGCCCATGTGGCAGGGCCAAGCTGAGCCGAGGCAGCTGCAGATAAATTACTACAGCAGGAGCTCAGACAGTAACTGTGTCAAAGAACAGCCACTCATAGGACAAGTACAAGTAAGGTACCCAGCGTGCTGGCTTCACTGAAGTTCATAATGCAAACGTGACCATGAGAAAACAGGCATGAGGAAAAAGGCTGTAGCTATTTTTAGGTCTACCTCTGTCCTTCTCTCTATATACAAGAGCCAAGGCCATCAATGCAGTCCCGAGACCCCAGGGTGGTCCTGGCTTGGGCTGGTGGGCAAGAAAGCCCTCATTGCTTTCTCTGCTGCTGCTTCCCTGCACTGTGTGGGACATCACTGTCGCTACTGATGCTCTCCATTCTCTGACTTGTGCCATGGGCAGGACTGGCCTCCCCACGGCCAAATGCTCGGAGCTCTGCCATCTGCAGAGAGTTACCTATTCATTCATCCTGTTTATGTTGCCATCAGCTTATTAAAAGAAAGGCTGGTCTAGTATGCTTACCATAAATGTGGGTGGAAAAAATGATATCCACACAGTGGAAACTGATTTGAATTCAGCAGATTATTTAGCACCTTGTATGTAAATCCTTGCTTTCGATCTGTGAATAGTACAAGTGAAAATAGGAAATGTGGAAAAAAGTACTTCCTCAGAAACAAAAGGGATTTTGAACTGAATTCTGGAAGAGAGAACTTGATAAGTTTCTGTCCCAGAGACAGATGAATTTCTAATTTAGGTGTACAGTATACGACTTGATCTGTAGCCTAATTAAATCAGTAGGTATTTTTATTTGGACGTAACAGGCTAACATATGCCGACTATAATTTGTGTTTCCAGCTACAGTTGTTAGCCTTTTGGGAATTTTTAATGGATTATCTAAGTGACAGAGAAAGAGCCAAGATTTATTTCAGGTGGGATGTAATCCACTTTATGTGAGTCTTCCCAGGGATTGATCTGGTTTATTATTCTCAAATTATTCTGGTTATTTCAAATGTAAGCAAAATTAATTAAAGGCTTTCAAACCCTGCTGATACTCAGAATTGCTGCAATAATTTTGCACTTATTGATGAAAAAGCTTCCATAATTTTAAAAGCTTAAGCATATTAACGTAAAATATTTGACTGTAATCTCATCCTTCTGTAATGATCTGGAAAACTGCGTGCTGTAATAGCTGTTCCAGATTCATTTCCCTGCAATACAGCTAATGTCTCAATTAAACCAAATCAACCAAAACTCAGCAACATTTATGCTCACAAATGTGTTATGCACACTTTGAAATGTTTGAAAATGAAAATGATTCCAAAACCGACCCATCAAGACTACCTTCCTAAAGACAACATCTATCAGTGGGAGCAGGTTAGACCAGGTGTGGGCTTTTTAAACCAGTACTTAGTTTGAGACAGAACTTGACAAACCACCTAAAGTTTTTAGATAATTCAAGGCCCGACCTTCCCTTTTTACAACTTACTGTACCAGGCAAATGGTACCATTCACCACAAGCTTGAGGAAAAAAAAACCCTCTGAGAATCATTTAAGCATTAAGAGTGGGAGAGCATAGTTTTGAGGGAGAAAAAGATGTGTGTCATTAATCAGGTTTTTAGCAGAAAATGCAGTGCAGTGCTGACTTCAAGCATTATCTATCTCTGGTAAACCTGGTAGATGACATCTCTTAACAACTGCCAGGCAAATTTCATCAACAGAAAACTGTCCTGCACTCTTCCTGCAAGGATCATCATCCTTTTTCTGGATGTCCACAAGCTGAGACACATTTTGTTTTCTTATAAATGCAGTTGAAATGTGTGTTCATATTGACAGCCTGCATCTGAGGGACTCCAACCTCCTTCCATCCGTCTTCCATCTGAAATGAAAATCTATTTGTTCAATTACCTTAGGACACGGAAGCTGCCCCAGCACTACTTTCTCTCTAAAGGAAAAGGGATTTTTCCTGTTTTGTCAGGGCTGTAAGGACTCCCCTGGTCCTTGCAGTATATTTTTCTTGGATGCATTGCAACTGTAGGTGGCTACTAAGTGTCTTGGCATGGAAGTCAAGTTTTCCATCAGAGAGCAAACAAGCTGGGGAATATGGGAAAGCAGAGGCAAGGAGTGTTAAATTTCTGTGGAGAGACTCAGCTGGCCACCAGCCAGCAAAGCCATCACTGCAGCTGTTTAGGTAAAAAAAAAAAGAGAGAAATGTAATATTTGATGACACTCTAATGTCAAAGTCCATGACATCACCTGCCTCCAGCTGCTGATTAATCATGTGAAAGAAATTAATTTGGACATGAAAGAGTGTGAATCTAACTACTGGGACAAATAACTGTGTTCAGAAAGGAAGAAGGAGGAAAGAACTTACCAAGTGTTTGGTCAAACAATTTATTTTAGAACAGCCCTAACCCCCAATTCTCTCTGTCCCTGTAAAATTTGCTACTAAATCCTCATGATCTGATTGCACTCCTATAAGATTTAGTCTTTTCGCTTCCATGGAATTACTGCAGGTTTCTCCATGAGCAGAACTGTCCATCAGCTTGATGGACTGGAGGTGAGAAAAAGGCATGGAGGGAACATTAAACCACTGACAATTTCAAAGTTTCAGTGAGGCTGAGCACTGAAAGAGTCACTGGTGTGTGTCTCAAGAATTTTGGGGAGGCTTCCTAGGGCAATTACCACTTCCAGTAACTGATGCCTTAGGTTTTAACTTTTATATTTTTCAAATCCTGTATTGCCTAGTGTGTAACTCTGAAGTTTCTTGTAGCTCATTAGCTGCTCTCCTAGGCCAGATAGATACAACAAAGCTTCTCTGAGCTTGCTATTCAAGGATACTCAGACTGTCCTAGGCCCAAAGGTGTAAACTAGAGCCCCTAGAGAGGTGGAGAAATTGAAAAAATTACATCTTTAGCTAAAGTTTTAATTGGTGAATTTATGCTGATATGCAAATGGACCAAACCTGTAAAACTGTGAAGAACTCATGACTTGTGGTCCATCTTGGGGTCCATTTTGGAAGTAGCCTCTGGCTCCCCAGGGTATACCCTTGAAGGCCTTTCAAATAAATACCTACCTTTATTCCCTTACTCCTGTCTAGTCTCTGTTTCTAGGTAGCCACTCAAGGCATCGTGACATGGGTATTTTGTCTCACATTCTCCTTAGCTCAGCTTTTAGAAGTGTTCCTAAGAGTTCACAGAACTTGTGTATATGTCACTTTCCATCCAGTTGGTCTCCCTGGTAGAGGATGGGAGTGTAACAGTGCAAGTACTTCAGGGCTTTCAGGTCAGGAGTTGGGAAGTGTAAGAGGCCATGTAAAAATCTCTGCAGGCGAGATCACTGTTTAGGCAGTAAATCTGATGGCTGGCCTTTTGTTAGTTGTTAGAGTTCATATCCTCCTCTCTGGTGGTCTCAAGAATGCAAAGGAAAGCCTTCTGCAGCAAAATGATTTGTACAAGACCGGAGTTTCACCTGTTCTGAAGTCCCTTCCAGTGTCCCTCCAGCAAGTACAATGGAATGACATCCAGGGGAGAGCTGGGCCCAGCTTGTTGAGCAGTGCAGTGAGGATAAACACCATTCTCCGGTTCATCACTGATGCACCACTTTCTAGATTGCTAAGGCAGCCTCCAGCGGTCTTTCTTGAAGGTTTCAAGTTTGACTGCACTCATGTGATGTTTCCTCCAAAACCGGGGCCCTGCCTAACTTAACAGCCTCACATAGGATCTGTTCCTGCAAATAATCCAAATTTCCACTTGTCTAACTTCAAAGTCTGTTCCATCCACTGTAATAAATCTCAGCCTGCTCCATTTTCCTCTTCATCTCTCTTTGAAACAATTGAAATGGCAGATCATTCCCTGATGACCGCTGTTGCTGGTGACGCAAATGGCACCTCACTGGATCCTGTAAGTCTTGTTTAGCCCCATCCATCATCTTAACAGGGAAGAAGAGATGTTAGGCAAACTGTCTCTTAATGAAAGATAGGGCTGTAAAAAAGGAAAATATTTCATTGTTTCAACATTTTGTTCCTTTTAGGAAATGCCACATATGTAAAACAGAAGGAAACAAAGTGGTTGGGGTTTTTTCGTTGTGTTTGTTTGTTTGTTTCTTTTTGTTTTAACAGAAAATACTTGCAATCCAGTCCAAAAATGATCTTGAGAAGAGTTAAAGAAATTTGCTTGTGTAGCCGAGGAACGAAGTGAGTGTCTCTGCCAAGTGATGGGTGTTTCCAGGATACTGTGTCTCCTACCAGAAAGGGTTATTCCAAGGCATTTCTCTGGCAGCTTTTATTAATCTCCCTCTCTCTGAGCCAGAAGACAGGAAGATGTCAGACATCTGTGCTCTTGCACTGTTCCCGTTTTCCTATTCAGGACAAGACTGTCCTCAGCCAGTGAGAGTGAACGTAAAGGAACTGGCAAAGCTCAAACAGTTTGTCAAAGGGAGACACATTTTTAAAGTTAATCCTTAGTGCTCTGTCCGGGTGCTCTCTTCCCGCTCCTCATAAAACAGCCCTGAAGAAAAACAGTTTCAGTCTGTTCCCAGTGGAGAGAAGACCACGACAGCTGCCAGCTTTTCCAGTGCCTCCAGCTGGGGGTGCAGGCTGTGTCCACAAAGGGTGAAGAGACATCAAAGAAGCCACTATCTCTGAGGGCAAAGCTGCCCACCCGACTCTGGGGCCAGCAGAGTCTCACCAGCTTTCCTGGTTCTCCCATTTCTGTGCTCTTTCTGTCTGGGCAGGTGTCTCTCTGTCCCAACTCACCAGACAAGTCCTGCTCTTCTCAAACAGCAGAAGCCCGTGGGCAGAGTGGTTGGAGTGTGGGTGCAGGCCCAGCTGGAGGGAGCCGTGCGAGATCCCCACCAGGGGGGATTTGAGCCTCTCTGCCATGCCCCTCTGCAGCTCCATCTTCTGCCTGCTCTGCCTGGCTCAGGCCAGCCTGAAGTCCTACTTAACCCAGTCTGGAATGCTGCTGTCAAGGATTGTGGGAGAATCTGGTTCAGACATCAAAGGCTACAGGCCCTATAGATGTGCCCAGAAAGGAGGAGAGCAAAGAATGGAAAAGGAGTGAAGAACAAGCGGGAAGTAAACACAGCATTTCTGCTGAGGACCTGGAGGCCCCACATCTCTCCTATTCTGTACTTGCTTTTGCATCTCATTCAGTTACTTAGGCAAATAGGTGAATTCTCCTGGGAAGAAAAGACCAGCCAGCTGGAACTCTGCGGTGTCAGTCACCATCCAGCAGGAAGTGGGGAGAAAATACATAACATTTAGGAACGATTAATGCTGCAGTCTAGCTCATCAGCCCCCATTCAGCAAGATAGGAAATGCATGGTTAATATCTCCTCTCTGGGCCAGTTCTTCATCTTCCCCAGCTGTAGTGTGTTTTCAGTGTCCTAATTTCAAGAAGCCAGACCATGAAATATCTTTCACCTTTTGCAGAGGAGAAGAAGGATGGGGAACCTCTCTCTTGGAGCACAGAGAGTCGTGAAGAGCGGCAAACTTCATGGCGGTGTGAAGGACCATCCCAGCTCTTGACATCTGTCTTCTTACTCGGGCACCTAAACATGGGTTTAAATTTCTCAATTTAGTCACACAGAGTTGAAAACTCCAGCTCTAGTGTTGCCTGGTATTAGAGAGCTTGTGGCAGTGGAGTGGGAAATGCCAGTGACCTGAAACTCTGCAGTGGTGACTTAGAAATCTTAGACAAGTGCCCTCTCACAGAGAAAGAACTCTGCTGATCCAGGAGCAACCTGGAAATACCTGAGGGAGGAGGAAGGGCAGAACAAGAGGGAGGCTTGTCCTGGGCATACCAGCCAGAGGAGGTAGAAGCCCAGCAAAGAAAACTACGCTGCATTGCTCAATTCGCTGCTTAGATCCAGAGCTGGGGAGACAGCTCAGAGAGCGGTTCACAGCTCCAGGAGTGCATGTTTCCAGAGTGCTCCAAGAGTGGTTATCTCCAGAGCTGGGGCAAGGGGCAGCAGGGAGATAAGGCTCTGACTAGTGTTAGTTGGAGCTGGAGAAGCTGCTCTTGGTGCTATTAAAGTGCCCCCTTACTATGCCTGGGCATATTTGTGTGTATGGATGTATGTATAGAAACTTGTGACAGTTCTGAAAATATCCTAGGTGGACATGTGTGCTGTTCTTTCCATAAGGGTTTCACTTACCTCGAGCTGTTCAGAGGAAAAGCGTGATCCAGCACACAGATCTCAGTCTTTCTGGGAAAGATGTTCTTGTTTGAAGCAATTTTATGTGCAAGGGCTGGTGTTTTCCAGTGACTGCTATAACACAGCTGCTTTTCAGGGTCAGGGTCTGCTGACCTTTGCGATTTGTTGCATAGCAATGAACAGTGCTGCATACAGAAAACAGCACAGATAATACTCTGCTGTCTGGCAACATCATTTAGGAATATTTTCATAACTCTATTGCTTTAGATATTTAAAATAATGAAGAATTGACCTAGACCTGCTAGTTTATTTAACTGCTCTGCACTTGTTCAAAGTTCAGCTTTTTTCCTTTCACAGGCATAGGAACAAAGATAAACATCTGTCCATCACAGCAGTATTATGGTAAATCCTTAAAATATATTATTATACCACAAGCAAAAACAGATTCATGGAGAAAACCAAAATGTTTTATTTTAAATTAAATGGCTACAGCTCAGTATGAACTTTGAAATTATTAATCATGTCTTCTTCAGTGCCCTCTCTCTCCCAGTTTTTTAAAACACAGATATCACTCATTGCAGAGTGGAAACTTGGACAGCATTTGTTGTAATTCCATGCTCATCTCATCCTTAAAAGGTGCAGTAGAATCTCACATTCCCCTTCATATATCTCCCTTTGCACATATCACTTCATATACCACTGGTTCCAAAAAAACCTATGTGACACACACTGCTCACTTGGAAAACAGCTTGTCTTTTTCCTGCTGTGATCATAGCTATCTCAAATAAATGCAAAGCTGCTCAATTATGGCTGTGTGGTCACGGTCTAGTGGAGTAACTGTGGCCCATGAATAGGAAAAACTTCTTCAGATAATGAAGCAGTGTTTGAGTTCTAATTGTTTTATCTACTCAGCCACAGACCTGGGTACAACTTTTAGCAGCCTCAAGTCCCAGCGGGGAAGGATTCCCCTTTACAGTTTTAGTTTTACTGAACCTCAGTAAAACTCAACAATACTTATTTGATGTGCTCCTAGTGCCTGTAGTTTGGTCTGTGCAAAAAAAAAGGAAACATTTATGCTGAATCATGGGTTAGTCCCCAAACACGCACATATGTTTATATTCCTGTTATCTGCAGATACCAACTGTGAGCCAAAGTGCCCATGTAAAGCCCTGCTGCAGCACGGAGGATCACAGCTGTGGCACACACCAGCTGCAAAGCTGGGCTCTTCCCTGGCATCAAGGAAAAACAGGAAGGGTGGCACTGAAACTGCTGGCTATACTCAGATATAAAACCAGGCTTTCACATCAGACCTTCACATCTTCACCCTGGCGAGTTTACTAGCAGAGGGAAAGGTACCACAGCCATATATGCATTGCAACAAGAGGAAATGTCATATCCTGTGCTTGTTCAAGAGTTCCTAAACATTCTTGCCTGTAGTGTGTGTATATAACTCCTTGTTAGAGTAATGCTCTATGCATAAGATTTTCCATCCATGCATCTCAATCTCTTGAGCTCTGTAACAGTTCTCCAAAGTCCTGCTGCAAATTCTGAAGAAACTGATGTTCTCAGCTCAGCGCTAAAGCCTGTGTGTGCTGGGCATGGATGCGTGGGACGTACATATCCCTTCCTTCAAGGCTCACAGGTGTGTATTAACTTTCAGGCAGGTCACAGACACGAAGTCCCCAGGAGACACAGGATGTCTCAGTCCATGCTGCCTGTTCTGCAGGTGGGCAGTCACCTCACTGCTCAGGCCCCCCGGCGTAGCAGGGGCAGAGCCCGGAACGGATCACCGAGATCTCTGGCTGCCTTTCCTGGCTGTGCCAAGCCATAGGTCTTGGTGCAGCACAGGGCGAGGTGCAGCCAGGAATGCATGGAGGAGGCTCCCAGGGAACAAACTGGTTCCTTTGTGCTCTGGGTGAACGTACAAGCTCAGGCAGACGTAGGTGCGGTACACAGACTGCCCTAAATCACAGTGACTTGCTACAGGTGTCTTTGCAGAGCCCTGTGTTCTTGTTCCCTGAACAGGAGCTGGCACAGAGAATATTAACTGTCACTGCTTAATTCTGCCCTTATATGTGTTCCTGTGGGATAGCGGGAAGGGAGAAAATTACTGGATAACCAGGCTCAGAGGTCACTGAGGGCTGGGAAAACCAGCTTCTTTCTGACCTGTTTTACCACTGAAGGAAGGCAAAAGGGCTGATGCAAGATAAGCATCCAGAGGCCTTTTCTCAGGCCTCCATTTCCCCTGCCAGCCCAGACAGGGCAGATGTGTGCCATGCCTGTGACAGCCACCTGCCTGAACAGAGACAATTCTCAGCATGTAATTCAGTGTTGTGTTTTCGCTTGTGTCTTCTGTGGCACTTTTTCTTGTAAAATATTAGCAGATTTATTCTCTGTCATGCTGGCATGAACACAAAGTCAATATGTTGACTGTAGAATTACTCTGTATTTATTAATTTATTTCTGTATTTTAAATAAGTCTAAGATTCAACTCACTGATGAGGAAATGCTGTCAGATACTGACTTCCACTGCAAGGATGCTGACGGTCCTTCTGATGCTGGATGGGATGAACAGTGACAGTTTAGACAACTCATCTCTGAAACACAGGGAAGGCTGTCTTGCCCAACCAGTCCAAAACATGACAGGGAGTAACAATTTAAAAAATGAATCTTATAATAAAGGAAGAATGGAAGGAGGAGGGTACTTGAGGACTGTAGCTGTTTTTTGATTAAATTGTTATGATTTTTTGTTTTGTTTTTACAGCTGGTTGATGCTAAGTAGATTGTGGCCCGTTCTGTACTGTTCTAGCTTTATAATGCAGCCTACACCATACTAATTATGGGTCTTCAGGATTCAAGTGATTACAGTGACCAGCATCTAGCATGCAAGTGTTCTCCCCTCTCCACAGAAGGAGGTATTTCTGCAGTACAGGATCTTGTTTCAGTAGGTGTTTTGGATTTGGCTTTTTTGCCCGTTACTGTGGTTTGGACCGGGGAAGAGGTTTTTCTTCAATTCAGTCCGTGTGGACCAGGACCTCAACTCCACAGGAAGAGGCTGCATAAAATAGCAAAAGACCGTTCCACCTGTGCTTGAGAGGGTCACCAGCACTGTAGTGGTCTGCCAGGGTTCCCTGGGCCTTGGAGGGCTGTGCCTGGGAGCAGGCTTGGACAACACTCAAAGCAAAAGGTTAGCTAAAGGCTGAAAGGAGTAAAACAGCCTTGGCTATATTGGCCACTTTTGCTGTCCAGCCTTGCTTCCTGTGCAGCTGATCTCCCCTCCTGCCCAAACAGCCCTCCCATCTAGCTCCAGTGGGGCACAGGGGCTCGTGCTTCCCACTGGTAGCCAAACCTCCTGTTCCTCCTACTGGATCCCACGCGGCAGGGCTGCCCCATCGCTCCTACAAGAAGCCACCTCCCCGCAGTGATCGGCAGCCCCGGCCCGAGGGCACAGCAGCCGTAACCCAGCTGAGCCACCCACGCTGCTCATGGGGCACAGTGAGCACATTCGGGACAGCTGTTTCTACATGAAATATGATAGTTAATGTGTCTCCCTTCAAGTACACAGAGGTGCTGGGGGCCATTAACTTTGACAGCTGTGGTATTTCTTTCCCTAAAAGCCTCTAGCCAGTGTGTCAGTGGGAGATGTTACACAGTTAGCTCCATGCCCTTCTCTACGTGTCTGTCCTCACTTTATTTCAGATTAAATACATTCTACAGGTATATGCCCTTCCTAAGTGGGAGATCCTGTTCATTTTAATGGCTCCACTCCCCTGAATAAGGACAAGACAAAAGTTGGCTGGATCAACTGTTTGCCCTAACCCAGCCTGTTTCAGTATCCTCAAGCACTGTAATGATTTTCTTTGGAAGCAGGAAGTATAAATTCAAATTAAGAACACAGCTTAAGGAGAAGCAAGATCTTTTAACACCCAACATTGGAGTTTTACTTGAACAATGTACACTGAGATTGCAAGACAGTCAGAATGGAACGATCTTTTTGTTCTCTTTGTCCAGCATCGAAGGAAACACTGCCAAAGCCACAGAGAAGGCTCTGCAGCAACATAAAGTAACTACAGCAGTGCTAGTGCCCAGAGTCTGTGTCTGTGAAAGCAACTTTTCTCCTTTCTTGCTTCCATCCTTGTCCCTGGATTGGACTAGCAACCTGTATCATTTGTGTTTTCCATTTAGGCTAACCTCAAATACTTGGTTTCCATTTGACTGGAAACAAGTGTGCTGAAAGCTGTCTGCTCTTTCTTCACTATACAATGTGGACTGCTGCCTGGCTCCAGTCTGGAAACAATCATTTCCCTCATGTACCTACTGGTTCTGAACAATCAAAGACTTATCCTTAGACTTTCTTTTCCTCTTTGCACTTTTATTAGCTGCTTCCTTTATGAAGAAAAGCTTATCATTGCATATAATGCCCAAAAAACAGCTCTAGCTCTTGTTACTTGACAAAACTGCTGCCACGTTTTAAGGCCAGGTCTCCCTTAGGGAGTTTTGTATCTGTAAATGTGCCACAGCAAATTCGCCACTCCTTTGTCCTGTTCTGATAGGATGAATTTTTGATGGTGCTTGAATTTGTGGGACTTTTAGAAAGGGTGGGACTTTAGGCACACATTGTGGTTAAGTGGTGTAAATATTCTTCAACAACCCCAAAGAATGGTCAAAACATCCACACACAGATGTGCAGTAATGCTTCCAAGTATTGGCAGATTCTACCAGCATAGCATAGTGCAGCTGTTTAAAAAAAGGACATACCTGTTCATCTGCCTGTATTCCTGGATTTATTCTTTCTTTCAAATGTTCCTACTTTTCGACGTGTGTATGCAGACACGAGGGAATGTGAGCAACAGATGACCAGAATCTGCAGATATTTGCACACGAGGGTAAGCTTATGCCATGAATAGTACCATTATACTCAGCAGGGTCACTTTTCTCAGAGAGATTGATCTCATAACTTTATTTCATGAAGACTACTTCCCAACTAAGTGCAGACTGTGAGGAAACTAATTGGAGTGGAAAGAGTCTATAAATTTCTTTTCCTGCACTGAATTCAAAATAGCATTTCTCTTACTGGAAAAACAAACATAAGCTCATTTTGGGTGTCTCTGTCTGCCTGCCTGTGGGATTGGCAGTCCACACCTTCTGCCAATTCGGAGACCTCTATGCCCCCGTTTATGCTCTAGAGGTTATGTCTTAATTACAGAAAAGCTGATCTGCTGTGACATCAATTTCCCTCTCTAGGGGAAATTCCTAGCTGTGAAATCCTAGCACAGGCAGATTGCTGTTCTTTTTTCTTTTTTTTTTTCCTTTGGCCAGTCCAAACTAACCCCAGAACTGCCGTCTGGGTTTGACCTTGACTACTGCTTTGAGAGTGAATCGGAGAGCCTGCTCTCCTAAAGTGCTGACGTACAGATAACTCTTTCCAATGAGTTATCTTGATACAGAACTCAGGCTGTATCATAGCCAAGAGCCTGCTTCTGCTGCCAAGCAGGACCCAAGCCGGGGGGCTGCAGGAGCTGAGGAAGTGCTGTGTCCCTCCATCAAAAAGGACGGACAGTGTCCGGAACGAGTTATCTGCAGCCCTGCCTAAATCTGGGGCAACATCACAGCAAGTCAATGTGCCAACAACCTTCTCCACAGAGAGATGTGGGGGTCATCTTACCTCCCTTGGGATGTGCTCACCCAAAGCCACGCGACCTGGCAGGGAAGACTTGGCGCCAGCCTTGGGCTCGTGTGAATGACCAACATGCTGAGAAGCAGCAGGACTGAGCCGTGGTGCCTGGGGAAGGGGGATGCCGGGGGAAATGGCTGGGTTAGTCGGTGCCTTCGAGCCGGGTGCGTCGGGAGGTGGGTGGCCTTTAGCTCCGCGTTCCTGGCGCTGCCGGCACCACCCTTTGCCTTGACCGCTGTGCCCCGGGGAGGACTGGAGCGGCCGGCAGCGCTGGGAGGCCGGGATGCGGAGGCGAGGCGGGGGATGCCCCCCCGCGCGGGCGGTGCCGGGGCTGACCCGGGGCTCTGCCGGGCCCCGCACCGCACGCCGCGGCCGCGGGTGGAAAATGCCTCGTGTGTGTTGAACCCACAGCCCAGCCGCCAAAGCACGGCGGCGGTGGGGTTTTTTTTTTCATAGTTAACAATGGAAACTTTTTTTTTTTTCAGTATTTCCCTCCAGCCTGAGCCGAGCGAGAAGAGAAAAAAAAAAAAAAAAACTTGTTCCGCTGAGTTCAACCCCAGACAGGCTCACAACTTCCTTCCTGCTCTCCTACCCCCTCCCTCCGCTCTCCTCCTCCTCCTCCTCGCCGCTCCTCTCCCTCGCCTCCTCCTCCTCCTCCTGCTCTCTCCGCCTTTCCAGCCGCACTGGGAGCGGGCGCCGGGGCCGCGGCGCTGAGCTGCCCGGAGCGCGGAGCTGCCCGGAGCGCGGAGCCGCCCGCGNCGCGCACTGAGCGCGGGCGCGGATCCCGACCCCAGGTAAGCGGCGGCGCGGGGGGGGTCGTGGCCGCCCCTCCGCCCGGGGATCCCCGGCAGCCGTGCCGGAGGCGGTGCGGGGGCCAGCCGGGCCCCTCGGGGACGAAGGGGCGAGCTAGGGGCGGGCAGAGGGGCAGGGTGTTGCCCCGGGGCCGAGCGGGCTGTCCCGCACCCAAAGTCTGGCCGAGCACCTTGTGCCGGTGCTCGCTTTCGTACCCGAGCCTGAGTGCTGGGAGCGTTGCTGTGCCGGGGTTCCCCGCAAAGAGTGGCTGCCCGCGCTACCTGGGCTCTCTTGAGCCTCACACTGCCTCCAAGCAGTGCCTGGAGGGATGGGAAGCCCTTTGGTCACACCGTCAGTTGGGACTGCGCTTAGACTTGTGGGCATTTACCTGCCAAGAGCCTCACAGGGGAACGCACAGGGATACCGCTGATAGCATCACACGCAAGTGCTTCCAGAGGCATGTACACCCATAGCCAGCGTTAGCGCACTGTGTGTAAACAAGTCTGTACTCTGATGTGGGCAGTGTGTTTGTGCAGATCTCTGGGGTTCCCATGCCCCAGCATGGGACGGGGACTGCGACTCCAGTGGCACATGGAGCAAACAGACATGACGGAAGGCACACTGAAGTACACAGGGGTACAGAGAGCCACCTACGAAAGCAGAGCCTCTCTCACGCACATACACAGTCACACACTCGCCAGAACAAACAGCACCGCACATCTCTGCATGTGGGGTCCGGGCTGTGACTCGAAGGCAGTTGCAGCGTTCGATGTGCCGGAAGGCAGATGTGCTACAGGGGAGGCACATTTAGCCAGGGCATTCATGAAGATGTGCAAAGCCGTGTTGTTGCGCATGGTAAGTTAGGGGATTAACTTGAGAAGTGGCCCTATGCCATACAAAACTGTGCAAGCAGGGAGTCTTCCTGTGTATCATACAACAGAAATCCATTCCTGAGACTTGGTCTTGCTATAGGTGACAGACTTGATGGTGACAAATTTAACTTGTTTGGAGTTTTTATCTTCCTTTACAAAATGTCAGGGTTTGGGGTGAACACTTGAAAGCTGCCAACTTTCAGTTCACATCAGTTGACCATAATTCTCTTATTCTGTTGCGGGAATGGCTGCTGGCTGTGTGTTCTCTCGGACACTGCTGCTGCAGCTGTGTCGACAGGCAACCTGGAGAGGGGGCAGGGGAGGCAGGGAAGAGGGGAAATGACCCCAAACCTGACTTCCCCTTCACTCAGATTGTTCTGATGACCAGGCTGGCCTGTATCCCCAGAGGTGGCACGCTGGGGATGCATGCAGGTGGGAGGGGCACACAGGAAGGGAAGAGTCTGGCATGCTGTGTGCCCGGCTGGCTGGTGAGCTAAGGGAGGGCACAGAGCTACTCTCACTGCTTCTCTCTCCTCAGCTGTCCCGTTTTATGGAGCTGCAGGCCAGGACCAGCCCAGCTCCCCTTCTTCCTGCTGGCGATGCTGCTGGTCCCATCGTGGAGAGACCCTGGGCAGCCCTGCAGAGCCTGAGTGCTGAGGCGGCAGTGGCAACGGCCCCCCTGTGCTCCCCGGCTGACTACTATGGCCGTGTACTGCTATGCGCTCAATAGCTTGGTGATGATGAATAGCAACAGCGAGGTGACAAGCGGCAGGAGCAAGACGCCGCCTCCTCCCGGACAAGTGCTGCCCAGGGGTCCGGAGACACCCGGCAGCTGCCGCTCGCTCCCTGTCTTCAGCCCGGCCACGGTGCCGCCCCGCTCCCCGCGCTGCGGCCCCACTTTCCTCTTCCCACCACTCGAGGAGCCCCTGCGGCAGCCAGGCAGCCCCGGGGGGCGGCGGGGCAGCCGAGGCGAAGAGGGACAGCCAGGACCCCCCATGGCACGGCAGCTTCAGCGGGAGCTGCACAACGTGCAGGTGAACCAGAAAGTGGGGCTCTTCGAGGCACACATCCAGGCACATAGCTCTGCTGCCCAGCCACCCCGGAGCCCCCGGCTAGCCCGGCCCCGTCCGGCCAGCCCCACGGCGCCAGCAGTGGCACTTGGAACTGGACCCCGACCGCGAGCCCACGGGGAGAGCGAGGCCCCTGATGCTGGTGGGGTGCAGGTTTGTCTGAGCACTGCAGAGCCCTCCAGGAGGCCGGTGATGATGGTGGTCCCGGGTGCGGAGCAGGCAGAGAGCAGCAGCCCCCTGGAGCAGTCAGGGCCTGCACCACGGCAAGAGGAGGTCGTGGTGGCCCCCACAGGACTTGAGGGCCAGCACCCAGCCATCGGTGGAAGCATCCCTGCCGTCATCATCACGGACGTGGGGGGCCCGGAGGAGGAGGCGGGCGCCGTGCCCCCTGGCAGCCTGCCCGTCCGGAAGCTCTCATCATCCTCAGCGTCTTCCACTGGCTTCTCCTCGTCCTGGGAGGAGTCCGAGGAGGACATCTCCAGTGACCCCGAGCGCACCCTGGACCAGACCCCGGCCTTCCTGCAGACCCTGGACCAGCAGAAGCCCCGGGTGGTGAGTCTTGCACCAGCCCTGGGGAGGTGGGACGAGGGCTGGCAGCATCCCCGCTCCAAGGCACAGCTGCAGTGGGAGGGCAGAGGTCTGGTGCAGCAGAGTTCTGCAGAGAAATTTTACATTTGCTCGGTGGTGCTTGCTTTTCCTCACGTGAAAAGCTTTCAGACTTGCGAGAGGGGTTCCTAGTTGGGAAATCCTTGCACGAGAGAGTAGTGGTACCTGTTTCATTGTGCACAGTCCTTGCAGAGCTTCCCTGGTGCTGCAAAGCTGCCTGCCAGTGTGCTTAAAATACATCCATGGACTGCAGCCTTCGGCTGACATGTGGTTACAAACTTCAGTTTTATCTCAGCACAGCTTCCCTGGGTGCTGGAGGTTTCCCATGGTTTACATGAGCCTGAGGGAGAATTTATTTCCTCCCTGGAGTTGAAACTGTGTGGGCCAACTGTCTGTTCAGGTTTACACCAATGCCCATCACCACAGTGTCTCTGTGTCTTTCACACAGAAACAAAATTCTCTAGAATTTCTGGTAATTCCCCTTTTGAATAAAACTTCTTGTTTGTGGGGTATCTTATATTTTACGTAAGCATATTTTTATTAGGTATTTATATTAAGTTCATTTGTTTCAGAATCTTTGTTGTGGAGCTGGTTGTGAGGCTTCAGGCAAGAGAAAGCATCAGTGTTGTGTTACCCGTAGAGAAGAAAGGTCTCCTCAGATAGGAGAGCTCTGACGCTTTCTCCAAAGGCATGAGACAGTCATGGGATTTGTTGTGTCGCTAGGGGAGTTCATTCCATGTCTAAGTGCATCACACAGAGCGTGCTTTGCTCTGAGCTGTCACACCAGTTATCCAGAGGGCTTTGAACCCCTTTAACCCAGGACAGGGCACCCATCGTGAGGTTCTCCAACCAGCACATAGGTTTCTCCTATCACCCAGCTCGGAGACATTACATTGATTTGAACCCAGCACTGGAGCCTCCCACTGACAAACCCTGAAACATGCAGGACGACCCAGTGGCTCCTTAGTTTAAAGAGTTTGATAAAGGCCCATCAAGTTTCAGTATGTTTAACTTCCCGTAGACACATGGTAGTGAAACTCTTGCTAAACTCAATGACACGAGGAAAACTAGTGCAGGGAAACATCTAAGTGAAGGCATCAAACTTGGAAGAACTGAGACTGTGGTTTGTAAAACACTCAGCAGGCTGAAAGAAGTATCTTTTCTTTTGTACTCCTTTTGTCCTGTTCCAAGAATCCAGGCTCAGTTCTGCTCAGGATGGAGCAGCAGCTGAGTAAAAGCAGTTAATGAAGTTACGAGTCTGTAGTTCATCGTGTTTGTAGACAGTTTTGTGTTTTGGGGCTCTCAGCTAATGAATCGGCTTGTTCCCTTTGGGAGCTGCTACAATCCCTCTGCTGATTAAATTCTGCTGGTTTTATGTGCATGAGCTGTAGTAATCTCGGCTCCATTCTCTGCGCTAATGACTGTTCCTGGTGCCAGATCCCACTGATTTGCTGCTGAAAACAGTTCATTGATGGGCAAAAGCATGCCTGATGCTCCTGTGGAAAGCTTCCTGGAGCCTCAAGCTGACTCTGCACAACCTCCCGTGGCCTCCAGTGAGCTCAGCCAGGCTGGTGGCTCGGCAGTGAACAGGCAAGGCTCATTTGTATTGCTAAAAGGTCTGGATGAGAGTAAGCTCAGATCAGGTCTAAGATCAGAGCAGCTGCTGGGCTCCATGGGACTGCTCAGGCTAGACGAGATGAAGATCTGGTCCAAAATATGTCAGGCAGCCTGAGGAGGTGCACTTGATTTTGTGTTTCAGTGCTGGAGTCTCAGCAGGAGCAGCGGGGCTAATTTACAATGATACTTTCCACTGGGCTCCACAGGTCCCATGCAGGGCTGATCACTGACTTTGGCAGGTTGTAGTCGACTTCTCAGCAGGACCATGTGCAAATGCCCAGTAATTCAAAACTGATTCGTATAAATAACACCCAGCTTTGTGTACTGGTTGGCAATATCTTGTAAATCCATAACGACAGCAGCAGGCAGCTACTGAAGGAGTGTCAGGTTGCACACTCATTTGTTTTCATGAACTCACTATTTCCTTTTAACAACGCACACGGTCTAGAAATGAGTTGTGTAATGAGGGAGAATGTGTGAGAAGCTCTCTCCACAACTCGTGCTTTTAGTCAAATCCTGGGAGACCTCGGCCGAGAGAAACCAACAAGGTGCCTCTGGGTGCCTCTGGGTTGAGCAGATAAACCCGGGGCAGGCAGAGAGCCTTGCCTGTCAGCACTGGGTCCTGCTGGCACAGGGGAGCTGTTGTACCTGGAGCAGAGGTAATGACGAGCGGCAGGAAAGCAGTTCTTGCTGCAGATACAGCCCGTGCTGCACATCTCACATAGCATGTTTACAGATTTGATAAACAGCAGGCCTGCTCCTGCCCTTCCTTTTTGGAGGCCGTCTGGCTTAGCAAATCTGCTAGGGATGTCCGGCTGTCTATTGTAGTTCCTCCTGACATCCCGGGGAAGCAGGCAGATCCCTCCGGCTGGCATGGACTCGTCCTCCATTTGTACTGCAGGTAGGAAACTTTGTTTGTGTTCAGGCCTGAAAATTGGCCCGTAAGAAAACGATGTTGCCAAATGAAAGGGAGGGAGGTACTGTGGCCACATTTTTGGACACTGTGACCTGGAGCAGCTCTGTGACCGAAACGGGCTCTGCCTCTGTGTATTGAAACAGTTTGCTCAGTGCTTTCCCTGTCCCTGGAGTGCCCTGGTGCTCAGTAGGCTGCGCAGCTCCAGGGAACAGTGACCCTGCCGTAGTGGTTGCAGACTTGTGAAGTGCAGTGACAGTAAGAGCAACGTGACGTTTTGCTGTTGTCTCGTTGCAAATCCACTTAAGGTCTGAGTAAACTTCCACGTAAGGGCTTTTGCAGCTGTGGCTTTCCCCGGGCTGTGAGCTGCTGCCGGAGAAACCCCACGCTTGTTTATTGATGCTTGCAAGGTTTCAGAGACACTCGAGCGATTACACTTCTCGGGCTGTGTGGGAGGGACGGGCTGTCCAGGCAGCGTGTTGGGATGGGGACACTGTGGTTTGGAAATGCCGCAGGGGAGCACTCTCTGCACACCCCCTGTGACCAACACTGGCAGTTTGGGGAAGGAACTGATGCCTCTGCTCACCAGCCATCTGAGGCAGGAGGATGCAGCGACTCTTGGAAGGCACCTGCCTCCATCACTGTCTCGTGCTGAGGGGGAGAATTTCTCCCTTCCTGGCTGATCACACAGGTCGGGTGTGTAGGGGAGTGAGAAGGTGCTCCTTTGTCCCAGGTTCTGAGTGGCACAGGTAGCCTGAAATGGCAGCTCAGCCTCCTGAGGAGATTTCACACCTAAAATAAAATACATTCTAGCTGTGACTCCTGCTGACTTCTTGACTGGAAAATCAGCAGTGTATGAATTTTGCTGTTTTGGTGGGGGACTCTATTGGCTCTTCCCAAGGGAGAGCTGATAACCAGGGCGTACTCTGCAGCAGGAGACTTATCCCACTCTTGGAAACTGGCTGCGCCCCTTAAGCAAAAGATACTCCAAAGCTGGTCATTAGTGGGTCCTTGTCATTGACCTAAATTCCCTAGTTTGTCAGCTCCTCGGCAACTAGAGACAAAGCAACAGACAAGTGGGGGGAAAGGCAGGAATTGTGCAAGCAAGCACATACTATAGAAAAATGGCATGTGGGGGGAAAAAGAACCCATTCCTGGAAAAACAGTGCAAGACACTGCAGTGTTCCTCTGCCTGGCTTTCCCAGAGCCGCTGTGGAAACACAAGGATGTACAGCAGAAACACAAGGATGTACAGCAGAATCGTAATCAAGGGACTTGGTACACTGTGAAACTTCTGCTCCTTTCAGCAGGCTGAGTAGATTTCTCAGAATAAGAGACTTCCATTAACCTGTGCGAAATGGCAAGAACTTTTGGAAAAAGCTAATGGCAGTGCTGATGACAGGCATTCTTTTAATGGATTTATTTGTTTGACTCACAATGGCTGTTAATGCAGTCCTGAAAGGAGCCAAGTTTAGATAGGGTTAGTGTCAGCCAAGGGCCTCTGGGACCTTTGCTTATTTCTTTTTGAGATGTTCCAAGGCATAAGCTGACAACAGGAGTCCTGATTTGTTCCTATAAAAATCAGTCAAATTAAATATGCTTTCATTCCCTTTCCAAGCTGTCGCTGTGATCAGGAAGTCTCCGTGTAACAAAAACCACGACCACATGGCTATGGCGGTACACGCAAGCCCTGTGAATATGTATCTTTATGCCAACTGTGTTTATGTGTTTTACTCCTTACTCCCACTGTGTTTGTCTTAAAATCTCCTAAGCTTGCGAGCTTGTGAGTGGTATCTCTGATTTAGTATCAATATAATGTCTGGTGTATTGGGGCCCTGCTGGCTTACTCAGAAGAGCAACTGTTCTTTTAGTAGTGCACATCATTGACCAGGGAAGGTGCTTAGCACATACGGTAAGCTGCCAAAGGATGGAGTCCCCCTGCTGTGGGAAGACTAGGGGGGACAGGGGAATGAGGTGGACACCTCTGTGCTTCTCCCCTTTCAGAACGCCACGCTCAGCAGACCTGACAGCACGGCATGCTCTACCTGCTGGGACGAGATGAGGACACCCCGGTGCTCGGTGGACTGGGCAGAGCTTCAGGCTCTTTGTAGATGGAGGCTGTGCACTCCAGGGGCTTCACAAAGCATCACTCCCTGTTCCATAGCTTATCTTCTACCTACTCACGTGACCTTCTCAGGGAATAAGCAGCTTTTTTATGGGCTCCCACCCACGGAGGCTAAGTGAAGATGCTGCTATAACCCAATGACAGACATACGGTGCTACTTCAAGTCTGTTTTCATCAGCACTTTTAAGCTCATTGGGAAGGGTTTCTTCTCTGTGCGCATTCTCCGTGATTGACAGGGCAGGAATTACATGGCACATAGCAGATCCTTTTCATAGAGGGACTTACTTGCTAGTACAGCTGCTGTCTCTTGCATATTTTGTTTCTCAAAAAATTTGACACTTGAAAGCATCCATAAAAATGGCAAAATAAAAAAAAAACACCCATATTTCTAAGGTGCAGGTAGAACAAACATTAGACCTATCATCCTTAGGGTCCCCAGCTTTGGAAAGAGACAGATTTCCACCTCTTCTTGTGGGAATTGCAGGATGTCAGGAGCTTGCCCATTTGGATCCTTCGGGTGGAAAGCTGAATGTCCGCAGAGCAAATTTCACGGATCAGTGGAAACTTCAGAGTTTTGTCTTCACCTTTTTAGAGGCTTGCAATGACAAAACCCAAACTGTAGTCAGCACCTGTCTCATGTTTTCCATGTTATTTCTGTAATGTGTTAGGACAGACTTGCGTGTGAAGAAAATATTAATGCAGCACTGAGCTCTCACGTGCCATGCGATGGCTAAAAGCCACTGCTGAGCTAATGTTTTCTTTACATGTAATTCTGTTCTAGCTCACTGCAGAAATAATGGCATCTATGTATGACATTAAATGTTGCTTCAGCTGAGATTAGCCTTCTGTAATGGTTAGAAGATTATTTTGTTTATACCGGTAGGTAAATTTGTGCAGTAAATTTGACCTGCTTTCTTCCAATGAAGCCCAGCCAAGCTTTCTAAGAAAGATATGTTAATATTTAACAGACAGTGAAAACTAAATGTTAACATTTTCAAATCACTGAGTAACTTTCAGCCTAATCCCTGTTCTTAAATGTGACTTTTTGGGGAATGCGGGCTTCCACACTTGCTGGGTCACTTGAAATGGCCCTTTTATGGCATTCATCTTGCTTAGCCTTGCTGGGTGTCTCCTCAGGTATCCTAAGGTTCTGCTAAGGTATCTCTCTTCTCTGTAACTCTAATGGGATCTTGACAACTAGCTCAAGAGTGTGCTTTAAGACAGAGGAATCTAAAGTTTCTAAAGTACTCATGAATGTCTTCTGTAAAATTTATTGGAATTTCGTTCTTATTCCTACACATAAAAACCCAGGTCACGCATAGCCTGCACAATGGCTTCAAGTAGTTCAGGAAGCTGATCCAGTCTGAGGTCTACCAGCCTCAAAAGCAAGTGCCTGTGATTTGGCTTTTAAATCAGTGTTTAGGCAGCAAAATTTGACTTGCTTTGTAACAGGATGATCATGCATCAGTGCCTTTCACTGGGTATGTTCAGAAGTTTGGGGTCTCCAGCTGCAAGTTTCAGTCGGGTAATATTGGAGTCAGGAGCTGCTGCTGCAGGCTGCTAAGACCCATGTTAGACTTTTACTCTCTCGATATTTATTTCAGTCTTTTCATACATTTCAGCCACGAAAAGAAAGAAGTGATTTTTTTTTTTTTTGGTAGTAAAGAAAGTTCTTTTCATTAATGACATGGGAAAAGGGACAGCCAGTAGAAGGAATTCAGTTCTTCTTTCAGATACAAGATTTATTGCTGGTCAAAACACAAGGATCGCTTTTGGAAGGAGAACTAGGGGGTAAAACAGCAAGTGCTTAGCACTTATAACTACTTCTTGTAAGCAATACAGTGTATTATCTGATCAGTGCTACACAACAGGAACTTCATTAGCATTCTGCACTGTTGTGGTTTTAAGTAATAGTAAAGCATCCCTCGTCTCTGTGAAAGACATAGATGTGCTCTGGAGGGACATGCCAAGAGACATTTTAATGAGTCTGATTCAAAGGACAGAATCAGGTTGTCTCTCTGTCTCTTCACATCTGCTTCACACACTTGATTTGCAGAGAGGTTGGCACCTGGGGTTGCTGTGGCGTGGACCTCGCTGAACTGATGTGAGTTTTGCCCAGGGTTTCATCCTTGACTTTAAGTCTTGTGCTTGGGCTCTTGGACAATAGGGTTCCTGTACTATGCAAAGCAGAGGGAGGTCTCATGGGGCCTGCAGTCTTCACTGTCACAAAACTCCTTCCAGAATGAGGACCAGTATATCAACACCGAGAGTAACCAGCACATTTTGGTCCAATGGCTGTGGCAGGGAGATGACACAACTCTTTCCTCCCACCCCATCAGCGTTTGCAGAAGAGGCTGTTTAGCAAGGGCTAAGCAATGGCAGCACCTACCTTCAGCATCAGCTCCTTCTCCTCCCCCTTCGCTTCCTGTCCCTTTGCCCTTGCTTGGGCAATTCATCTGCAGCAAGATAGAATCAAAGAACCCTCTTCCTTTGCTAAACAATTCGCTCCTTTTGTTAGGGTCAGATAAAACGCTGATAAAAGCTGTTGTAGCTCCGCTGAAGCCAGCAGGAGCATGCTCCAGGTTTGGTCCTTGATCGTTTTTCGCCTTGCTCACTCCTGCACGTATCCAGTTACATCTTGTGGCAAATCCAACCTTAAGCTGAATTAATGAACCAGAGATGCAGTCCCTGTGGGGGGTTTGCCCGTTCATAGGTACAGTGCCTCAGAGCCTTTGGGGACAGGAGGTTTATGAATGGAAAGATCTGCAGGGAGGCTTTTTGGAAACTGTGTTTTAGGGTTGGGTGTTTTTCTCTCGTTTCTTGCTAAACAATCTCTGATCCCTTCCACTTGGGAGAAGGGCAGGAGCCAAGGCTGGCCTTCAGCTCACCACTGAGCCTTGTTGGTTGCAGACCTGCATTTTGGGAAGGCGTAGGAATAGCTTTTATCCCATTGAGCTAAACGCATTCAAAACGTTTTGATTAAATGGGTACCTAAGTACCCCTCAAAAGAGAGGGGACCAGGGCTCCAAGAAGGGGTGGGAATGAGGGGGAGGTAAGCAGGCTCCTTCTCACCATGTGAACCATAGGAATTGCTCTGCTGGCAGCTGCAAGCTCCATTAGTTATCCAGGGGTAGCCTCCCACTGCAGGCAAGGTACAGAGCAGCCAGTTGGAGAATTAGCGACGTGTCCAAATGTAATATGCTTACTATTATGGGTAATATATATTTAACACTCTGCAGGGACCGTTTAAACCTGCATCTGCAGGAAGGGGAAAAAAGTCAGGTTTGCTTTCTTGGCAGACTGCAGATCAGAGAGTCCAATCTGTAATCTCTCTTGGTATGTTTTATGTGGGTGGGTTTTGTTAAGTTACAGGCAAAGTTATTGCACCCCTAGGCTACTCACATTAAATGTTTCTCCAATTTTAGCAACATTCTTTCCAGGCTCAGCTACATTTGTTTTTGTCTTCTCTATGGCAATTGATGAGCTCAGTCTGAAATGTATAACTCCACGGGATCTCCCGTTAAATATTTCTTCCACAGCTGTAGCTGAATCGGGGCAGTGTAATCCAATGACTTGTTGTAATGCCTAATGCTTTCTTTAATACATACCAGATTAAAGGAGTCAGCAAAGTTTACATATCCAAAGTAATAAATTTAAACAATAATAATGGCAAATCCCAAGCCATGATTATATCTTGAAAATGTTGGGCTTTTTTTTTCCTCCTATCTTCTCTGGTCTGGCTAAAGTCTGTTTTTAGGAAACTGAACAGGACAGATAAAAGATGATGAGACAAACAACTTAATCCCTTAATAATGTCAAGTGGAAAATCCAACAACAGATTGGCAAGAAACTGTAATAACAACTGCGAAGTGACCCTTGCTGAGGACTAAAGAACTGGTTTAAAAGGCTTGAACTTGGGATATAATTAGAGATGAGCCTGAATTAGTGCCCATAGGCTCAAGTATTTCTTTGAACTCTGAAATGAAGCCAAATTCCTTTTTTTAATCCATGCCTGTGCAGCATCATCTTAACTCCACTGAGGCCAGTTCAGCATCACCTCATACCTTGTTCTGCCCCAGGTACCCACGCAAAGCGACCAGGACAGGCCCCAGAGTGGTATTCTCACCTCTGGGTGCTTCTGCAGATGGAGTGTGGGATAACAGCAAGTGTGCACAGCCCGGGTAGGTGCTTGGCATGGCAGCAGGAGAAAGGATGGGCAGTGCTTCCAAGTGGGAGGAGAATAGATGGGCGTTGCCACACTGGCCTTTGAGTCGCAGCATCTCATCCTGCTCTTGCCAGGGGCTGGCACACAGCTGCACCCCTGGGCAGCGACTCTGAGTAGTCTTGGGCGGCTGTTAATAGATACACCTTGGAAGCAAGGCATGTGGTCACAGGAGTAGGAGGCACTTGGAACTGTAATTGCCAAGCAGCTTCAGAAAGAGGGTGTTAATTATTATCTCTCTCCTTGGAGCCATATTTACTTAGAGCTGACAGCCCTCCACCCTGGGGTTCGTGGGAGGAATGTCTTGCTGGGGTGGAGACCAGGGCTGCCAGAAAGGAAACAAAGGAAAGAGATTTTAGAACGGTGGCTTATCTCTATCCACCTGAATTGCTGTTGTTATTTAAAAGAATACGTGAAAAAGGATTGTTTGAAAAAACCTTGACAAGTGTACTCTCCCAGCTCCATTGTTTTAACCTTCTCCTAGGAATTTGTGTATAAAATGTTCTCAATTCAGTTTATCTCTGCTTGACAAATCCTGTGTCTCCCTTCCGTGCTTTTAGCGGAGTGGGAACTAACCTTGATCTTTTTGCAAAGCGAGCAGAGTCACCGTGCTGGATGTCACATTCCCACCTTCACACACAAACAGTGCGTGTCACAGCTTTTGAGCAAGATGTACCATCGCTGACAAAAAAATTGTGTCAAGTTCGTACATTCAAGATGAGCTTTTAGAAAAGCGGCTCCAAACGGAACCAGACTCTCTCAGAGGAGGGATGTTGTCTGGCTCTCATGGAAGCCACCTTGCACAGCAGGTTAAAACAAATGGTCTGAAGCCAGGACTGTAGCTCAGCCCCTCCATTAGCAGCCCCTCATCTGTGTCTCACCTCGAGGAGAACAGACCTGGCCTCTCTGCTCAGGTCTCTGTTTTCTCATGTTACCCTGTGTTGCTGGAATGGCTTTTCTGAGCCAAGGAAAGCAACAGAGGAGTCCAGGTGGTCACAAGTGACCAAAACATTGACCAGATGCTGGGCTGGTAACGAGAGGGAAATGCAGAGGTAGCATGATTCCACCTAGTCTGTTATTGTCTTTCCTGTATTGTACATCCCAACCAACTCTGGTATTTGGTTTTTGAGCGTTTGGGCGGCTCAGGAGGCAGTTCCAGATTCCAGGTTTGTTCTTGTGGATGGGAGCCCTTCCCAGAAGGGAGAAAGCTCAGAGGAGCCTGTTTAATATAGGCTGATCTCATGCTTAAGCATACGCAGGAGTTGACCTTTCAGCGCTGAAATAAGAAGTGATGGGAATAGAATAAATCACAGTTTTGAAAGAAAAGCCAAGGAGCTTAGACATGCACCTCAGGAGAAGGAATCAAGGTAGGGAGGCTGAGAGTCACAGAGGGGCCGAATGACAGATTCAAAAACTGTTCTTTCAGCAATGAATTTGATGGATCTTTGCAGAGCAAAGGCTGTTGAGATGTGAAATTGGAGTATGATGTGATGAGCCCAGAAGGTGAATTTTAGTTGGGTGGGTAGGCTGGAAAGACTCTGTTAGGGATGCTATCCTGAAGAAATCTGCAAGACTTATGGATAGGTTGGATGTGAGGACTGAAAGAGATCCAAGTTTTCCACTTGCTAAAAGTTTCAGGGTAGGAGCAAAACACTCACAAATGGGAGCGGTAACATTTACACTTGCACTGCAAAAGCATAAATTGTTCTATGAATCGCCAGGCTACAAAGAATCAAACCTCTACGTTGCATTGCAAGCCTCAGAGTTGTCGTGTCTTGACTGAATCCAAAGCTAAAATTTCTGTAACCTTGATAGGAGACAGCTCCAAGTCCCCGTGGTACACCCGCTTAACCTTCAGGGGCCTGGCTTTGAATGCACGATTCTTCCAAGAGAACCAAAACTCTAAGCACTCCCCTCACATCTGGAAGCCACAGCCCGATGAGGAACTCCCTCTGCCTGGTGGCCTCTGTCAGAGCCTGACTCCTGGTTCAGTCTCAAGAGAGGGTGGCTCAGAGCTTTTTCAGAGCCCATCACTGCCTGGACAGAGGGTGAGGTTTGCCCTCCTGGCCCGCTCTTCCTCTGGACCATCCGTGCTGCGTCCCCAGGGCAGTCAGACCTCAGACCCATCCGGACAAACCCTGGCAGGACAGGAGATTGTAGGAGCTGGCTGGATCTGGAAGAACAGTTTTTTGGCAGAGAATAGATTTTCCAGCAAATGTCAGGGGAGAGGGGGAGTCAAAATGATTCACAAATTCAAACACATTTTCTGAATAGTTCTGGCCTAGAAAAAAATACAGAGGTGGGGGAAGAAGGAGGGATGTTAAAAATAGCAATGCGTGTCATTCTGACACTTTCAGAATGAACTGTTTCATTTTGGGAATTGTTTGTTTATGTTTTGCAAGCATTAGAAATGTAGATTGATTCAAAATGGCATTTTTCACTTAAAAGTTGACCTCACCACTAAAACACATTGAAAGAAGAGAAGAGAAAAGGTTTTTTAGGACTTACATAACCTGAAATGAAACACCTCCTTTTGCTTTGGCTCCAGATGAGACATTTTGGAGTTTTCCTTTCACAGTCCCATGATTTTAGCTGTGTCCAGCCCAACCTGAACATCTCCTCTCTCCTAGTTTTTTGATAGAGCTCTGGTATTAAAAAATACATCCAGCTTCCATGCTGGCCAACCTTAAGTCTAATGCCTTGGAGCAAGTACTTTAATTTAATCTGAGGTCAACCACACATTGCTGTGATTCAGACTGAAACCTGTGGTATCAAATTAATAAGAGCTGTAGGTTTTGTAGATAACTGGCATCTTCCCCGAAAGATGCTGTGTCGAACCTCATTTAGAAAAATAAACTCCTGAGGGCCTGAAATCTGATCTAGAAATCTTCAGAGAAGCCAGAGTTTGCAGACAGCTGAATGACAGACTTTCACTCCCCCGACACTCACACTGGTCTCATTCAACTGATTCATTAAAGGAAAATGAGCGAATAGCTGGTAATTACTTTGCTGTAGCCAAAACGTGCCGCAGAGTTTCCCCGGGCAGAGGGGAAGGAACACACGTGTTTGCTGTACGATGAGCCATAGTCGAGTTTACTGTTCCCTGTTGTGTCTTCTGCCTGGCTGAGACACATTGTGCCATTTCCTCATCCCTTGGGGACTGAGTGGGAGCCTCCTTTGCTGAGATTTACCTTCACTGTCTCCTTAGCCCCTCTCCACCGTGCCTTGGGAGGGTTTGGGCACAAAAGAGGGAGAGAATAGATGTGGCAGTGTGGGATGGCAAACTTCTTAACATCAGCCCCTTTAGGGCAGGGGCCATAGGAGAGGCCTTTTCCATCCATGGGAAAATCCTGAGTTTTACCTGAAATAGGCAGGTTTGTAAGCATTTTTCTGGCCCGCTGTAATTTCAGTGTTGCTGAAAGACGGATCTCATAGCGTGGACAGGATGTGGATGTTTTTATGATAGAAAGGGGCTGGCAGTGGCCAAGCATCAGAGCAGGCTGTGCTCCCTGCTGGGATGGCTCTGATACTTTCTGTGGTGGCTTGGGGTCCCCCAGCAGTGGAGAGGGCAGGGATCAATTCCTGTAGCAGGATGAGGAATCAAGGCCAATGAGTGCATCAGCGATGCAGTTCCCTTGACCACACATTTACTGTTCAAACACTGACAACTCAAGCTCTCCCAGAAAAAAATGATGATTGCCTCAAAAACTACCAAAAGTTTCATGGTTTTTGGAAGTGCTGGGCTTGTTTGATTGTTTTCCTGGTTTCTATGCCTATAAGTCACACTCAGGACAATTTTTCAGTCTGTTCTCTGCAAGGCAGAAGCCTAGAAATGTACTTTCTTTTTAAAAATGAAAACTCGGAGTCTCAGCTACCTGATGACTGCAAGAGCTGGCGGCTGTGAGAACAAGGCGGAGCTCACGTTCAAACTGCAGGAGTGGGCAAAGGGGCTGTTGAAAGAGCTGCTTCTCTGGGTCAAGAATGGGGCTGAATGGAAAGAAAGGCCAGGAGGGCAGAGCACGTAAGCCGATTCGGCTTTCCTGGAACAATCGGAGAACGCCAGCTCTCCCTCCCCACCCCAGCTGAAACAAAAAGCCCATACACAACTAAAGCAAAATCTGCCTTCCTGTTTGTATGCGTGTCGTGAGGCCTGGGAGGGCAGGTGGCGTTTGACTCTTGCATCCCCACCGAAACTCCGGGTCCTCTCCCAGCTGAACCCAGAGGCAGGGGTGCAGGAAGAGATACGGGTGGTCGCCGAAGAGCCAGGACCATACAAACTACACAAGAGGGCTCACGCTCCTTCCCTGCCGATGGTTTATGTAAAACACAGTTTGAAAACTAATCACTTTTTCTACAGGTAGAAGTGATTCGCAGATCTTTGACACAAGCAGCTGCCAGGAGATGGGAGTACAGCTTTGATTATGTTAAAGTGAGGAGGCAGTGTCTTTCCAACTGAGCAACTGCATTTGGACCATCTGTGGAAGGCTGTATACATCTTTCAGCAAGGAATCTTAAGCTGTGATAGGTCCCAGAAAATACCAGGCAGGGTTGTTGAACCATCCCAAACCACCTTGTCATTGAATGGTGCAGAGGTGCTGTGTGAAGCGATGCCAAGCATTCTCTAGCAGCTCTAATGGGATTTGGATTTGAATTTACTCTCATCAGATACACTGACATGTTCCCTCAGTTTGTCTCTTGAATTAAGATGCTGCAGTGTTCATTCTTCCCCTTTCCAGCTGATGGGTATGTGTCTTTGCTCTCCCACAGGCAAGAAGGCAAATATATTCTTCTTTTTAGCATGCCCTTAGAGCCATTACATGTTTAAATGGAATTAATCCTCAGAGCAAAGGCCTGGACATTGTGTGTTCCATTCCAGGTGGTGAGCTGTTCCCAGGTGCTTCATCTGCAGGGTTGACTTCAGTGAAATCACACCAGGAGAGCAGTTCTGAAGGTTGCATACAACATGCAGATGGTCTTCTGGAGAGCAGTTGCCTTTGGAAAGCTAGCTAGAACTCCTGATGGCGTAACAAACAGAACTAGAATATTTCCAGGATATAAAATTGAGAGAGGAAAGCAGCTTTACTGGCTATTGTCAGAAAACAGAGGTTTGCATAACAGCAACATTTTCCATATACTGCACAATGAAGTTACTTGCTTGGGAATTAAATTGCAAGTCAGTTTTAGACAGCGTGGCCAGCTGTAACATAGCACACATTGCAACACACATACTGAATGTTATTGCTTGGTGTCAGTGTTTATTGAAGCTAGTGGGGATTTGAGAAACAAGCTCTGGTGCAGGAAACACTAACAATGTGATGGCACTTAATGTCTCAGCGAGTGTAAGAACTTTGGGGAGTAAATTCTCCAAAAATGGAATACTTTGGAAAATATCTGCTCATCCCTTTAACCCCCTAACACACTTTTAATTTTCGATTGGGCGATGATAAGCCACAGATTTCACCACTAATCTAAAAAATATCCCGTGGTTTTTGGGAAAGCAAGGGAGACTCCAGGTGTGGGTTCAGTGGCAGATTTTGCAGTGGCAGCTGTAGCTGATCTCACTGGAAAGAGTTTATTTGCTGCTGTCTGCTGGTCCCTTGCTATCTTCTTTTGCTACTGCAGGAACCAGGGTCAGCAAAATTGAACTACACTTCCCCATCACCTTTACAGAGTAGAGTCAGCCTCCTAGAACATCACTTCATTTTAGCTGCAAGACTGGAATCAGATTGGGCCAAATCAACTCCGTTGTAGCTCTGCTGAGTCTGGTGGGCTTGCACAATGGATAAATTTGATCCAGAGTAAGAACAACACGAACCACAGATGGCCGGGTTAAGTGCATTGTTTATATAAATGGCTAGACCATGGAGAGCTGCCCACATTGCAAAATCCCCCTCCCATCTGGCTCCTTCAAGGGATCTGAAATCACAGCAAGGGGAGACCAGCAGCAAAATGTGGCACAAAGACTGGGTTTCCCCTGTGCTTAGAGATGAGGACCTGTTGGCAGCGGGACATGGGCTCAGCTCACCAACTGTGCTGAACTGGCAGCTCAGGGAGCAGGACAGGTCACATTGCTGTGCCCTCTGATGGCAGTGAAGTTATAAATATGTTTTTGGAACAAAAATAGGAACCATCCACCAGAGCTATTTCTGATCACCTCAGAATAAAGTTAGATTTTGGGTTTTTTTCCCTCTGTTTCTTAGCAGGGCTGCTGAGCTCTCCAGCAGAACAGGAAGTAGGCTGAGGAGCTGTTTGAGTAACCAGGGTCAGATCAATGGAAAAAGCAGTTTGAGTACACTCTGTGAAAGTGCAGTCAACAATTCTGAAATTACTGCAGTTTCTCTTCCTAGGTCAGGGCTGTTGTTCATGCCAAGGGGACTTGAGTCTGCTACTGCTCTTTCTGTAAGCAAACAGAACATTTCTTTTTGATGATGTACGTAATGTGCACCCAGGGGTGAAGCAGAAAGCTTTCCCTTGGTGTCCTTGGATCAGATTCCAGATGAGTTAAGAGATAATTTGATCAGGATCCTACGTAATTTTGAAATGCCTGCCATGCCATTTGGAGGAAAAATAAACTTGCTTTTATTGGGAGTTGGGCGCGGAGAGGTCAGAGTAGGTGAGGAGCGAGGGAGAGGATAAGAGACAACATTTTGCTATCAAGGAGGAAGATGTACAGTTGTCAGTCTCAGAACTGAGGCGGATCCTACATTTTAGTGACACTTGCAGCTTCTTTCATGTTTTGCAAGTTCATCTGAGAACTGAATGCATGCCAGATGAATCTTTCAAGGGAAGTGGAGCTGGGTTGAAAATATCTCCAACACAGATAATTCAAAGGAAGTGCAACTTCTAAAAAAGCATGTGAAATGTCTCTAAGAATCTACCTGTTTTTTCCTGTTTACTTTTTTCCTTTTTCTCTTCCCTCCCCTTAGTGCTACATTCCACCTCTCTCCTCTGCCATCATGTCACATTTTTTTTGCCTTTAGTTGACCTCACAGAGGCATACAAAGGGTTTTCGGTCCCGTCACATGCTCCAGCTGGAACTAGAGCATGATTCCTTTCTGACACGATTTTCTCCAGGATTCTGTCAAGTTGAGCTGCAGACGCGCCCCGGTTTTTCGCTGATTGTCTTTTCAGCTGTCCTCCGCTTGCGACGCTCACGTTGCAGCCGGGCAAAGGCCGGTGCGAGCTGCAGAGTGGAGGCGATGCCGTGAGTGCAGGGAGCGAGGGGTGCACGGGGGGTGCCTGCGGCCAGCGGGATGGGGCGGCCGTGGGGCGGGAGTGGCGCGGCGTGGGAGAGCGGGGCCAGGAGAGAGAGATAAGGCGGGCAGGAAGGGGAAAGGCAGGTGGAAGAGGGAAATGACCAGGGGGGCCAGGAAGACTAAGGAGAATACAAGGGAAGCTATGAAGCCATCTGGGAATCTGGTCTAGCCACGTGCAAATCGTACGCGTCCTTGCGGTGTCCCACTGTGCGCAGAGTGAAGCAGCGCCCGGGGGAGGCCGGGCAGAGCCGGGATGGCGGCGTGGAGCTGTGCGGGGTGAGCCCGTGGGGGGACGCGGGGACAGCACCGGGGGCGCAGCGGTGGTGGGCATGGGGGCAAGGGGAAGGGCGTGGGTGCTCCGAGGTGGGGTGCAGGGGCGGCAGAGCTGTGGTGGAGCGGTGTCCCATGAGGATGAGGGCAGAGGTTGATGGGGCCGCTTTTACTGGGAGTTGTGTCCAAACTGTGTCGGGTTCTGGGTGATGGCAGAGGAGCGGGAGGAGAGGCGGGTGCTATGGGGTGGAGGCAGAATGGGAAGTTTGGGAGAAATGGAATGCAAAATCTGATCAGGAGATGGAAAAGGAGCAAAGTGGAGGGAAAAATAAAGTGAAAAGTTACATTGTGAAAAAGTAGTGGAAGAAAGCATCATGCAAGGCTGACATGAAAAGTCAGGGGGAATAGAGGAGAGCTGGGATAACAAGACTTTAAAAGTACTTAATGATGGATGACGGGTGGGATTCATGGCAAATAACTAGATCTGAGCCAGCCTCCCTTTGTGGGGAGAAACAGGCCCCTGCAGAACACACTGGATGTGAGACCTGCCTGCACAGCACAAGAGGAGATGAGGCTGAGCAGCCCTGTGACTGTAAAAGGAGTTAACTAGCATAGATGCAGTCATCTACATTGGACATGTCTAAAAATAGGTGAGATGAATTTCAGTCCCGAGGACAAAATGTTACAGTAAATGAATACGAACAATCTCATGGTATCTAGCTGGGTGTGTTCATGTCTCCTCCATGCATGTGCACGCAGGAGGTGTGTGCCCAGTTTCAGGGCTTGTGCACATCAGGTGCACATGTGGACACCAGCACGAACCTGGCTGCAATGTTCATGTCTCACATCTCCTGTGCAAAGGTCCTCTGCACCTCAAACACTGAAAAATTGAGCTGTGATGCTGGAGCAGGCTGTAGTTCCTCAGGTGTCTGCAGTTTTTATTGTAAATCATTCCTAAGAGCCTCAAGGAAGAGCAGGGAGATGTGCTGCAGTTTCAGGGAGTGCTGCTGCTGACCCCATCACTCTCCTCTTTGCTGTGGAAGGGGCTGCAGGGTTAATCCAGCCCCTTGCCTGGTTTTATCTCAGCTCTCCTGGCTGCCTCTGCTGGAGGTATGGGGGTTACTTTGCTTTAACTCACACTGGGAGGCACCAGTGTGACAGGGAAGAAAAGCCCCAGTCCCCAGTGGTGCCATTTGCCCCATGCCAGCTTGCCAACTGTTCTGAAGGAGAGACAATTTCTTTTCCCCAGTGAGGGGACTGGCTGGAAAAGAATAACCACATCTCTGTGGGGACGCTCATTGGATGTGCCAGGAGAAACCCAGGCAGATGCAGTTATTTAATGGGATCCCTGATTCATGGACTAGGTTGTCATGGATGGTCTGAGCAGGGCATGGATCTGGAGCCTGTCTGTATTGGAGACGTCCTCTGGTTGCCCCAGCCACCTCCCTGCAGCCCTGCTCTCCTTCCTTGTTCCAGTCCCTGCACGTGTCCTCATCTCCAGAATTAGGTCTGCAGGTCCCACGCCTCATCTTTAAAACTCTCTGTGCAATTAACATGCACAGGCACGTCCTTGGCAGAAAATGTCCCCAAAGGATGGGCAAGAAGAGGATGGCACAGTTTGCCTGAGTAGCTCAGGGTTATTTGTAGGAAAAGCTGGGGGTGTCTCTCTCTGCACCAAGAAGTGGCGGCGTGCTCATGGAGGTTGTGAGTCTCTGGTATGACCTGAGCTCATTTAACAGTCTCCACTGTGGAAGAGAACAGCGTTTTAATCTAATGAGTGTGATGTTGGGCAAATGCTTTTAGTGCTTGGGTCTGATTAGTCGTAACTGCACTCCTCTTTCACTTAGTCCTTTACTGGAGGCTGTGCGTTCTCATCCTGCGCATTTCCTCTGCCTGCAAAAGCACTTAGAGCAGCTTGGATCCCCAAGTCACTTCTTCTCAATATTTATGCCCCCTGAGTGGTTTTCCAGGGAAGCCCTTAATCTTAGAAGTCAAGAAAAGACACGTATTTGTTAGAACCAATACTAGCAAGGTGCAGAGTTCATTCTTAGGCAGCAGGTGGGTTAGAAAGTCTTATTTTTGAGCAATTAGTTTTGTAAAACCTCCCTCCCCGCTTCTCCCTGCTTTCATTTGCTTCTCTGTCCTGGGGTCTAAGAACACAAACGTTTCCAAGGGTAGGTGTGCACCTTGAGATCACTTGCTGGTAATGCCCAGAGGAGCAGTACATTTCTATTTCCACATTCATGTTAGCTGTTGAAACATGTTGTCTCACCCCAATAATCACCCCAATAATTTTTTAAACCTGTTTGGAGGGGATCAGTAGAAACCCAATAAGCCAGTTTCACATAACTGTAATAGTTTCCAGATTATTTTGTTTAGAAGCCTGTGTGAAACATTATTTCTTGCCTTCCTCTCTCAGCCCTCAAGCTGAAAGTGAAAAGGTCTTGGTGAAGAAAACTAAGTAAGGAGATAGACAAAGTTTATGGATGAGACTATTTAGCCTGCAAACTAATGGGATAGAAATATCTAAGATCATTGCGAAAAGTCTTCCATTCATTCCTTTTTACCGTCTGGTAAATCGACATACACTTTGTGAGATGAAACTGCAAGGCTATGCACACAGACTTGGAGAAGAAATCAGTGGGCTCCATGCAGAGCCACCCTGGGGAACTCCCTGCTGTGGGATGCTCTGAGCCCACCTGTGCCAAGGGGAAAAAGGGCTGGGGGAGCACCCCAGCCACCTGCTTGCAGCTTTGTGGGATTCCAGCAGTGGCCATAAGCTAATCATGTGGAAGGAATAGGATGGGATTTCTGCGCTGCAGCCTCCATGGCCGACGGGCTGGGGCTGTCTGCGATGGAGAGGGGGCTGCAGAGGCACAGCCTGGCCCGTGGCAAAGGCCCACAGCTTTCTGTGGTGGTGAAAGGCTGTGCGCCGAACGAGAGGGCAGCTCCTCGTGTGGGTTCATCTTCCTGTGAAACAAGGGCACAGCTGAGAGCAAACACATGGAATGCACTTGCTGTGGTCTGGGCCGTGCAGGCTCTGCTGCCCTCATAGCTGGAACTCCGAGTAACAGATAGTGAAAGCCTTAGGTTTTGTAGCTCCTCAGACCTAACATCACAAATGATGAGCCCCAGGCCCATCACGCAGAATTGCAATAGCCCAATGGCAGTCTCAGGCACCGCAGGAGCAGGACCCAAAAGGGTGCGTTTTTCCCCCAGAGTTGGTGTGAACTCCCAGCATATCCCATGCAAAGCTTGCAGTGATCCCAAGTGGCTGCTCCTTGGAGGGTGCTATCAGCAGGGCATCCCTGAGCATCTTGTGCTGATGGACTTGGTAGGCAAAGTCTTACCCTGCTGTGAAGTCTCCAAGCTGTCGTAGCTTGAGCCCAGCTCTCACATTTACACCAGCTGAGGATCTGGCTGCCACCTCAAAGGGTTACACAAATAACACACAGTTTGAGCCCTGTTAGAAAGCCCCACCCTTTTCCTGCAGTTTTAGTCTGAGGGGTAGTGCTGCTTGAGATGCTTTATTGTAACAGAAAATGAAGAGAAATGTGGAAAAACAAGGCAATAGGATACTTGGTTTAAGGCATGCAGCTGGGTTTTTTGTCTAGGGAGGGGGAGAAGGTACCCTTTCTTCAGCAGGTGGTTTAAGACAACCTTTGTTTGAGCAAGGAGTGAAGTGTTTAGGACCATAGGGCTCCCCCAGGTTTCTGCAGACTACATGAGCATTGCTCAGAGAGTGAGCAGCCCTGGTCCTCAGGTGGTTTGTGTATGGCTGTGTGTTGCCCTTTCAGCACAGGGACTTCAATCCTGCTCTCTGTCAGGAGGGAAACTGTGCTGGAGCATCACCAGCAGACCCAGGGATTGCTGTGGAGTCCTTATGAAATTCAGTTGGACCTGGTTGCCAGGAAGGTCTCAGGACTGAAAGAAGGATGTTGTTTGGGATAGGTCTGAGGCACACCAGCAGGGCTTTCAGGCAGTAGCCAGTCCATCATATTCCCTCATATGGGAGCTGTGCAGCTGAGATGCTGGAGCTGTTCCCCAGCTTCCCATCCACAGGCCTGTGTGCTTCATGTGGCGGGCCTGGAAAAAGCAGGATTTGGAGGTACAGCTGGGTGATTGGCACGTGTTGGTGCAGGAGACACTTTGAAGGGAGAAACTAATGCACCAGCACAAGAACAGGGAGCTGATGGGCTGGAGAGAACAGCCAGCTTGCAGCCCCAAAGTGTCTTGGGGACCAACACGCATCATTATTTACCAGGGGAAGGCTTTACTGGGACTGCACCACCTGCCTTCTGAGGCCTCTGTGTTCACTGTTGTTCCTTGCTGTGTTTCTGTGGACTTGGATAGTCCAGGCAGCCCTGTTGAATGCTGCTATACGTTGTGTGCCATTAGGCTACGTGGCCCCATGGGAAGGGATGCTCTTCCGGTGCTTGGGCTCTCCTCTGCCTCTCCTCTGTTCAGGCAAGTGGTTGTCTTCTGCTGCCCTGGTCCAGCAAGACATGTTCCTACAGGTGCGCTCTCTGGCTCTGCCAACTGACAGTCTTGGAGTTTCTGTCTGTGGCGGAATTTCCAGAGAAATTGCCCACTCCTCCTGCACTGGGTTTTTCTCCTCCAGTTGGTGGGACTGGCTCTTTTCACCATCCCATCAGGCTGGGAGCTCTGCCAGCTCCCAGCCAGGCTCCTCTGCCTGCACACAGCCAGCACAGGACAATAGAGATTGTCTCCGATGCCTGGCTGTTTGCTGCTGGGTTAGGCACCCCCAGGCTCTGCTCTGCAAAGAAACAGCATATCTAATCCTGTGGGAGTTTCATCCCTTTCAATCAGGGGTCTGCACAACTCCTTTCAAAGATTAGCTCTGTGAATGTTAATAATCCATAAACTGGTTAGTGCTGGGTCTTCTTTTTCAAGGGCCACCTCCCAAAGTAACTGCTGAAGGGAAGACAGGTGAAGTCGGACATAAAAGCAGATGCTGCAGGGGTGCATGACCGCAGAGATGTGCATGGCCTCATGCTGAGGGGAGTCCTTAACCTCTCATGAAAAAAGAGAGAAGCAGTATGTTTCCTTCTTCTGGTGGCGGGTTGCCAAGGCGAGCAGGTTAGCACCGATAAAAACATCTCTCTTTTCTACCCTCAAACTGGGGCCTACGGGTTTCCTCTTCAGATTTGCACTTGTCTTGCAGCCCCTTTCAGCTGGCCTGAGGTGCAGAAGCATGCAGGTGGAAGAGACTTTGGGAGGTTAATTGTGAGCGGCTTGAGGAGGAGCAGGAGGATGAGTGTGCCCACCCACAGATACGCACCCAGAACCCAGAGACCTCACGTTCTGTTACGGCGTTTCTCGGCATGGTGTTGCTTTTGCCACGCAGCTGCTCAGTGTGCTTCAGCCACAGGGATGGCAGGAATAACTTGCCGACACGTGCCACGGCACACATGCAGCATATCTGCACATGCAGTGGCTGCTGTCGCTGCCAGTGCTCGGACCTTCAGAGCTCAAGATGTGAGCTTTTTGTCTGGGGTGAAGAACCTGATTTGAGGAGGGGTTTACATGTCCTTTGTGCTGTGGCACAGGGTGTGGATGGGAACAGGAGCTCTTGCATCTGAGCGGCCAGAAGTGACATCCTCCCCTCTCAGCTCCTGCTTTGGGATGTGAGTGCTTCCACCCATGCATTGGCAAGTGCCTCAGTCGTATTTCCACCATGTGGACCCAACTCCAAAACTTCTTTCAGTTTTCCCTCCATTCTTACTGGAAAGCAATGCTCTCACTGAAATTTAAGTGGAGTTTTTTCAATAAAAAGGACTGTTAAAAAGAAACCCCTCATGATTCTGTCCAGTATGAAGGTTGCTTTTACTTTTAGTTTCACAGAAATTACAAACATCCCTAGCTGCCCTAATAGTTTAAGTCAGAATAGAAACAAGCTGTTTGTGGGGCGTGGGGATTGAGAAAGAGCTGGTGAATCTTTAAACCCACGGCAGCTCTGTGACTCTCACCAACAAAACCTGTCACAAAGAGCCTGCCCATTGAGATGGGTGGTCACGATGGGTGGCTTCGTTACAAACCCCGGAGCGAGGCAGCGTGTCCTGCACTATCACTTCATTTCAGACCAGTGCCCACTTCTGCTTCATGTCCTCCCACAGCCCAGGGAAGGCTGGCATGCTGGGGCCACAGGGATGCTCCGTTGCAGGCACCTGTGTGGGGAAGCTCAGGCTGTTAGGCTGGGACCTACAGTACCTCCTTTAGCAAGGGATGTCCTGCACTGTGATCATCCACCCTCGGGTTTCTGTTATCAGCAAGAAGTCTCCGCCTAGGTTTTCTGGACACTTTGTTCCCAGAGCTGGCATTACAGCCTGATGAGGTTTTCCCAGGTTTTCATCAAGTGGCTGGATAGGAGTAGCCAGGTGTCTACAAATGTGCTGTGCACTGAAGGCAGCCTGGGGTGGGAACAGCTTCATCCTTTGGAGGATATGGCAGGTCTGAATTTCCGTAGCCTTCTCCCTGTGCTGTTGTCCCTGTTCCTGTGGCAGCTCCAGCAGTAGTTGTAGCAGCCTGGCTGTGACCTTTGGGCCCTGCTGGGGGAGCAAGGGACACAGCTGGGACACAGTCCTGTGCCCTTGCTGGTGGACAGCTAGGGACAGGACCAGCCAGGCAGCAGCTGTGCTGGAGCTGGGGCTCTGCTAAGAAGAGCCACAGCGTGAATCTGATCTGGCCCAGCTTCACCTGCTGCACTGTCACCAGGAGGGATGGGCATGCCAGCCTCCCAGTGCCCCTACTCCGTCGTGATGCCAAAGGAAAGGAAAGTGTCCCAGGGACAGATGTGTTGAGTCTTGGCTGCTGAGTGTGGTTGCTGCTACCAGGGACCTAGCATCGCTTGCCTGGATTTGGATTTTTTCCTGAGCATTGCAGTAATTCTTGTTGTGCTTTTCCCTTCTCTGTTTTTCCTTAATTACTCTCATTGCCCTCTTTTCCTGGCAAGTCAATGCCATTAAATCCAGGCACCAAATCCAGAGGGAGACTGGCAGCTCTGACTTTCTGGTCAGGCTCCTGAGGGCTCTGCAACCTCCTTATGAAACTCCTGTCCTGTGGTGGAAGCAATTTGGCTGCTTTTGTCAGTCACTTCTGCCCGCAGTCATCATCAGTGACTTGCCTCTCTCAGGATTTAGACAATCGGCCTCTGAAATGCAGAAAGTTTTATTAGAAGTTGCACATTTACACTATAAAGTCTTGATGGTAATACATCATCTTTTCATCTCTTTTATTGTACAGGATGTACCACAAATAGGCCCCAATTCCTGTTTACTTTAAACATTATCTCAGCATTAGTACACAGGCTTTCCTGATTATTTCTCCTCCTCTGCCACAGCCTTCCAGATTTTTAAATGTTTTGTATTTAATACACCACACAAGTCGAAAGTTAGATTTTATAATCAATATGGTAAGGAGAACTGAAATACAAACTTTTCCAATAGAAAAGACGTGGACACAATTTTTTTGTCCAGATGAGTAAGGAGGTGGGTATGGCCCCAGAGTGACTGCAAGCACTGGAGAAGCTGCCCTCCTTTTTGGGAGCCCCTGTGGAGAAGCAGAGAGTGAGGGACGATAAAAGTAGAGCTTTCCAGCAACTTCTGCCAGCTGATCTGGGCCTCTCTGTACTTTTGTTGAAATGACACCCAGCAGGCTCTCAGCCCCTGGGTTTGTAAGCACATTTGTGGCTGTGCCAGGGGCAGGCATGAGAGCTCTTTGTTAGAAGTTGTGGGGTGCAGCCCCCTGGCTGGGGACAGCAAATGCTGTCTTGCTTCCAGGGCTCACATCTATGTGGGAATAATCATGTCATAGGCATCCTTTGACAGCATCCCTGTTGGGCAGACGAAGAGCGCTCCAATTTAGAAATGAGGAAGGCTTGGCAGAGAGGTCGGCCTTTCCTTAAGCACCCACTTACTTGGATACCTCTGGTTTGTAGCCCATTTTGAGGCTGGCAAGGCCGAAGAGCAGCTTTTGATTCAGACAGTGCTCCGTGGTCATAAACACTGCCTGAGGGGTCTTGGCCCTCCACACTCCAGTGGCCTTCAGGGAAAAGCTCTGGCTTCAGTGAGCATATCCAGTGCCTGCTGGAGCACAGAGCACTGCTCAGACCTCCCCTTTCCTCACTCCCCAGCCCTCGGAGTCACACTGCAGTCTACCAGGCACACATGGCACTCTGTCAGGCAGCCTTTAACATGACTCTGTAACTCTTTTTTGTTCTCTGTCTTATTTATGGCTGTAAAGTATGTTTCTTCCAGGCCAGCAGAAAACAAGTCGATGTAGAAAACAATGTGCGATTCAGTTTGCAGTGGTGCATCTAATTGACAGGAACTGGCTCCTTCGTACAGTACATGCTGTGAAATAGCAGGTCTGCCTTGGCACTGACTGGACAAACAGAGGTGACTAAGCAATCCAGTTGATTTATGGCAAAAGCCTTGCACAGGAGATCCGGGAAACCTCTGGGAAAACTGCCTCTAGCTGAAGGAATCACCACGTGCGAATTATAAAGGCTCCTGGGCACAGCAGAGACCTGTCGTCAGAGCCCGGGGAGCGAAACATGAGGCAGGAGAGCACTTAAGTGTTTTGGGCAGTTCCTCTCCTGGAGCTCGCCGCGTCTCGAGCTGCCAGTGGGTGAGCGGAGGAGCCTTTCCCGTGGGATTGTGATGCAGGGGTGCCCGCGGCAAGCCAACGATGATGGACTGTTGTGGGAATTCCTGTCACAGGTAGGGCTGTTGGGGCAGACAGGGAGGAGTGACAGGTGCTTGGAAAGTTTGAGGCACGGCTGATTCTCTGTGGCAGAGAGAGGGGAGCAGGGGGAGGTTGGGGTGGGTGAAGTGCCTGAGTGCTGCATAGCAGGGTGATGGGGGAGGACAGAGGTCTGGTGTCAGGGGTGTCAAGTGCCTTCAGTCTCTGGAAATGAGGGACTTGAGGATGCTTAGTCCTGTGGCAGTACAGTGTTTTGTGTCAGGCAAATTATGGACCACTGGTTATAGGCAGGTGTAGAGAATGTTTTCATGAATGAGGAGACAAAGTCATTTACTTGATTTGACTTATTCTTATGATAAAAGGCCTTCCGTCACAACAGGGAATATTTGAGCAGTCTCTGAATGCGAGCTATGGTGTCTCTGTGGAATGCTGTTAGACTTCAGATATGGGGTTCTTTCTGCCTAACCCACTTGCATCCTCAGGAGAGTGTCCCACAGCCCCACCACCCTGCAACTTAGGTTTTACTGGCTTGAGCTGCAGAGAGATTTTTCGTTCTCAAGGACAGCTGAGATTCACTGAGGCGATGTTGTAAGAAGCTGTTTTGGCAGTGCGAGGATTTTTGGGGTTAAGTGGTGGGGAACAAGCTCAGCTCTGCAGCCCAGCAGGCAAGGGCTACTCTGCCTTCCCTCTTCCTCTTCTGAACATCCCACCAATGCTAGCCAGCCCTTTTCCCTCATCCCTCACCACTCTGCGTTGGAGCACACAGGCCCCTTGTTGCTTGTGCTTTCCTGGTACCTGGCGCTGCCTGTTTGGCATGCCATGGCCACCCCCACAAGTGCTGGCAGTGACGAGGGAACTTTGCCTCGTCTCAGTCACCACTCGCAGCTCCCGAGCGCTCGGTGTCTGCTCTGCAGGGCAGCCCGTCAGAAACACCCTGGCACGTTTCACAGGCTGATGCCACTGCTCGCTGGGAAGGGCTGTGTTCTCCCTGCCCACCCCTCCGCTCTGTTCCGCTCCGGCCGTGACACAGCCCATGGAACTGCGTCCCACCGGGATGGAGAAATGAACATCCCACGTCATCAGGGAGATCTGGGGGTGACAAATGCTGAGTGCAACTGCTTCTTCAGAATAGGAAAACAAAGGGATTAGTGCTTGCCACATTTCCTAGGAAAACACAAGTAACTTGCTGGGAGGGACGGCTGCCGTAGCCTGTGAAAAGGAGGGGCTGTTGCTGGAGATGTAGCTCTACGTCCTTTTGCACAAGGGGCCTCAGCTTTAATGGGCAAGTCTGGGGAGAAATGATGCAGAAACGATGAATCAAGCTAAAACTGAAAAGTTCGCTGCTTGGACTTACAAGTGTGAGCGTGTGGGGTGTGAAATACCGGATTTACTGGTGGAGGAGAGTGGAGAGCAGAAGGCAGATGCTCTGCCTGTTGATCCAGGCACAGGTGCTGTGGTATGTAGAGCACCTTTGGATCACTCGAGGAGCGGAGGAGGAGGGAGTTTGGCAGCATACCATTGAAATTACTGCCTCTCTCTGAGAGGAATTGATTAATGAGATCAGGTAGGGACAAGGCTTACCAGATTAAAATGACTTTGCAACGCCTTCCCTGTTTCTCGTGGGGCACCACCCAGAAACACAGACCGAAAATCCGCCTCTGGGTTGCGTTGGGCGAGTGGCCCTGCACATCTCCACCCCTTAGGTCCAGGGTCTCAGTGCCAGCTGTAGCAACTGTCTCAGCCGTGAAGGAATCCTGCGCGTGGGCTGCTCTGCCAGAGCAAAATGGGGCAGAGGGAGGTGGCAGGGATCCGTGGGCACCTGGCAAATCAGGAGTGCCTCCTTCCACACGGGCTGCAGCACTTGTGACTGGCTCACAGTCATATCCATGTGCCCTCCCCTACACCTAGGGGCAGGGGTGGAGGTTTGGGTTCCTGTAGGTCTCTGCAGCCTTGTTTGTGTCCCACAGCCCAGAGAGGATCAGTGGACACTCGATGAGTTTAGGAATCTATACAGTGCCATCGTAGCAGCATGAAGGCACTGCGTAGATTCCTAAACTTGTGAAGCTACTCGCTGCGTGTAATGAACTGTGGAGAGAAGTACTTGTGTGCATCTGGAAAACGCGATTCAAAGGCTTTAATGCTTATGTGTTACTCTTCTCGAGGATGACAATTCCTCAGTGTGTAAACTCCCAGTATCTTATCAAAGAATCTAAGACAAACCTCAAGGAAACTGCGCAATAGGGGAAACTCGTCAGGTGGGAATGGAATTAAAGGGCTGCTCCTCTGGGAAGCTGTAACTTTCTTTTCTGTGTGTTTTTCAGCTGCCAACCCAACCACTTTCCTTGAAAACATTCTTTATTGCCAGACCCCGGGCGCTAGAAGCCTGCATTTGATAACTGGCTGGGTGGCACTGAGGCACTGGGAGTGGGGAGACAAGGACTTTCCAAGCAAGCCAGTGACCTTCTACTTGCTCATGACCGATTTGAGGGTGGGTTGTTTTGCATTGCTTTCTTAAAGTAATGGTAGAGTTGAATCAATCTAGGGGTAGGCTTTTTACCTACTGCTTATGTTTTGGAAAAACTTCGCTTGCCTGAAACAGTAGTCTCAAACTAGAGCTGTTGGGGCCTCTGCCTTTCCTGTTCTTCTTCTCTGTGTGTGTTGAAAGGAACCTGATTTAATATGGTTGCCCTGTAGTTTAGAAATGTGGTTATGCTAAATGGCTGTCTGCTAGATTGCTCTTGTGAGGTTTCCTCTAGATCCCATAGAAATTGCAGATGTTCATGCTCGACATTGCAAAGATAAGCTTAAAGTTCAAATGAAGCTTTGCATCAGAGTGGAAGGATGAAGCCAAATCTTGTCATTTCCTTGTCAGAGCTTTGTGTTTGATAGAACATTTTGAGGATGTGTGGCATGGATATGCAATTCATCGCCACCTGGCTTTTCATGCAGCTGTAGCAAAAATGAGTGTTCTCATATCTCCCCGTTTGCCATCTGCAGCTGGAGAAAGTGTGTCCCAGGACAAGAAAACAAACATGCGTTTTCAGACTCAGGCACTCAAAATACATGCTTTAGGTGGTGGCAGTCCTGGGATGCGGAATATGTGGGCTCACTTTCGTCTGCTGTAGCATTTTGCTTCCTACAAAGCCCCTGGTAAGTGAATCAGGGCCACTGACCTCATTTTCAGTAAATTACAAGGCGAGGTTATTGCTGATTTTTCTGTAGAAATGTCTGATTAAGCCACAGAGTAAATAATAGGAACAAATCTTTCGGAAGGACCTTTCCCTTGGGGTTTGTTCCCACTGAGTCAGTCCCTGTTACATCAACAAAAAGTGCCACTTCAGTAACTGCAGGAATCAACAGGGCTGAGCGGAAATCGCAACACATTGAGCTGATTCCTCCTTTCCCCTCAGCTGGGTCATCACCATGTCTTTCAGTTTCCGTCCTGCCCCAGTATGAATGTGGTCAGATAGCACAGCTTGGCCTTGAATTCAGAAAGCGGTGATGGATCATGGTAGTCCAGCCCAGTCCCATGTCAGGAAACTCGTCATGGGTCTGTCCTGCAAAAGCTTTGGCTGTACATCATCTTCTTGAAGATGAGCCCTGGGGTAAGCCCTGTGCTCCAGCGAGATTGCCTGTCCCACAACAACCCCATGTTCTGGGCACCAGTGCCAGGGCCCCTGGCTCCTGCCCTCCTCCTGCCTCTCAGTCTCACTGCTGCAATTGAGTTTCTGCTCAGCCCCGATCAGAGACGTCCTGCCGGTCCTGGAAAGTCGCTCTCTTCCACAGGAAGAGGGGCCACTGCCCTTCTAGTGATATGATTACTGTGCTGATCCATCTTTCCCAGTCACTGAGAGCAAGCGCTGACCCACTGAGCTACCTGCTCCATTCACAGCTGCCAAAATTAGCGGGAGGGATCAGAACAGATCAGCTTGCCTGCTGGACCTGGGGAAACGACCTGGGCTGAGGATCCTGCCCATCCACTGGGAATGGGCTGCATGCTGAGAGCACAGCACAACTGGAAGCTGTCATCCCAGTTGAGCAGCCCTGACAGCTTGTTTCCATAGGGAGCGAGCCGTTGAGTGGGAACACTGGAACTGGCTGTCACTGGCTCTCACCAGGCAGCCATGGTGTATTGCAACACGAGGTAGGGGCCTCCAGCTGAGGCAACAGCCCCCAGATCCCCGGGAAGTGGGATTACTAACAGTTTTCCAGCCAAACGCCTCTGTGTCTGCTTTTACTGGGAACGAGACAGGGGCAGAGCTTCTTGCCTGCAGATGGGCAGCCCCAGTATAGGGGCTGGAAATGTCCTGTTGAGCAGCAAAAGGATCCCGAGATGGTGGATCCTGTCTGCTGTCAGCAGCCCGTGCTGAAGGCACCTTTGGAGGCAGCAGCAGGGATTCAGCTTTAAGAGAAGCTGAGCCACCACACATCTGCTCACCTGGCTGGTTTGCCTTGCATTTTCACCACAAGTCAGTTCGAGGTTACTAGGACAATGTCCTCCATCGGAAAACATCCAGAAAAGCCCACCAAAGAGGGAAGAGAGGTAAGAGAAGGGGCACAAGTGGGGATGCAGTAAAAGGGCATCGATGGAGATGATTTTTCAGTGAGCAAAATGCAGGCTCGGGACAGCACCAGCTCTGCGGACTGCCAAGCCAACACCTTGTGCAGCCCTTGAACCTCCTAGCCTGTTTTCCTCCCTGGGAAGGGGAAAGGGCACAGTCTGCGTTCGCTATCTTCTTCAAGGGCTTCAGATGAAATTCCCAGTGTTTTGGAGTTTGCAAACCTCTGTGCAGGGTGAGGAAGTCCAGGGCAAGCACAATAGCTGCAGGGGTAGCCTGGCATGGGTTCAGAGATAGCAGGTTTTCTGACTGATTGGTGCTGGGCTCAGAACAGCCTCTAAAAGTTGCTGGAAAATATTTTCAACTAATAACACTTTTTTTTTCCCTGTTTTCCCTGAGCTCACATTCTTTTTCTCTGGCATTTTGACTGACAGTTGAATGGATTTATTGCTCTAATAGCAGAAAATGACCATCAGTAAATCCCTGTGTTTTTGCTGCCCCTGAGGCAAACTGCTCATAGTTTCTCCATACTCCAGAGCACAGATATTTTTCAGGGTAGTTTTCCAGCCTCTGTCCTCAGGCTGGCTGGGGCAGCCGGGCTCCTCCAGCAGCAAAATTCCTGTACCTGCATTTCAGTGTCCTGCTGAGGGAGCCTTTTGTGCACTGGGAGAACACATGACAGCAATTCAGAGGGAGGCTTTGGGAGCTGTGGGAAGTTAGGGGGAGAGCCAGGACACAGAGTCTTAGTGACAGTGTGTCCTCCCTGACACATGGCGTGTGGCAGGGGAATCCGCTCCAGCCAAGGGTCAGATTTGGCCTTCGTGCAGAAGGACAGGATGTTTCTGGTGCGATTCCACGCACTGGTGGAAGTGCATTTCCAGGGCAGAGCTTTATCCTGTATCAGTTTTGTACATCCATACTCCGCCAGCAGCTCGAGCCATTTTGGATATACATGCTGGATGCAGCTGCACTCATGTGACTTCCTGGGCTAAACTTTGTTACAGGGGAAAAAGCAAAGTCTTTGTTTACCCGTCTCAATGGAAAAGTTTAGTTCTGGCCTGTCTTGCCAAGGAAGGAAGGAGTGTGCCAAAGTGATAGTACAGCGAATTCTGGCTGCTGGTGGACCAGGGACGGAGCTGGCTGCCAGGCACAGCATCAGCATCACACCCTGGCTGTGTAGGGCTGCCCTGGGGCATGGGGTTCCAGGATGCAGTGAGCATCTGGCTCTTCCTTGGCTCTCTCCATTGCAAGAGATGGCCACAGTGAGGTGCTGATCAAGTTTCTTTTGTCTGTCCAGCAGAAAATGAGGAGGGGGAGAAGCAAGCACTGTGTATGTGGGATAGGAATGGGTCAGGGAGGAAAATATCTCTGGCCACGTATGCACAGATGAGGTAGCGTAGTGCATGGTGGGACCAGTGCTTGGGTTTGAAGTGCCATCTTAATTTGAGTAATCACAGCTCTGGTACCAACTCTCAATCACGGTGTGCAGCTCTCCGCTTTCTCAAAGCATGCAGCAAACGCATGCAGCACCCGCTGCCCGCAGCTACCCAAAGGGCAAAGCTCCAAGCCTGAGGTCAGGCTTTATATTCCATTGCTTTCTGTCCTCCTTCCCCTGACTCAGGTGTTAATGGCTCCTGAGCACAGGATGCTTGGCAGACACGGGATGCTCAGCTGACATGGGATGCTTGGCTGGCGTGGCTGCTCTCTCACAGCGCTGAAAGGCACAAGTTGGCCCTATGGCTTTCACTTACATGGGCTGAAATTATCACAAGGTTAAATTACAGCCAGGCAATGCTCCTGGGTGCTTTAAAAGTTGCAGACTTCAAAAGCTGGCTCCAGAAAGTTGCTCAAACAGGACTCTGTAAAGGGAAACTCATCCAGGGTGAATTTACCACATGCCTTCAATGCAGGAGCTGCTCTCCTGTGCCCAGTTGGGGCAGGGTGGTTCCCCCAAATCACAGCCTTCCCGTCATGGCCCAAGAGCAGCACAGGAGTGGTAAAGGGCCCACGCCACCGGAACGGGATCTCCAGAGCACAAAGGGCAGGCTTGTCTGAAGAGAGGGTGGGTTCTTTTCATATTTTCCAGTGGGACTGGGAGACTCAACAAGACCCGGGACTGACTCACAAAATCCAGCTCTTGAGACCAGTCTCTTGGAGTGGATAATTTTTATATTGTCCTCTTCCTAATCTAAGGAAACAACAGTGCTGTGGAGTGAAGGATATTGCCCCACATGAGCATTACCCGTCCCCTGCATCTAAAACTTTCCACTTGAAACCCAGAGCCCTCACAGTGAGCTCTGCTGCCAGTCCCAAATCCCAGCACTGATTGCTGTGCAGCTGAAACACTGCTGCAGCTTCCCTCCTGATTTTGCCCAGATCCTTGGTTCTATGAGTGTTTCTGCTCCTTTCCTTTGGAGCTGCTTAAACTCAAATTAACAACCTCTTAATGGGACCTGCATCTTCCAAAAGAGTCTCTTGTTAGCTGCTTGCCATGGCTAAAACTTTCCAAATGCTTTCAATGATCCTTATTTTAACTACCTCTCTATAAAGAAAACAAAAATCTCCTCTTCCACCTTCCCCTCTTCTAGCCACTCTCTGGGGTTTGCCAGCCACTGACTTGAGAATACTCTGTTCTGTTCTTGTCTGGCACATCAGCGGGTGTCACAAATAGTCACCTCATCAACACGTTTTTTGCTAATATCTCAAACACCCTGTGGCTATTAAAAATACTAAAAATACCTTAGCTCATTAACAAGACACTGTTTCCAGCGTATAAACTTTTCCATTACAGAACCGCTAACTGTAATGCCCTAAAAAGCTTACAGTTGTTTATAATCTGAAGTAAAATAGGACACCTTCCCTCTACTTGTGCCGTGTCTACTTGTGCTGGTGACTGCATAAGAGGGATAGACCTGTGCCGCTGTTTCCATAGGCATGTGTTAGACAATATGAAATACTTTTATTTGGGGTTTTGATTCTTCCTCTGCATCCACAGTACCGCTGCCTGGACAACACCACTAACAGATTTAGGTCTTGTGAGATTTTTGTGTCGACCCTGATGAGCTGGAGCATGGGTGTTGAGGGTCCCTGCCTTCGCCTCGTGCAGGGGTGAGCAGGCTGAGGCAAGGGGCCAGGCAGTCACTACCTGGGCACACCAGCTTTGCATAGACAATTACATGTGTGATTAGGAACGGAGAAGATTTAGCCACAACGTTTGCATAGCTCCTGTGCAGAGCTCTGCAAGTGCTGGCGTACGGTCGGTACCGAACCCCGGGGTGGCAATCGTGCCCTTGGCCCAGGGCCCATGTGCAGGAAGAGTGCTGGCAGCAGTTTTCTTGGACATTTTGGAGATGCCAAAATGTGGATCCTTCTCCCTGGCGGTGTCCTGGGGACGTGTCTCGAGTTAGCTGTGCCATCCTAGCCATGTAGTACCGGTGTACCCTGGTGAGGAGGTGTGAGCCTCCCCCACTGACGAGGCTGTCACTGGGACTCAAATGTCTTGTGGTGGCCATGGTTTGAAACACTTTGTCGGCTCTAAGAGGGAGTACATGAAACTTTTTCAGTAGTTCCTGAAGCGGTAGCATCGGGAATGCCACTTGTTCATCAGTAGCTTCCTAACTTGTTTTTCATGCAGAGAGTCTTGGTGTTTGCGCAGGTGAAGGAACAGTGAATCCAAATTGGTTTTATGCAAAAGATGCAAATGTTGCTTGTATTAGCAGATTGCCATGTGACAGGGATAGTACATTTGCAAAGCAGTACAGCTCATTTTCTGCAAATCTCTCCCCCTCATTCCCTGTAAGGCCAGGGATCCTGTAAGGCCAGTTACATCCCTGAGAGGCCCTGGCAGCCATATGCTGTTGCACAGAGTTGTGACTTAGCAGTAAAAAATAAGGGTTTGTTCTCCACAGGCCAAACAGTGGCTCCAAACAGTGGCTCCAAACAGTGGAGCCAAGCAGTGGAGCTCAGCGAGGTCACCAAAAAGCAACTAGCTCCAAAAGGTAACTTGTGATTTCTAGTTGATCACAGTACCCTTTGTTCTGAGACTGTGAAGGTCTCAGTGCTTCTCTGTAGAGAGCTGGACTTGTTTTTCATACAGAAAATCTACAAGGGAGATACGGGGAACTTGTAGCGATCACCTCGTAGGTGAGACTGCCTGTCTGTAGCTTCCTTCCATCCCTAATCAATAACAGGAGCAATTCAAGAGCTTGGAAACACATGGGGTTTTTTTCCTTTTTTTTTTCCTTCAGACATGGGAGGTTTCCCAAGCCATGGTTCAGTACCACTGAACCAATATTTTAGTTTTACACCTGTCTGCTGGTCCCTGACTCCACGGATGGGATTGCCACACTGTGAACCAGCACACTGCTAAGGGGGGTTGGCTTTGTCATAGCAGCTGCAGCCTCCCAGTACTTGCACAGTACCCCAGAGTGGTGGGGGAATTAACCCTGCAGGGCAGAGATCCCTGCGTGGAATGCTGAGATTGCTGCTTCTGCCCACACCAGGGAAGGACAAATAGGATTGTGAACAGAGGACAATGACTGAACCAAAGAGGAAACACTGACCCTAAAATGTTAATCCTGAATTGTCATGATGAAATTACACCATGTGTAAAACTGTCTAACAGTTAGCTGAACTCCTAGCAGGCATACTCCATCCGCCAAAATGTTTGAGTTGTACTTGAAATAGGTATGCCCAGAAATGGCTTGATGTTCTCTAGCTGCCCATCTCTGAGACTCTGAGGTGGTTAAAAACTGAATAAATTGTTGTGTCTGGTGGCGTTTAATACCTCACAAGCCTGGCCTGCAGCTTCGAGCTGCGTGGGAGGTAGATAAGCCGTGACCAGAGGTGTCACATAGCTCTGGCTTTGTGCAGAAGCTGGGCAGGCTGCTGCCCCGAGCTGCTGATTGAAGGACCATCCCTGTGGTTGTTGGCAGCCAGCAGTGGGAGAGGAGGGTTAAAATCAGTCCATGAACTAAGATGAACATCTGGAGAGACCTGACCCTGAGAGCCACCAAAGCATGGAGCTGGGAGAGAGCGTGCAAGAAAGGCAAGCAGCTGCTCTTGGTTGGGGTCCTGTGGCTGGTTAGGCTCTGCTGCTGCTCCCCATCCATGCTGCAAGGCAGAGACCTGTCCCAAGCATGAGCAGGGCTGGCTCAGCCCCCTCAAATTGCACTGAGGATGATGGCACAGCAGTGAGATGGGCATCCCTGTGGGTGGGACTGGCAGCAGTGCCCGTGCTAGTACAGCCACAGTGCCCTGGTACCTGTGTAACATGCTGGAGCGAGGACTGCGTCAGCCCATCCTCCCCCAGCAGTCACCGCTGTGTTCCACAGGGAAAGCCACCAGGAATTTTTGTTCCTCCACCCACACCTCGCTCTGCTTGGAACCCTGACTTTTCTGTACCCACACTGTTAGAGGTGTAGTAGTAGGTGTGCCCTTTTTTCAAGCCAGATCTGAAAACGTGCACTCATTTGTTCCGAACAAGGCAGCTTTCTGGCTGCCTCGTGCGCTCCCTCTTTTAAAGGTGGTGTGAGTAGCACGCAGCGTGCCTTGCAGAGCCCTGCCATCTCACTGATCTCTCAGTTGCTCACTCAGGAAAGCTACCTCCTGCTCTGCAAGCTTCGGCACCGTGTAATGGAAAAATGTAGAAGTGGGGCCCGGCTGTGCGTCAGCGGGTGCCTTGGCAACCTCCGCCTGCGCTCCGCTCCGCGATAGGTGCGCGGGGCTGTCCATCTCCACCGGGGATGAAATGTAGCATTAAGCATCCCCCCCTCCCTTACGAGGGAGAAGAAGGAAATACCAGGGTTTGCTGGTGTCGCTGGAGCCTGCCGGGTGCTAACAAAGCGGTAATTTATGAGCGCTGCGAAGAATTTCATCGTTCTTCAAAGCAGGACAGAGGCATCTGGCACTCGGCCACTGTGTTTGCATCAGTACAGGAAAAACGCTGAATTTCTTCAAAGCTGCCACAGCGTTTCCTATTTTTAGGTTAACAATGCCTGTTTTGCTGTGCAGCATCAAATGTCAACAAAGAATGAAGATCTATTTATGTTTTATTGTAAAGCTGAAGCAACAGGAAGCTGTGAGCCATCTGGGTGCCTTCTGAGCCCTCCAAAAACCCCATCCTGAGTCAGTTGTAAAGTGCACTGGGTCACTGCCATGCCAGCGGGTTTGCTTTCTGATGAGGGAAGAAATGATGGGAGTTTTGGAGATTGCCTCCCTGCCTTCTGACCCTTCAGGATACTGTGCACGGGAGATAATGCAAATGCCCAGCTCTAGATTGCGCTTGCATTCAGAGACACTTTGTTTCTTGCTGTTTGTGCCCTCCCTTCTGAGGCAGCATCTCAGCACCAGGGTGCACCTTGGTGTTGGTGCCTGCATTTCATGGTCAAAAGGCTCACTTGAGAAAGAGACAGTGTCGAGGGCCCTCTGTGCTCCTGAGGATGAGAGGAGTCAGGAAGGGCACCAGTTTTCCTGTGTTCTACGCTGTTGGACAAAGCCAGTTGTGACAAAAGTTTCTATCCTTAAGGACTCTAATGCAGGAGCTGTGCTTGCTAGTTTACTAAAATCAACCCCAAAGGAAGTGCTGCTCTGACACTGTATTTCTGAGTTGGAGAATGGAGGACATCCAAGCTGGATGTGTGGTTTAGGTTGCGAGGTGGTCCTTGTCTTGCTGCAGTAAAACACCTGGAGCATGAGTGGTGTGTTAAAACACTGATTTTACTGTGAGGGCAGGTACCAAATCCCTGTAGGGGGGCACGAAGCAGATCTCAGCTCCAGGGGATGCTTGGCACCTTGTCTTGCTGAAGCAGCTCATCGAGCTGTCGCTGAGCGGGAGGAAGCGGCAGTGCCTGCCCTCTCTCCTCCTGCACTCTGCAAACACTCGCATGGGTGTCTGCAGCAGCCACTGAGCTGTGGGGTGAAGTCCTGGTCACTTGCCGCTCACACCCCCAGCCTCCTCCACTAGCTGCTTATTTGGGAAGGAACCTCCTTTTTCTCTTTTTATTTTGATCTGGAAAAATAAAAATAGAAAAAGCCTGTCGGAGACAGAGTGACTAAGTGCTTCATGTGCTGCTGAAGTAAATGAACAGCAAAATGTCTGAGGGGAGAAGATGACTAAGTTTTTTTTTCCTCCTCTTCTGCTTCCTTTACCTTCTAAGAGAAGCTAAACATAGTTGCCTGCAGCAGGAGGACTTCAGCAACCGACTGCTGCCCACAGATGCAGCCTCAGAGATCGTGGGCTTGTGCCTTGATGGAAAACCCAGTCGTTCAGAAGACTGGGCGTCTTCCCTATATTCATTTCTCTTCTCCCTTGCTCTTCCCTCAAGACAAAATATATTTAGAAACGCTGGGACACAATGAGCTAAACTCTGCCTGTGCTACACCCATGTTTATAATGGGTTCATTGTATTGCCTCTGCAAGTGCCCTCACGATTACATGGCTAGATATAACTACCCTTCATCTTTGTCTCCTTTTTTGGAGCAGAAAATTCTCGAGAATCCTCTTCAAGCATAACAGTGCTGTTCCAAGAAAGTCTATCTGGGTTTTAATATGAAACGCATGATCTCTACCTCTTCAAAGGATGTCACACTGTGTTGTTCCACACGCCTTAAAATAGCCTCTTTCAAGAGAAATATTTGGTTTAGGAACAATTTCTCTTTTTTAAAAAAAAAGCAACCAGATTGCTGGATCTGTCTTTATGAACCTGAATTGCCTGGGTAACCCTTGGGTGATGCTGTTTGTGGTCAGCGTGTTGTCAGCATTGCTGTAGAACTTAGACCCTCTCTTCCCACATCCGGGACTCCCATGTAGGGTGCTCGCCAATCTGTTTGACTTTTGCCTCAAACATTATTGCCCTGAGTAGTGTTTCCCCCCAAAACCTAAGCATGTTCCCGTTTGTGCCTGTGCCAGCATCAGCCCCCAGGGCTTGCCTGGGGTCCCAAGTGAGCTGACTTGGCAGGGGCAGGGTGTTTCTCCCCAAGCATCCTCTCCCTGCTGCACACCCAGGGATCCAACACACAGCCACCGCAGAGGTGATTTTCCACTATTAATGCTCAAAAGAAAGTTCCATTTTCCTGTTTCAGATGAGCATTTCCCTTTTGAGTTAGAGAAACCTTTTCCTCCCCAGCACCCTGTGTAAGGCTGTAAACGTGCACCAAAGCAGACAATTTCTTTGCTGGCCCCTGCATTCCACTTTCCACCAAAAAGCCAGCGTTCCCCCAGCTGGCACCTCTGCAGCATGGCATGCACCAGCTCACAGGAGGTCGTGGCCATTTATACAGGACCAATGAGTTTTTTCCTCAATTTCTTAGGAGTTAACAGCTGAAATCCTCTTTTTCTTCCCCCGCCCCACCCCTGCGTGTCAGCACACGGTTGGGTTGGAAAATCCAACCCCGCGTGCCGCACCAGGATGTAGGGTTGGGTAACCCTCTCTGTGTCTCCGATGATCCCGTTCCTTTCCCCGAGGGCTCAGGGGAGTGCCGGGGTGCAGCAGGGCTCTGCGCACAAGCTTCAGGGGCAGCGTGGAAGAAGCGGTGTAGGAAGAAACCCCCCGGCCTGCTGCCGTGACAGCTTCTTCCCCCAGCGCCGCGCTGGCCTTCCCCCGGCACAGGGCAGCCCAGCCAGCTCCTCGGATGCTCTCGCAGCAGGCAGGCGTGGCAGGACGTTGGCTTTGGGAGCTGAGGTATGTACCTGGCCCTGCAGGAGCTGAGCTGTATGGCTACAGCTGACATTTTTCGATGACTCATAACTGAAATGGTGAAAGGGTGCGTGCAGGGCTCTAACTCAGAAAATGAAGCCGAGGATAAAATTGCTGCTGGTTCTGTGTGAGGTCTGCTCGCTGTCAGCCCTTCTGCTGCAGTGGGCCGGAGGGGCAGCTGAGGTGTGCTGTTAACATGAATTCCTCCCTCCATCCTGGTCTCCAGGGTCCCACACGGTGCAGTGGCTCTGCCGAGCTGGTGCCACCCTCTGTCCGTGCCAGGCTGGGTGAGCCCGCTCCTGCGTGTGGCAGTGATGAGCACCCTGCCTGGCGGAGCACGAGTGCAGCAGGGTCTGGATCCGGAGGGATAGGGAATGGGGTAATGTGGCTGAAGTTGATGGGGATACAGTCCCTGTTCTCAGCCTGACGCTGCTGCGTGGGGAATTGGGAATGAGCAGCTGAGCATGTGAGGTAGTCCATGTTTAAAGCCCTGTAATTAACTGGTCTTGCTGTGCTCCTGGGAGCCCCTGGCTCCAGCACAGCCTGTGGTTGATGTGTCCAGTGAGGAAGGAGTCCCCACAAGCAGCTGCTTCTAAAGTGCATGGTTTGTGCTTCCCATATCCATTCAGGGCAGTGTGGCTGGAAAGCTGGTGGAGGAGAAAGTCTCAGGCCACCAACAAGGTGGGCTTGGAAGCCGACCATGGTGAATGAGCTTCTGTCTGTCTCATTCTGATGGAGAGAAGTCTCTTGCATGCCCACAAGCCCTGGTGCCAGGAGTAATGCAGAGCTGAAAAGCTGACCTGCGCTGACCTGCAGCACATGGGAAGACTGCTCTGTGGGTGCACAGTGCCTGTAACAAACCTCTCTTTGCCTTCAGGTTTAGGCCACTTGTTTTAATAGCTCTTAGTGCTCTTTAAAGACCGAAACCTCTGAGATGCTGTGCGAAGTCTCCTGGGAAGATGCTTTGGGCACTGTGTGGTGCATATACAGCCGGTCTGCAGCTGCGAGGAAGGTGCTGCCTGGCACGTGCCTGTGGCTTCCCAGCTGCTTGCAATGCCCCTTTCTGGTCAAAGATGTTTCCCAAAGCCATCATCTTTCTACTATGCTCCTTCTGTAAGGATCTGAGACCAGGGGGGATCAAGCTGCACTTCCATTCCTGGAGGAGCTCCTGGTTGCTGATTATATTTAGGAGCTGCCTAGGAAAAGGGGACCATTCTGTGGCGATGCGTTGGGAGTGCTGGGGAGCCACGGCCAAGGCAGGCTGGTGCTCCCAGCAGCTCCTGTGCAAGCAGAAACTCCTCCAGCCACTTAGCAGAGGATTTGCGGTCCCAGCTCCAAAGCAGGAGAGACAATAAAACTCCTAAGTAGTACTTTAAATCACCAAAGTGCTATCCAAACATGAGGGACTCAAAACACAAATGAAAGTACTAAACTGATTTAAAGGGAAATTAAAAGGTCGCGCCTGTTGAACATTTAGCTTTAGAGTTTAGTCATGTTTATGAAACTTATAACTGCTCTTCTAAATCACCTTTTTACACTTCCTATACCCAGTAAATGTGGGGATGTTCAGTGCTAATGACTAATTTTAAAAATTTTCTATTCTAAACAAATTTCCACAGCCCGAGCTTGGCCCTTTCTTTTCTTCCCTTCCAGCTCTGCCTTCCCACTTCACGGAAGGCACTTTAAAAGCATCTGAACGTTTCACTTGGAAATGCTCATGGGAAGGAGATGCATTTCTCACACACACACTCCACAAAGTGAAGTGCAGTTATGGTCAGACAGCAGAAGAGCAGGGATCTAACTCCATGAGCAGGCAGGGCAAGGGAACAGCAATGGAAAGGTTTTCTGTGTCCAAAACCAGTTTGAAGTTCTGGGGGTTTCAGCAACAGCAAAGCTGAAGTCTGCAAGCCAGGCCTTTCTCATCCAGCTTCTGCAGATTGCTTCACTAACATTGCGTGCTTTGGCTTGGTTAACCTTGCTTGTTTATCATCAGTGCTTATGGGCATTATGCTCCTGGGGTGTTAACATTTACAGCACCCCTATCAATGCCCTCTGTGCCATGTCAGAGGAAATACTTGACATGGCTACAGCAGCACTGGAAGTCAGTGGCAGCCCTGTCTGGCCCGTGTCCACCCTGCCTGGTAATGTCAGACTGAGCAGCTGAGCAATGTAGTACCATCACACCATGGTGTGTGCCTGCTCTGAGCCTTGTGGGGGGAGGAGATCCCTGCCCACCCCCTCTTCTTTGGGGACACGAGCTCTGGGCATTTCAGCTCAGGTATTGGCCCTTGTTAGAGAGAAGACTAGTCCAGTACCAAGATTTCTGGTTCACCTCCTGAAGGTGACAGAAAGAAACCAGACTCAGAAAACCAAATATTTAAAGCTGCTTTGTTCCAGTCACTGAGGTTACTCCTGCGTTTGGTGTCTCTGACCCAAGTGCCTCCAGGCAGACTGTAAATGTGTCATCTTGGTTTAAATCTCTAAAAACTTACTTTCAAATTGTAGACGAGAGTGTTTGGCAGCCCCTGTCCTGTGATTAACTATCTACCAGTCTAAATCAGCCAGATTGGAAATAACTGGGACTTCTACCATCTCCTGCTGGTCTGACTACCTGTGTTCCCCACATCACCTGTGCCAGGACCCCTCTTTCCCGAAGGACTCCAGAGTTTGGGTAATCCCTTGGGAGGACATGGCAAAGCCTACAGCTCCCATCCCATGTCCCCAACGCGTACAAGCACAGGTTTTGTGTTCAGGTTGTTTCTTTCAGGAAGGCTGTGCCTTACCAAACCACTGCCGTCCAGGACACTCTGTTGTGACTTTTACAAGCTGAGTCTCTTCCGTATCATAAGCTGCAGCTCTGGCCTGTAGGGTGCTGAGCTGGGCTTCAAATCAAGTAACCAGAGACCGATGCAGTTGTTTGCTTTCAAGAAGGGCACGTCTCCTGGTCTCAGCATGTGGGAGCTAGCAGCAGTTCGGGATTCACAGTGGCAGGGTTGGGAAGGCTGCAGGGATCCTTCCCCGCTGGCAGCATGAGAGTGAGAAGTGCTAGAGCCAGCACAGGCACAGGAGCCCATGTCCTCAGCTGATGAGCTGAAACGATGTTTGGAACCAGAAAGATGGTGGTGAATACCCCGGAACTGGGACAGGGATCAAACACAAGTCTCCAGATGGAAACAGAGCAGTTTCCATCAAAGCCGATGACAAGTTCCCTGATAGAGGGATACAGGGTCAGATCTTTGGACAGCACATCCCGTTTCTCAGCTGGACGCCTGATCTGGCTGCCTGCAGCTCTGTGCACCAGTGTGTTGCACCAATGAGCTGCTGCGCTCTGGGACTCTTCTCACAAATCAGTTCACCAAGGCCCACTTTTGGCTACCAGCAAGGATTTTTATCGTCTGCTGACTTTTAAAAGCTAGCTACTTTCTGAGGAAGAAGCACTGTACAGCTTAAGTAGCAGTCCACCAAAAGTGATTAGCTGTTTCTGAATTACTCACTTACCTTTTCCAAGCTGAAAATTGCTTAACAAATCTTATTGGTGTGTACTTAATGAGTAACAAATACATTTGCAGAGATCTGGATCAGTTCCCACTCAGGAAAGCAGGCTGAACGTGTCTAATGGTGGCAATTAATAATTCCACTGGCTTTACAGGAGGGTCGGTTGTGGCTGATCAGCAATGGGAGGTGTTCAGCTTTGCTTCAGTAAAGGCGCTCCACCAGGAAGAAATGCCTCACGGAGACAGCCGTAGCTTTGAGGCTCAGCTACTCTGAGCTCCAATGCAGGCTTTGCCTTCGCTCTCACTTAGGCTTTTTTGTCTTCTTTCCTTCTTTGCTGAACTGGACAGAGAGGTCTAACACCACCTCTCCTCTCTGTAGCCATTTCTCCTGAGTGTGGTGTTGACATGGCTCCTGCTCTGCTGCTCCGCTCTGCTCGCGCTCTGAGGGTGAGGAGGTTCCAAATGTCCGTCCAGGCGATGGGTGACTCCCGTGCTCCCGGCTCCCACAGCCGCTCTGTTTCCTTCCATTGTCATAGGGGAGGTCAAGCTGAAGGACTGCTGCTCACTCATCTGCCTCTGTTGTTTCTAATTCTCCTTGCCTCCATCACAAGCAGGAAGAGGGAGCCTGCAACAAGCTCCTGTTTTTTTCGAATACACTGGAATATTTTTTTCCATGATCCGAGCAGATGTTCCTGGCTTTCACGCATTTTTACTGAGGCTCCTCTATCGTGCACACTGATCTCTGCAGACAGCAGAGAAGCAGTAGCTTTATCTCCATGACCCTCTACCCCAGATCTTTGGTCTTGGTGGGACAGCTCCCCGATCCCACCGGAGAAAAGGGCATCCCTCACAAAGCCAGAGGGGAGTGGCTTCTCTCTTGTGAAAGGCAAAATCCTTCCTGGCTAAAACGAGACTATTCTGAAAAGCAACGTGTTTGAAGTAAAAGAATGCACGTACTAGGATTTTCTTCTCACTCTAAATGAGATGGAGACCTTGGAAAGTAGCAGAAGCTACTACACCTCAACAGAAGTAACTCCCCAACAGGAGCACCTATACCGCAGCCATCAAAAAAATTTATCTAATGAGGCTCAGAGGTTTGCACTAGAATTTCTAGGCACCCAGAAGTGCCTTTCAGTGATCACACTGAATACAGTATTAATTTCAGTGAAGTTAATTATCCTTGTATTAACTTCAGTGAAGTCTGATGTTGGGCCTCACGTTATCTTTGCTCAGCAACATCTGTGGGACGTGGAACTGGCTTTGCTTCTGCCAGGTTTTGGGGAGCTGCTGAAACTTTCGTATTCTGCCTTTTGTGGCTAAATCAAGGAATGCCCACTGATCCAAAGCCCCCCTCCTCCATTGCCAGCTGCTCCTGTGTCCAAAACAAGGCTGTTTAGCTGCTGTGCAGTACGGAATGCATCGGCGAGGATAGAGGAGTTTGTGTAGGAGGAAGACGATGTAAAATATGGGCTGTCACTTGCTGCCAGCATCAGGGCCACTGGTCCCAGCCTGGTGCATGCTGAAGCGGTCCCTGGGCTCTTTCTGTTGTTGCTGGGACAGAGGCAGCCGTTCCAGGGGCTGAGAGATGGCAAAGCCAAGCAGAGCATAACCCCAGCTCTGCACCATTACATCACATCACAGGTTTTTCACCCGAAATCCTGCATTTTGGTCACCCCCATGCCAGGACACAGCAGGAGGAGGCATTCCGTGGTACCTGCCAGCTCTGCCCCGCTGCCCTCAGCGTCCAGCACAATGAACAAAGCTGGCTTCCCCGCCGCGGCTGCAGTGACAAGGTTTTTCCCAGTCAGGGGAAACAATCATCACTAGGGAAACCTTAACTACTTTTTAAAGAGCAAAAGAAAACACATTCATTCTTTTAAACATGGAAAAGTAAATGGCCTCTTTTTCCTTGGCTGCATGTGCATGGCTGTGGAGCAGGCTGGCACGGAGTGAACTCTGCGGGCAAACGCTCCCCCCACTCATTTAGTTATTAAAGAGGAGGGCTCCATGGTGCAAAGGCTGCCCTCAGCTCTCGCTGCCTTGTTTTATTAAACCAGAAAGGCTCTGGCCACACGACCCTCCTACTTGTGAGTGAAACATCTTGGAGCCTGCAGGGGCTCCTGGCACCACAGCACCACAGCTTCATGTCACTTCTTGGAAGAGCTGGAAGTGAAGCCCCCAGGCGCAGGGCTTTCTCCACAGGGAAGGGAAAGCCAGGGTGTCACTTACGCAAGTCCCTGGGCTGCAGCAACTCCAGTGAAGCCTGGCAAAGCAGTGGGCACTGGTGACACTACTGTCTCCTCATAGTTTTCCTCCACCTCTTCTGATCCATTTCATGATTTTCCTGGGAGAAAGGAGCTGAAGTTCTTTTCACAATTGGGAAAATCATTAATTTAATGCTGCTCCCGCTCTTTTCCATCCTCTGCCCCAGCTGTGTAATCTTGCCTCTAACAATGCATGCTCTAGTTAATAAAAAGCACTGAAATACAGGTCCAGCTCCTGCTATTTCCAGGAACGTTTGGTCCCATAAACCATAGGAAAGCATAATTTCAGCAAATTAAATCAGTTACTGCCTATCTCTCTGGCTGAATGCATGGAAAGGGAAGAGCACCCTGCTGGCTCCATGCTTGGGGATTAACACCAGTCAAATTCCACCAGTGTCCATGCTGGGAAAGGGAGGCCACAGGCAGTCTGAGAAAGGCACGTCTCCTTTGAGCAGACATTAAAGGAATAAATACGCAGTAGGGAAAATGTACAGCGAGCACTGAGCTCATCAGTCACTTTTTGTTTAATCTAATTAAACACCATATATCCTCTGACCTTCTGCGCTGGCACTAAATTCTCCTGTGTTGTTCTTTCCATACGAAGCTCTGTTGACAGATGGGGAAAGCCTAGAGTTGGCTTTAAGCTTCAGATAAGTAAAGTTAAACATACAGCAGATAAAATTGTTTTCCCAGCACTCCTCTCCCACTGACCAATCGTGGGTGCTCACTGGGAGGGATTAACTCCTCTGGCCTGTATCCCACCCCTGGCTTGGGGCATGGCTCTCTGCAGTGAGCAAAAGCTGTAAGAGGGCAGAGGCAGAAGCAGAGAACTGCAGAAACCCTGGAAAGTTCGTTTTTAGAGCTGGTTCTGCAGTTGCTGAGCTTCGTTTCCATGTGGCAGACTGTTAGGGAAAATGGTGCCGCTCCTTGCTAAATATATTTCCACAGTCACTAAATAATTTACTTAACAGCTAATCAGTTGGCATTTGCTGATGCTGAACCAGGTTTTAAATAAAAAGTGTCGAATTGCATCAGACACCTCGTGCATATTCCCTGCATACACAGGCTCCACGCTCTTGCTGCCTGTGCAAGAGTACAATTGGTCAGCAGAGTTTTCTGGGAGGCAAAGCAACCACAGAGCTGGATTTTGGGGGGGAGCAGGGTGCCGCATCAGGTGCAGGCTTTGATCATGCAAAAGACTTGGAAATGTGCTCACCTTTCAAAATGACGACCTGTGGACTCACCTCCTTGCAGGCAAATGAGAAAAGCACGTATCTGCCCTTCACCAGCATCACTTGGTAATGCCACCTGCAGAACTATTTCTTCCAGTATGGTGAAAAATCCTTTGGTCTGAATCTGGGGAGTTGCCACAGGTAACACCTCCATGCACGTACAGCTGTGCCTGTGCTCCTGGATGTGTGAGCAAATAACTCCTTGAAATGCAAACCAAAAGTTACAGATGAGCCTGGAGGTGATGACCTTATGGATCCCAACAGGCCGTGTTAAAGAAGATTTCTTTACTGTAAATTGCCTTAACACTCCCTTTGTCTATTAATAGCACCAGGCAGGGCAGGAGGCAGCAGAGGGGCTTTGTCCTGCATGTGGTTGTGGAGTCAGACTGGAGTGATGTGAATCTCGTGGCTCTGGTTTTCCGTGGCCGGCTGCAGAGCCTGACATGAGGGTTGGCATGACCGGGATCCCAGACCATGGGCTTTGAGATCTCTGGATCAGTGTCTGAATAAACAGAGACCTCTTGCCATCCCCAGAGGCTGTGAAGGACCCTGCAGATGGTTAAAAGCCACCTACCATCTCTCTTGGGGTTCAAGGGAAAGTACAAAGGCTGACTTTTTGGAGCAACTCTCTACCTAGAGAGGGAGAATTATCTTCGGGCAAAGTGAATGACAGGATCACTGGGGCATTAACCAGTGCTGCTCCACCATGGTCCAATCTCCATCTCCCGTCTGCAGCCTGTCCCAGAGGTCAGATGGAGTCATGCAGCTGCTGGTTTAGTAGGGGACCTGCCCCTTGCAAAACTCAGCCTTTTAAGCACTCCCTCAGCAGAGCAACATCCTTTTGATGAAGCAAACTTATTACACTGGGAGGGGGCTCAGGCGTAAAACAAAAACCCAGTGACTCCTGAAGGAGTCGGAGAGACAACAGTCCCTCCTCTCCCCTGTAAGTGTCCAGTGGTTGCCCCTGTGAAGGCGGGGGAAAGGGGCTGTGTGAATCAGGACTGTGGGTCACCCCTGCAGCAGTGACAACTGACCTTGCAGTCGATTCCCAGCACGCTGGGAGTGACTTGAAATGGATGAAGCTGCCTCAAGCTTTGCCATAAAAAAACACATGTCCTTAAAACTTGGTTTGGAAATACCTGGCTAAAGGTGTGCCTGAAACCAGGTGAGGCCTGGATGAAAACGTTTCCCTCTGGCATAGAAGTGGGTGAGGATGTGCTGCCGGTTCCTTGGGTGGCTGTGCTGAGTGACTGGCTCTCTGTCTCGTTCAGATCAGCAGAAGGGTTGTTGTTGTTGTTGTTGTTGTTGTGTTTTGTGTCTCCAGGGGACTCAGGGTCATTACCCTGCATGGGGAGCAGCGCTAGAATGGAGAGCATCACTCCTGGGAAAGCCCTGGCACGGGGAAGCCAGGGTGGCTTGCCCTGCTTTAGGGACTGCTTGCCTTCATTCTGCCTGCACTTTGAAGTACCTCAAGGTTTTAACTATAAAGCTCTAAGCACGAAAAAACAAAATCTTGGCTTGGGAGGGCACATTGCCTTGGTGTGTTTCCTGGGACCGAGTGACTTACGATGCTGTGCTGCAAGTGAGGGGAGGACTCCTTCTTTTAGAGGAGGTGGGTCACACTCGTGTAGAATCCAAATTCCCCCAGAGACTTTTTCTTTCCCCTTTTTTTCATGACATCAGCCAGGACTTGGTGTTACTATTTTAAAAACAAAAGGAGGGGACACCCCCCCGCTTCCCCTTTGCTCTCTGCCAAAAGGAGAACAAAGAACAGCTAAAACACACAAGTTCTGGCACTCTGTGTGGAAATAAAAACATTCATCCTCATGTCAGGTAGGGAACTGCCCGACCCCCCTGCCAAAGCAAGCAAGCTGGGCGGCAAAGCGAGCCCATGGCGCGGAGGAGCCCGGGCGAAGGGGATGCCCGGTGTCACCCCGCGCCCGGGCAGCTCCTGCCAAACTCCTGCGCTGCTGTACCACTGCCAGGCTGCGCCGGGACGCTCCCGGCCACGGGCAGCCTTCCAGGGAAGGGCTACCCTGCTCCTCCCAGGCTGCGAGGTGGGGAAGGACCTTTATTCTTCCCCTCTCTCACCCCTCTGCTGCCCACCGCTTAGGCAGCCCCTGCATCTCCCCGCTCCCCAGAGGGCCGGTGCATGGCTCAGGGATAACCCGGTGTAATTTCCACGCTTTAGACACTACCATCTTTGTCTGGCTTCTTGCTCGCCATTTAAACATGTCAGCAGTTCCCAGCACGGATTCCTGTGCCGTGAGTTCACCCCCAGCAAGCATCCAAACTGCAAGTCGGGGCTGCTGGCTCTTCCCTGCTTGTCTGTAAAGCATTACTGGAACAGGGGCCAGTTCTCCAAACACGAGGAAGAGATTACTTGGGCTTTCTGGAAGGCTCCCTCCCATGCCTTCAGAGTGGAGCAAATGAGGATAATTTATCTGCTGGCTTCCAGCTGAACCCAGAAGCTCGGAGCAGCCAAGGACTACAGTGTTTGTCCCAGCTCCCACAAGAAGGCATTTTTCCATTGTTGCCGTTGTATATCGTTCACATAATTTGTTTGTGCCGTCGCCTTCTGTGGCCGAGATAAGAGGTCATCCCCTGCCTTTTACTGGCGGTGTGTTCCCTAGAACAATCCAGGGAAAAACTCGCAGGAAGGAGCCGTTGAAGGAGGCTTTCGTACGTCCAGCACAGCCTTCGTTGCAGTCATGTAAATAGTTTTGAGCCATCTATCTGGTGAGAAACACAACACATCAGAAGGGAATTGTTCTCTGAACTGTAGTTACGGATGGGCCACAGCGGGCAGACGGCGCACGTGGGTTGCCAGCTTAATGGGCACAGCAGCTGCCTTTCAGGGGGAGCAGAAACCAGGCAGGGAGCCCCTGTGTGCCTGTGCTCTTGTTCCCCTCAGGACCTGCAGTTTGGTTTTGTGGCTGGATGGCAGTCCTGGGTTCCCTTCCCGCTCCGTCTGCCGTGATCTAACGCAGTGCTCGGGGACGGGTTAATGTCCCTGCTGCTCCTGCAGAGGGATGCAGGCAGCGGGGACAAGGCAGTGCGGATGGCTGGGCGCTCTGCAGCAGCAGCAGCCAACTGGAACAACGCTGTAACGCCATCCACTTCAGTGAAGTTACTCGTGATTTTTGAATGTGGATTTGAGGCCCAATAGCTCCAGCTTGGCACAGCACAATGGGAAAAGAGCAGATTTTCTGTTTGCTTCCATCCTGCGCTGGCTCTGATGCCTCTTTCCCTGTCCAGAACAGCTGCATGCTGCCTGAATTGACTTTACAGACAGTAAAAGCCTAAAACACTGCATTCACCTTCATGATTTTTTTTCCCCTTAGAGCAAGTCATGGAGGAAGATCAAGAATATGGTGCACTGGTCCCCGTTTGTGATGTCTTTCAAGAAGAAGTACCCTTGGATCCAGCTAGCGGGACACGCAGGTACGGAGCACAGGGAGGGACAGAGTGCTGGAAAGGCCCTTCGTTATCCCAGGTTAATGGGCTTTTTTGGCCTGAATTGCTTCAGGCTGCTGCATGAGTGTCACAGCTTGCAGCCCCCAGTCTGTAGCCCAGGAAAGTGACTTACCTAAATGCCTGGGAAGGTGGTGTGAAGGTGCTCTGGGCTGTCAGTCTCCCAGGGCCCACAGGTGTTATTGCTGCTTTTGCCTCAAGCACCAGAAAGCTCGGTGCTTTGGGGTGAGAGCCAGACCCACCTCCCCACCTCCTGACCCACTGCAGAGCAGGTGATGCTGCTCAGCACAAAGGTGCCTCACACATGAGCATAGAGACAAAGATGTGAACCTACTGTGCAGTGCACAGAGGATGTGAAGCAAAAGTGTTGGGTGCTGCAGGACGGGTCTCTGCCTTGTTTGGGGTGACAGTGCTGGCCATAAACCTCTAGCAACCTGAGCTTTTCAGTCCCTGCCTGTGGGGACTCTTTTGGGTGCAGGTGTAAATGGAGGTGCTTCCAAGGTGTCGGGCTGCCCTTCTTGTTTTAGAAGGCACGGCATCATCCCCATGCCATGCAAAGCAAGTGCCACATTGTCCCTTGTCACCCTCAGGTAGTTTCAAGGCGGCGGCCAATGGCAGGATACTGAAGAAGCACTGTGAGTCGGAGCAGCGCTGCCTCGACCGCCTCATGAACGATGTCCTGAAGCCCTATGTCCCTGCCTACCACGGAGATGTGGTCAAGGATGGGGAGCGATACAACCAGATGGAAGATCTGCTGGCTGAGTTTGACTCCCCCTGTGTTATGGACTGCAAAATGGGGGTTAGGTGAGTGGCTTCGGGGATGTGTTCTGAGTTTTGAGATGGGATACTCAAAAATAAATGCATCTCCTGGGTAAAACTCCCTGAAACGCACAATTAAGAGCACCAGGCTCACCTGTCTTCAGGACGAGTTCAGCCAACAGCAGGAGAGAGCCATGGGGAAGCCTGGGTATGGAAAGGATACGCCAGCCTCCTTGCTTCACTGCTTGTTGACTGTCCTGCATGCTGGGAAAGGTTTGGTGTGGTGGAGGGGACAGCACTCTGCTTGGGTTTGGGTACACGGGAGTGGCACAGCAGCTGTTAGGAGGTCCTCTCTGCCATATGCGGACACAGCCAAGGGATGGGGTGTAGGAGATCCTGCCCAGGGTGCCAGAGGGGTGAAATAAAGACGCCCGAAAGGCACAATTTCAGTGAGGGAGAAATTTTCCCTCTGCGTAGCCTTTGCTCCTGTGCGCACTGGAGGGATAAAATGCGTGTGCTAAGTAGTTCAGTGCCTCTCATGCAAAGCTCTTGAAACATTTCCTAACAGATGAGCAACATTACCCATGTCCTCCTTGAGAACCATCTCCGGATCCGCCAGGATCCCAGGCTACAGCCACTTGGCCAGCAGCAGTTTTTGAGTGAGCCGTGCCACAGCTGACAAGGGTGTCCCAGAGCAGATGTGAGCAGGGCCGGTGACCCCAGGTGGCTGCCAGTTTTGGAGCAGCCTCAGGCCACCCCTCGGCCCTGGGTGTGCTGCAGGCTGGTGGCAGGAAGGGTTGAGACCCCCCTCGCTGGCAAAGGCGCAGCCCAGACATGGTGGAGACACTTGCGCTGCTGGAAAAGCTGATGGTTTCTGTGGGAGGGAGGAATCTTTTTTTCCCCTCCTGAATCCCGATGTGAAACTCGAACTGGCGTGCCGGGCTGTCGGCAGGGAAGAGGCGGGGAATACTTTCCACCGGAGGGGGGGAGAGGAGGGCAGAGGGCCCGGCGCAGCCATGTGGCCCCGGCTGGCACACACAGGCTGCTGCGGGAAGGAAACAGGACCCTCTCTGGACCCAGACAGCAGCCACCAGAAGAAGAGCTGCTGGACAGGCTGCCCAGGTGCTCCTGTGGCTGTCTCTGGGAGGAAGAAAGCCTCCCATGCACAGATCATGTCAGGTGATTTATGCACCTGGGGTTTTGGAGCTCAGGCAAGGGGGCAAATGTGCTGGGCATTGTCATCCTGAAATAAGATGGTGCTGTGGGAGGAGCTGGTGAGAGAGGATGAATGGAGTTAATGCTGCGGAATGGGGCATCCCCATGGCCAAGCAAATAATCTAAACCTCAGGGCTATTAAACCTGTCCTCTGAGCCAGCAGCTTGCTGCCAGGCAGGTACAGGTTTGGTTTTTCATGCCAACCTGGCTTTGGGATGTGGCAGCCTACTACACTCACTGCTAAACAAAACTTTGTCTTTCTTAAGCCTTGGTGATGGCACAAGCCTGAGGCGATGGGGAGGACCAAGCCACAGACACAGATGATCTGTCATCCTCATCAGAAGGAATTCTAGCTCTCTGAGCAGTGTGAGCAGCGCTTCTAGCATGCTGCTGCTTTATTCTGCTGTTCTATTCCGTCTGCCCCAAAATCACGGGTTTGGTGATCTCAGCTGAAGACTTTCATTGCTTTTATCTGCAGTATTTTTCAAAGGGGCTGATGGCCTGGGGATGTCTGCCCTAAGCAAAGGCAGTGGTTTGCCTTGCTAAGCCTCTGGGACACAGGAACACTGTCCCCCAGAGTCCACGCAACACTCTCCCTGTGTGTTTTGCTTGGTTCTGGAGGTGAACCACACACTCAGTGCTGGAATTTTGGCACAAGGGGCATGGGCAGAGCACGCTGTCTCTCTGCAGAGCTGGGCGTGGCTAGTGGGAGATGCAGAATAGTGACAGATAGGATCATTCTTGTGTTGTTTGGCTGGGACATCTCACCCAACTTGGTGGGTTGTTTGAGGAGACCCTGGGCACTTTCCAGACTGACGCAGGGTTGATTTGGGAGCTGCAAGAGGAATTCCATGGTGGTTTGCTATTGCTGCAGGAAGTATTACTTTGTGGATGATGGTTTTATGCATGCCAGAGTGCAGAACTTATCCACCACTGTGCTCTGACACAGAGGGTTGCTCCTCTGAAGGATGGGTAAAACCAAGGTCTTTGCATGCTCCTCTGCACCCTCCATCCTCCTTCCTCCATTCCCCCATCCTGGCTGCAGCCTGTGGTCCTGGGGTGGTGATAAGCACCTGGCCAAGACTGCATCCCTTCCTCTGCTTCATCTTGTAGAGAAAGCTTCTGCTAGATAGTCCACTTGAAGCAGACCTGTACTGGGCAAAATCATCACCATCAGTGGGACAGCCCTGTGTGAAAACACCCTGTTTAGCAGCTGGTGAGGCAGAGCCCTCGTGGTGCACAGAGTGAGGGGATGGAAAAGCACAGGAGAGGCACAGGAGCCGCTTTGGCCGACCCTCGGAGCAGCAGCTATTGCTGAGGGATGGGACACAGGAACCTCCCTCTTGCCTTCAATTCAGCCGGGTCCCAGAGCGTGTGCACAGTTTCCTGGGCACATCTTGAAAGCCATGTTCATCTTGCAAGAGTTCAGGTTTCCTGAATATTGGGGTACGGGCCCCTCAGGACAAGGGGTGGCACCAGGAGGCTGCCAGTGTGGCAGCAGCAAGGCCATGAGCACCCGTGAGAAATAATTTTCCTTGTTATTGCCAAACTGGTTGTGGTTCCTCAATGAACTGAAAAGATACCGGGTGTTGATGATGGAGTGGTAGTTAAATCAGGATCAATTCACCCACAGTGAGGCTTGCTCCTTTATTTCCTATGCTGCACTACTCCTTAGGGATCAAGTATCCTGGATCAGCCTGATTTCTGGGGCAAGGGCTGTCTGTGAGTATATGGCACCTCGTGTGGTGGCCCTGATTATATACCCCCTCACTCCTACAGAACGTACTTGGAGGAGGAGCTGATAAAGGCCCGGAAGAAGCCGAGCCTGAGGAAGGACATGTACCAGAAGATGATTGAGGTGGACCCCGATGCCCCCACCGAGGAGGAGAACGTGCTGCGGGCGGTGACCAAGCCCCGCTACATGCAGTGGAGGGAGACCATCAGCTCCACGGCCACGCTGGGCTTCAGGATCGAGGGGATAAAGGTGAGTGTGGCCCAGCTGTGCAGAGCAGGGGATCAGCTGTGGGGAGTGCTCGCTAGCCAAACTCACAGAGGTTCACATGCAGCAGGCTGGTGGTGAGACCGGGTCACATCTGGTCACCCCTGGCCCTGCAGCCCAACCACCACCCAGGCACTTCACCCGGGGCACTGCTGCTCTTCTGAGAGTGCAGCTGAGCTCAGGGCATCCATGCAAAAGGACAGTCTTAGACATAATCTCGTTACATCAGCTGCTTGGTTGCTCTCCCTCACTGCAAAATACAAAGTGCCATCCTCCAACTCGAAGACTCAAATGAGTTGTTTGCTTTCAATACTGCTCTGCCACTGGGCTGAGCCATTAATCCAAATCCCAGCTTGAACGTGTGCCGATCTGCAGTCGGAGCTGTGATCTTAGCCACAGCCAGTAAGGAGGATGTGTTTACATGCCTGTCCAGGAAGATTCAACAACTGAGCCCTATGAAATGGGACAAACACACACAGCTGCACTTTCTGTCATCACCTGCATGCACGTGTAACCTGCTGACTGCTCTTGCTCAGAGCGGTGCTCACGTGTCTGGAGGCACCAGCTGGGATGCTTTTGTGTGCCCAGTAGATGAGCCAGCCCGGGAGATTTTCTCCAAGCAGGCTGTGCTGTGAGAAAGGTGTCTGGGATGGCACTTGAACAGAGTTAGGTCAGTAACCACAGAGTATTAGTGATACTGCTTGCATGAACATTAGCAATGGCCTCTGCCTTTTGATAGCCAGCCAGTGTGAATTAAAGGTAATATCACACTTGAGTGAAGGGTTTCATCACATGCCTGGGCAAGGTGTTGGCTTGGCAGCCACAGGGAGCTCTGTCAAGTTGTGCTTGCAGTAATTCAGGCTTGGGGTGCTGCTGAGGGCCCAGGCAGTAGCTCAGGGCAGCCACTTGCTCTTAGTGGAAATGATGGCTCAATTTCTACATGTATCTTGGTTGGAGGAGTTTCTTTCTCTTGATCACAGATTGTTTTTCTCCTCTCTGAGTTGGGCAGGATTCTCGCAGAGTGCCCATCTGGGTCTCTGTGGCGTTAACCTCTTGTGCCTCTCCTGCCTGGAGGTAGCGGTGTCAAAATGATGGAATTAAAACAAATGAAGGTGTTCCCTGATAAAGCCCTCACACCAGATTTTGTAGACTTCCCTGGTAGTGTTCCCCTTCACCTCAACAGCAAACAAATGCAGGTGTTAGACCGTGGGTTCAAAAGGAGGTCAGCAGGAGGGGGTCACTCAGAGCTGCTACTTCTAACCACCCACAGAAGGGAGTTGTCTCTTCCTCTGTGCGTGTTGCATCTTCTTCATTCAGCTGTTTCATGGCCAGCAGGGTACAGTGCATTTATCTCTAACTCAAGCCCTCTCAGAAACCCCAGGAGCCGCTCTTGGGCTGAGCGCCTTCAAGAGTTTCCTGGCAAGCAGTGCGAGGCACCCGTGCCCATCCCATGCCTCTGCTTGGGACAGTGCCAGTCGTGCTCCTCCCAAACAGCTTTCTGCAGTGCCTACATTGGGTCAGGGCACCTGCCTGCTCGTGCAGCTCTTCCCTGATCTTCCCAGGTCTCCCAAAGATGGATGTGGATGCCCATAAGCACAGTGTGAGCTGCTCCAGCTCGGGACAACCCCATGCCTAGCTCCCATTGCTGCTGTTTTGCTGGTCCTTACTAAAAAACTGAGGCTGTATAAAAAAGGGGTGTACCAGTAGGGTAAAGCTCCCATGCACTGCTTCTTCTCCCTGCTTTCTTGGTGTAATCAGAAATATGTGTCTGTTTATAGTCCAACATTATACATTCTTGGCCTTCAGTGGTGCTTTTCAGTCTGGGCATTTTTAGGGGGCAGGTCCTGTGTGAAACATTTGAAATTAAAAATGTAAAAAAACCTCCCCAAAAACCCCAAATCATATTCCTAGGGAGGCCAAAAAACACTGTGGAGGGAAATAAAAGCCATAAAGGAGTTATGAGATTTGCACCTCTGTTTAGCCGCCCATAAACGAGTTGCTGCCTGATCTGAGCAATGGATTTTTTTTCAAAGAGGTGAAGCAGCCCTTTAATTGAAAAATGTTGAGAAGTGCTGGCCTCCAGCAGTATTCCTGCTGCTGCTGCTAGGGGGCTGACTAATTTGATCAAGGCTCTAATTACTGTAATTCTCCTTAAATCCCTCAGCTTCTCGGTTATTTTCCCCTAAGCTAAAGCATTACCAGTTCATGCTGTTTCATGGCTGGCTTTTTTTTCCAACACGGCTGGTCATGGTGTGCTGTATCCCTGTTGTTCTCCCTGTTTCTGGGATTTTTTGTGTTAGGGGAAGTGCCTTCGGTGCCCTGGCTGTCTTCCCATGTTTTATTTCTTGCTGTGGATGCTGCCCTGTGTGGAGCAGCAGTGAATCTGCTCTGCCCCTTGCTCATGGCTGGAGGCTGCTAGAGGACAGTACTGAGAAGTGCAAGGGAAGGACAGGATTTGACCCTGGGCATGTGGGAAGGGGTCACAGGAAGGAGAGGAGCAGTGGTAGCATTTTGGATTGCACAGGCAGGTAAAGTGAACAGCAGCTCAGGGTTGGGCATGAGGATCGAAACCTTTTCCTGGCTGAGCTCTCCCTTTCCCAGGTGGCCTCGAGGATCCAGTTCTTCCTCTTTAAAATGGAAATTTTCCTTTGCAGAAGGAGATAATGACATTCATCCAGCTTTCTGGAATAGCTTGAACCTGTTGGAAACGGTAGCTATTAATAAAATTCCCCTGCTGAAAGTAACACAAGTGATCCCTGGTGGCCCAGTTGAAACTTGCTGGGGCTCATTGTAAGAAGTGACACTCCGGAGCTGCTGCTCCGGTCTGAGTGTCACCTTTGCCTGCAGCAAGGCCACAGTGGGATGGCATTCCCCAGGGCTGGAATGTCTGTGGGGTCCCAAAACCAGCCCGGAAAGCCTCCACCTAACTTTGCCAAGCCAGGCGGCTCACCAGCCCCATCCAAGGCCAGACGCAGCGCCGGAGGTGGATCTGGCTGACCCCAGCCCTGCTCCAGTGATGCCAGCGTGAGCTGGAATCGCTGGTGGGGCGGAGGTTGTGATAGTCCTTATCAGCCCCCCTCACATTTCTTCTGCGTGGAAGGCAGCCCCCTCGGGGCTCGGACACCTGTGAATGTCATGGCAGTTGTCAGCCTCGTGGCAGCAACCTCTGGCTGGGCAAGGAAACTGCGGGAGGCGGGTAATGCTGGGAGCAGCGCTACGGATAGGCTGCTTGGCTTTCCTGAAGCTGAGATTGCCTTATCTGAAAGGCCATCTGTGATTTTCATTTATTTTTAGGAGCACTTAGAAGTCCATCTCCTTTCTTGGATGCTTTGTGGAAAGTTGTGCTCTTTACACGTGAAATTAGTGCTGTGGCCCTTCTCCAGATTGATATCGATCATCCCCCTGGGAGAGGGTGGGTTGATTTCTGAGCTGCCACGTCAGGGCTCACATGAGGGACGTATAGCAGCGAAGAGCCCTTCCCCTATACATCACACACGTGCCACCAGAGCATCCTCAGCAAGGTCACAGCTGAAAGCAGAGATCCCAGCTCTGCGTGGTCCATCAGCAGCATGCAGTCTCCAGTGAAAAGGTTGTCCTTGACCCCTGCCGATACACACCCTGCCAGCCCTGAGCATTGCTTTTACACCCTGTGGCAGCACAATGATCAACCTGAGTCCAGGGTGATTTGAAGCTGGGTGCAGTGGTTGCAATCTCTACAAAGTTTTTCCTGGAGTTTTTCTTTTGTATGTTGCTTTTGTTACTGCCTTTGTTAGTGCTTACACAAAACAAACACAAGCTGGAAGCTGAAGTGTGCTGTGTGATTCATCCCAAACTGCACTTCTGGTGTTGGTTTGGTGCTGGGCTCGCCTTGGGCACTTGACCTTCCCCCAAGTTGGACTGGCCACCATGCCCACAGCAAGCCCCCTATCCAGGGGGATGCACATTGCCCTGTGCTGGGGCACTTCCCTGGATGGATCTCAAACCCCCAGGGCAGGTGATTTCATTGTGCCTTCTTCCTCCCCCAGCCTCTGCTCTGCTCCTTCATCCTTCATCTTCCCCAGCCCACAGGATGTCTTTTGGCCCCTGTCCCTTCGCTCTATTGTGTGCAAACGAGCTGTCTGGAGCAGTGGGATGGAGCCCTGCAATGGAGCTGTGAGCACAAGCAAGTGTGGTTTAAAATAGCCCCTGTATCCAGGAAGTGAGATCTGCCTGCCTGTCCCACAGCCCCTCTGGACAATGAAACAAGTTGATGCAAAAATCAGAGCCCCAGAAGGACCAGGGAAATGGGGAGAGACCTACAAAGCTGCCCAAAGGTTCAGACAGGAGCCTCTGGGCCAGGGCTGAGTGTTGTCCCTGCAGTGGACAAGCCATGCCATCCCCATGGCAGGCCAGGGATGGATGTGCTTCTGGGGAACAGGCAGAGGAGAGCACAAGGCTGCTCGCTGCATCTCAGTGCCAGGCTGCTGCCTTGGAGGGTCTGTGATCCATGGACTAGCAAAGGACCAGTGAGGCCAGACAGCCATGGGGCTTGCTCCTTGCTGCAATGGTCCATGGAGGGTTTCTCCTGGAGGGGTTTTGTGCCTGCTCCCGAGATGTTGTTTCCATCCACACTCACTTTTGTCCCATCACGATCACACTCTGCTGTTCTCCCCAAGCCAGGGAGACAGTCCAGGGCTGGTGTCAGTGCTATTCTCAGCCACAGCAGCCATGAGAAGCCATTTGGGCACAGAAACACCAGAAACAGGTAGTCTCCAGCCTCTGTTAGCAGCAAGCACCATGTCTGTGAGGAGAGTTTGTCCATGTTGCCAGTGACCTTGGAGTGTTTGATGATGGAGAGTTCCGTTTGCATTAGAGGTCAATGCATCGGGGCTGTGGGATAACTTGGGATGTGCAAGCAGAGAGCTGCTGCCTCTGCTCACCCCTGCTCCACAGACAGATCCTTCGGCTGCCAAAAACAGTGCTCACATCCTACTCGGCAACGTGCGTGGCTGCTGAAACACTCCTCCTGCCCCAACTCCCTTCCTCCCCATCCCACTCACCACTTTCCCTTCTTTTCAAGAAGGAGGACGGCACTGTGAACCGGGACTTCAAGAAGACACGGACAAAGGAACAAGTCATGGAGGCCTTCAGAGAGTTCACCAGAGGAAACAGGAACGTTTTGGTGAGTGGGGGATGTTGGGGGGACTGCCTGGAGAGGGCATTTCCTGTGGAGCCTGGCCTCAGCTCATCAGGTCTCTGCCCTGAAGGGCTGAAGCCTGAGCAATCTCTCCTAAAAAAACATGAGAAATGTTGCAAAGAAACACCATCCTGCTGCAAGGTGAGGGGAAAGCAGTGGAGAGCTGGGAGGGGACTTGGCTGCAGCAGCACTGCTTCACCTGAGTCTGAGTCTGCTGAGGATCTCCAGGATTGGCTCCCAAAACCCACTGAGGAGTCACAGCCGTGCTCTGTCCCTCATCCCTGGGCTGGTGGTCGCCCCTGAGCCCACTCTGTACCCTGGTATGAGTGGTGGGGGCTCCCAGCCTGGCAGGGCGGGCTGCCCGTGCCCGGTCTCACAGAAGGGTGGCCCTGTGCCAGGCACACTTCACAGGGGCAAGCCACAGCCAGCATTTTCCAAGCTTCCCTAAGTTGCCAGGAGAATAAGAGATCTGGCTGTAAACAATTTACACCAACTGTGTCAAATAACCTGTTTGACAAAGCACTCCCATTTTAAGCTGTACTGTATAAAGTCTCCAAATACAAGGCTCCAGCTGGAGCGGCCCTTGGCACTGCCTCTTTCAAACTGGCATGCTTGCTTTCACGAGAGTTACCCAGGGATTATTCCTGGATCTGAAGATCAAGTTGCCTGGCTGCATTTTATCCCCAAAGAACTTGGAGCACACATCATGCCGTGGCTCTGGATGGGGCTCCTTGGCCAGAACATTTTAATGCAGCAATCCCCATCTCTCCCCTTGCAGGTGTGTTACAGTGCCCAGATACCTGCTGCGTGTGTGTTCCTGCACTTAATTCTTCTATCTAAACCCCAAAACCAATGGAGAGAATGTTTAGTTCCTTCCAGCAGTTTGCAGGGATGCTCAAACAGGCTAGTGGGTCTTGACCTCTGTGCTGGCCATTGTGAAAGCCCTTCCGCCTTCAGGACCAGCTTTGCAGAAGTGCTGATAACAGAGCTGCAGAAGTGTCTCATGATGTGTGACTGACTGAGTGCTAAAATGACAGATGAAGTGAAGAGTTGATCTGTTGAGAGAGTGCAGGGGAGAGGAAAAAGTAGCAGCTACTGAATTATGTGTTCCCACCATGGATGCAGCAGGGACACTGCAGAAAGCACCAGTTCAGCAAAAGCAAATGCTTTCACTAAGTTTTGAAAGCCACAGGAGCTCACAGGATGCTGTAGAAATCAAAAGGATAAGTGGATCATAAAAAAGAGGGGACAGTCTCCAAAGGGAAAGGTCTGTGGGAGGATGCTGGCACAGGGTGTCTGAGGAACACCCTTGGCATCTCCCTATGTGAACGTGGTATCATGGAGACGATGCTGGGAGCAGGGGTGGCTTTCCTGTCTGCCCCAATGCTGTGGTTTTTATGTAGGTTTCCTGCAACACTGATGGCTTGGATATGGTTTTTTTTGTAATTCCAGAACAGTTACCTTAACCGGTTGAAGGGTATCCGCGCTACCCTGGAGACATCCCCGTTCTTCAAGTGCCATGAGGTAATACTCGTGTTTAGATAGATCTACCTGGAGAGGCAAACTGTTTAATCTCAGCTTGTCCAAGGGGAGAAGTCAAAGTCAGAGGCTGTTTTATTCTTATATCCATATTTTCATATGTGTATCTAATACTTATGTGCAAATATAGATGGTAACGTACAATGTTTGTGCATCTGCCATGGGCTCAAATCTGCTGAGCCAATGTTCAAACAGATTAAAAGATCTAAGAGGAACTCAGGCTGTTTATGACAGGGAAAATTCCCTAGTGTAAAAGCACAGGGGTTTTCTCAGGAGAAATGTCTGTTTGAATGCATGTCAGGTATCGTTTGGTTGCCAGTTGCTCCACATGATCAAACAAGGGTTCAGCATCGCCATAAATTGCAGATACCCCTGCAAACCTGCCTTTCCTGAGCTGGTTGGGGCACTTCAGTATGAACTCTTCCTTGCGAAGGACTTTCCTACAGAAATGACTGTCCACGATAGCAACATTTTCTACGTTCATCAGCAAAGATTCATCAGCGAAGATTCAGTGCTGATGGGAAAACAAGGAGGGAACGCTACCTTTTTTGGCCATTTCAGAAACTGACATGCTCCACAATTTAATGCAATAATTTTGCTATTGCATCTACTTAACAAAACACGAGAGTGCGTGTCCTTGTCACGTGCTGTGTAGGAACAAAAGAGCCTCATAGGAACCTTTGACTCCCAGGGCTCGGGAGCCACAGCTCCAAGAGCCCGCTGTCCCTCATCCAGAGCCACGTGAGCCACCTCAGCCCCGGCACACACGCAGGGCCCTGCCGGGAGCTGGAGGCAGATGGGGCCATGCCTCCTGGTGGCAGCGCCTGGAAGGCAGTTGGAAGGGAAATGTCAAAACTGAGGGTTTCAGGTCAGCTCAACACAGGAAACAAAATTCTCACTGAAACCGAGTGCCAGGGTTTCATTTGAAAACACAGAAACAAAGCAGCCTTTCAAAGAGGGTTTGAAAGGAGTTTCCACTCCTTAAAAATTAAAAAGCAGCAGCTTTGACTTTCCATCCCGCTTCGAGATGAAGCACAGCAGAAGGTCTGCCAAGCTCTGTGTCCCTCCATGGGGCCCTTGCTGAGCAGGGCTCCTCCAAGGAGCTGCAGGGGAATTGGGCAGTCCAGGACAGGCAAATGAAGAATGTCAGCAAAAGGCTTTTCCTTAAAATTAGAATGCTCTGTCCTGGCCAAGAGAGGACTATAAGAGGTTAGCAGGAGGAGAGCTAAAGATAAGCATTTCTCGGAAATAATACGCATCTCTGGACCTTGGATGTTTTCCCAGCACACTGGAGGAAAAAGTCTCCTGAAAACTGTAAATTCATAACAGCTTTTGCAAACACTACATGCATCCTGTTCAAAACCCTTGTCTAAAAGCAAACGTCAGGCTAAGCCCTGCTGATAGCATGGATGTGGGAGTCCCCAGAAACATTTAGTGCTGCTGTTTTGGAGGGCTGACGCCAACTGGATTCTCTTCCATGTACCTGCACATCATAAGGGGCACTCATGGCTCTCAGTGCACTGCATCATCTCTGCTACAGCCCTTGCACTCTGGTCACCAAGGTCCCTATTTGTGACACAGGGGCAAGTGAGTTTGTAATTCACCAATTCATGCACATCAGAGAGAATATGGAAAGCAGTTTTCAGTTGGGACAGCTCTGAAACACACCCATTAGTGCTTTTCTGTAGAAGCCCCTGCTAAAATCTTCTGCCTGGAGGAGCAGATTCGGCAGAAGAGCTTGATGGTGACTGGCTTGATAGTGATACACATTTCCTAAGCACTGGGAAGCCACAGCAGAGCTGCTGCTGGGTGTCAGCCTGGCTGGGACTGTGAGCCAGGATGGGTCAGGATGCGTAGCTGGAGGTACACACCTGCTAAGCCTCTCTCTGCTCTGTGCATGGTGACCATTGGTCTTGTGGGGTCTCATCCCACTGCAGCAGGCCTTGAGACTTCTTCTGTCAGAGCCCAAATGCACTTATGGGCTTTCCTGGGCTTGGCCCAGGCCAAACCTTGCTGCAGGATTTTCCCAAAGGCCAATCAGGATATGAATGAGCCCTTCGAAGCAGATGCAGCTGAGTGAACACAGGGAAAAAGAAATTCATGAGCATGCAGCTCTGTACCTTGCATCCCCGCATCCCCAGAGTGCTCTAAGCACCAGGAGGATATTCTAGGGGCAATCTGGGTGTAATTGGGTGGTGATTGAGACAGGAGACAGCACGTTGCAAGTAACTTGTACTTGGAGTGTCCCCATCCCTGTGGTGGTGTCTGCAGGATTGGTGAGTGCCAAGAGCACAAGCTGATCACAAAGAACCAGCCTTGAAAAAATCCCCATCTGAAGGCTGAGACAATTCATCTCATTCCTTCCTAGGAGACCTTGGCTCAGTTTCCAAAATGACATCTTTATCTTTCATGCCCATGTTTTTCTGATGCTCTCCTTCTGCCAAGACCTGGGATTTGTATGAGTAAATCGTCTTGTCCAAATGCCCCATTTGCATGTGCAAACACAACCAGCGGCACCCAGAGCTTGCTTTTCCTCATGCAGGAAATTGCAGCAGCATCTCTTGTAAATGCAGCCTGAGATAAGGTATCTGAAAGCCCCAAAGAGGGCTGAAAGTGAGCAACAGGAGCCCCACTAACTGGTCTTACCTCTCCGCAGGTAATTGGGAGCTCTCTGCTCTTCATTCACGACAAGCAGGAACAAGCCAAAGTCTGGATGATTGACTTTGGGAAAACCACCCCACTGCCGGAGGGACAAGTTCTCCAGCACAACGTGCCCTGGGTGGAAGGGAACAGAGAGGATGGCTACCTCTGGGGGCTGGACAACCTCATTCAGATCCTGACAGAGTTGTCCCAGAGCGAAGACTTGCATTAAAGCTGCGCATCCGACTCTGCCACTACCCCCAACCTGCCCCCGACTGACTCTTCTGAACTGCACTACAAGACACTTTCCAGCCCTCGCCCCCCCCGCCCCATGTGAAAGCTATACTCTCCCTATTTAATGTGTTTTTGTTGTGGTTTTTTAGGTTGTCTTGGTTGTTTTCCCCCCGCCTCTCCTTGTAAATAGAGAGCTAGCCTGCCAGAACAAAAGCTGAACTTGAAACCTTGGCTTTGCAGAGTCAGTGGGAGCAGGTGGCCGGGAGCAGCCCCTGACCAGGAGGGGTTGCTTAGGCAAGTGCATGCTTCGCCTATCGTGCTTTTGTCTCCTGCTCAGCCTGATGTTAAGGGGGCTGGCAGAGGAAGGAGCTTCTTCCTGCACCGGGATCATCCTGAAAACACTCAGTGGCAATGCCCAGGACCCTCTGGCAGCCGGAGAGTGTGAGCGAGGTGTGGAGATGGTGAAGAACACTGTAGTGGGAGCCCTTTAATTGTCTCTGCCAGCACCTTTCAGCCTAGGGAGCTGGTTGTGCCAAGTCCTTCAGAGATGCTAGAAGGGCAGATTTGGGTTTTAATTTGTATTCAAGACATCCCGTAGAGGTTGCTCAGTTATTCTCGAGTGGCACTGGAGGGCGAGGGTTTCCCTCCTGCTGCAGAGCCATGTAGTCAGGCACAGGTATTTGCCATGGCCAGGTGCTTCCCACCCCCGTCCCCCATGCTGGGGGTAAAACTTTGGGCTCCTCTGTAGAGCCCCAGCTCCCCTGCTAGGAACTGCTTCCAGCCTACCTTAGCTGGGGTCTCCAATCCTCCCTAGCTGGGAAAAATAGCTTATAAAGGACTACTATGAGACCTAAAGTAGCCATCCAGGTTGATCAGTCTTTTTTGTCAGCAGCTGAGCACGTGTGTAGTGCCACCAATGCCCACAGCTAGCCCAGGGTGACCCTCCTGCCTGGAGCATCTCCATAATTTCCATCTGCATCAGGTGAGGGGTTACAGCAGGAAGGCAGCTCCCGGGTTAGCCACGTTTGGCAAAGCAGAGTTGGGGTCAGGCATCCCCGTGCCTTCCCTTTCTCCGCAGAGCTGACTGCCTGTGGCTGCACTGCTCCCCAGCCTGCTGGGGCCGTGTGACGGCCCCACTCCTGCAAAAACACTCGGTTCCCTATTTAGGGCGGAGGCTATTTTTTAACTTCCTGGAACATTTGAACCAAGCGGTGGCAGGGCTGGCGCGCTAAAGGTCATCCGTGGAGAGGCCGGCGGGGAAGGGAGGCTGCGGGAGGCCGGGAGCCATCACACGAAGGAGCGTGCGGCACAGGAGGTGATGCAGGAGCTTGGCAGCCACAAATCCCTCACCTGCTCCATCCATCCCCAAACCCGCTGTCCCATGTCGCTCCCCAGGAGCAGAGCTCCAGAGCCCCTCTGCCACAGTTTGGTGGGTCCAGCACCCTTGATGGGGGAGACCTCCCTTGCAGCAATAAGGAGGAGTTGGCCACCAAGCCATCTGCAGCCAAGCCTCTTTCCCAAGGACTGAAGTTTTCCTAAGGTTTTTCTCAGCTCCTATCTCACCGGACAGGTGTCTGTTGCTTATCGGATGCCGTTGTAAATGGTTGCACTGTTTTAGCTCCTTGCCAGGCTTTCTAGAATAGCCCATGTGGAAGTGCCTTATAGACTTGCCTCTGTTCCATTAGTGTCATGGAAAAGGTTGGGGTTCAGTTTTTTTTAAGTTATATTTATTTTCATCCCATTTTAATTGCACAAAACACTAAAATTTAATGCATGGAATCTTTTTTTTTTTTT